>MU968450.1:29955361-30088032 GCA_034641835.2 Pinus albicaulis
TCAAATCAGGTCAATATTTATGGGCATATTGATGACTTGACATAAGGGCTAATTGTCTAGGTTAGACAAAGGTCGTATTGATGTTCAGTTTGACCTTGTATTTGGCTAGATGTATTTATGTTTAACTTGATGATTTATTTAAGGAAAAGGTTATTAGGTTTTCCCCATGTAATATTTCCTACGGTAAATGGTTGTGTCTCTTGTTTGGATATCTCTTTATGATTATATTGTTCTATTTTTTAAGATATTTTTTGTAATTGCTTAACAGTAATTGTAAATACAAGTAAAACTAAATGAACATATTAGAAGTAATTATCAGTTTAAGAGATCTATAAAAAATCAACATGGTGTTAGAGCTTGGTTAGAAAGGAGCGGTCTTGAAGAAGACCTTAACTTTGTTTTGAACATATATAAATGTCCTAGTCAAGATTGATTATGAGTAGCGAATCCCTAAGTGCTATATTAAACTAGGTTGAAGCATGACTAAGGAATATCAGAGGAGAATACCTCAAGGGACAGACTTATCCCAAGTAATCACAGGAAGGATCGAGTGGCCTCACCGCTTTATATATCGAATCATGGAACTAGTTAAGAGTGCCTCGGAAGTATAAAATTAACCTCATAAATATCAATCCAAGTTCAGAAGGCCAAAATTCTTAGGTATCGTTCTAAAGGACTGAGAGCTTCAAGAAGTGGATGAAGCTCAAAAGTTCTTAACCTTTTGAAGTATAAGCCTAAAAGCCTTAGTAGGCCAATAATACCTCAGAATATGTTTCAAAGGACTGAGAAGCTCTCAAATATTGTTGTTGTGCACCAATAAATCTTAAGAACCTCGGACATTTACAAAGATAACTATAAAATACATTTAAAAAGGCTAGCAAGATATCCCCTATAATTATGTTTTGGTCAAGGATTGATAGAATATACTCCTAATCTCATATTGAGTATGTTATTATGCATTCTAATCATGATTAGTTCAAAACAATGATCTAGGAAGAAAAATTAAATAATTGGCGTGCATAATATCAAGAGTGTTATCTCTAATCTATGGAGCGATAAAGACCTTGGTTGAATGATCCAAGGCTGAAAAATATCAGAAGACATCTGAAATGCTTCAGTCAGTGACAAAGCCTGCAAAGGTGTCCTCAAGAGATATATGAAGGTTTGATCAAAAGCAAGTTTGAGAATGCAAACTCAAGGTTAGCCTGTGACATATGTCATAAAGAAAATTCAAGGTATTATTCTTCCCCTCTCGAATCAAAAGGCAGCATAGATAAATTTGTTTAAGCTCGATAAATAGAGAAAGAGCATTGATTAATAAATTCCATATCCATGTGGAAAAAATTGAAATATCTTACTATATTAAGTTGATATGGATTCAACAATAATTTGTTTCGTAAACCCTAAAGAAACCTAAGAAGCCTAATGATGTACAAATATTGTAAATTATAGTTTCCATGGTTCAAAAGGAACTAAAGCCAAGAAGTATTAGCTTTATTTATTAATGTCTCATGATGTGAATAAATTTCTTAAGTAAGTCGAGAACCTCTGCTCTATGATTAGATTCTCTAATCAGATCTCACAAAATTCTGTTGAGAATGCAGCAAGATGATGGAGCTTAGTGAAATGAAGTCGCCTTCACTAAGTGGGCCCGCAGGCAAATTCTGGCGCAAAGTCTATTTTTAGACTATGTCTATTTTTAGACATACGGAGCATAATTTGGGAATTCTACTTGGAGATTCTTGGAGTATGCGACATGTCGGTAAAAATAGATGAGACCCCAATTTTTAGGACCCAGGCTATTTTTAGACTGATCTCCTAAAAATATGGAAGTCAAATATTATTTACCCTTAATAATATTTTGACTATAAACAGCAGTTTACTCTCTTGGCGCACTTCAGTTTGAGTCATGGAGGTGGCTCATGCAACTGACACAAGGAATCACGTGTTTCCTAGGGTTTGATGGCATCTTGCATGGTTGGCTTCAGTTAGACTTCAGTGGCAGAAGTTTTGGAGGAGTTAACGGGACAAATAGTGGAGTTGTGTTCTATTTATTTCAGTTGAACTAGTTGAGATTAGTTAAACTAACTAATCAATTAGATATGAGTGGAGTAAATTAAATAATATTTAATTTACTAAATATTAACTCATTAGTCCACTCAAGAATACTTCAGTTCACTACAGTGCATGATCAGTTCAGTGAAGACCAGTGAAAGAGATAGATGAAAGGGTAGAGTTAGCTATCAGTTGTAACTATACTGTTGCTATTTGCAACACATAGATAGGTGGAGTAAGCTATGAGTATTGCAAAGGTTAGGCTGGTGGTTTATCTATATAAGGAGGCCATCACCTAGCATTAAAATACGCAATCAAGGTTGGCTATCAAGTGGCTAAGGATTGGAGCAAGGGATTTGCTAGATCTAGCTTGATAGTGTGTAGCATGGGAGGTAGTGCATGAGAGCTTGTAAAGAGTTTTTGTACTATGATTGTTACATGATTTCTCCATTATAATATACACAATAGCTGGGGGGTTTTCAGCTATAGGCTTTCCCCATACATACTAAGTTAATGTGTGATTGATTTGATGTGCGATTGCTTCTATATTATTTCCGCATGTGACAATTAATTGTAGAAGAAGGTTATGTGTTATGCATGCAATTCGAAATTGATGTATGATCGGGTTAATCTTCATTGAATAAGTGATTTATTCAGCTAATTTCTACATGGTATCGGAGCGAGATTAATTGTTGAGATCTATTACGGTGATTGCAAACTTATTTCCTCGGACAGAGTCTGCATGCGGGCCAGGTAGCCTCCGGAATATTCATCCTTCTTTGTAAGGTGAAAGATCTGGTGAATGCCCTTTGCAGTCAATCTCTGATTTGGAAATAATTTGTTTTTTCAAGTATAGATCGGAAGCGATAGAGCTTGGAGTTTGGAATTCGAATTTTGCAGAAGGTTGTTCTTCTTGGTGCCGGTGTTGAAAGATGTCTTCTTTCAATGGTTTGCGGCTCGAATATGCTCTTGAAGGCAGTTCGAATTATGTTGTATGGAAGGATCGCATGGAGGCAGTATTAGAAGATAATGGTCTGAAGGAGTTCGTAGATACGGATGTCCAAAAGCCCACTGATCCTGCTGAAGTCGAAGCATGGCAAAAGAAGATGGCGAAATGTCGAAGGATCCCGTTGGAGGGCGTCAAGGATCATATTGTATCCAGCCTGCATGGAAAGGCTACTCCATATTTAATGTGGAAAGCTTTGACGGATCTATTCCAGAGTAAGAGCGACCAAAGGAAGCTGGCGCTCAAAGATAAGCTCGGGAACATCAAGATGGAGAAGGGCGACAGTATCGCCGACACTTACTTAAGTTCACCTGGGCAAGGATATGAGCTTCGAAGTGGGGTGTTATAGTTTTGTTTCACTGATTGCATGCTTAGTTTCAAGTATGGTCGGGGATCAAGGTGGTTCTTGGATGCCAGCAAGGCCATTTCATATGACGGAGATCTGGATTTGTTTCTCTTTATCTGAGGACAAGGATTTGGGTATGCACATCGAGATGGGCGATGACCAGAGATGGGCAGATCGGTATCGGTACCGTATCCTTTCGTAGGAGTTTGGTAAACCCTTTGTAATCAAAGGATGCGCATGTACCCGGATTGAAGAAGAACCCGATTTCAAAGAGCGATGTTGGAGGACATAGTATGATGTGTCTTCACGAAGGAAAGCCTTCCTGCCGCAGTGAAGACTAACGGAGAGACCCTAAGATAGGTTCAACTCTAACCTTTATCAACAGGTGTAGATGACTCAAGCGTTAGCCAAGATCATGCAAGGCTGGAGATGTGGTGAGCCGGGATGATGAGGGCGAACTATGGCACAAGAGATTGGGCCATCTTCACCATGGAGCTTTGAATATTCTGCAGCAGATTTCTACTGGACTTCCTAAGGGCACCCTTGCGCAGTCAGATCAGTGCAAGGGGTGTACTTTAGGGAAGTATGTGAAAGCCACCTTTCACGAGAAGGATAGTCGCACCACGACGATCCTTGAGAGAGTTCACACATACGTGTGTGGTCCTTTCTCAGTTGCTTCGACAGCAAAGCACAGGTATTATGTGATCTTTGTTGATGATTTCTCTCGAAAGTGCTGGATCTTCTTCATGTCGCAGAAGAGCGATACATTCGCGAAGTTCTGTGAGTTTAAAGCACTGGTCGAGAAGGAGTCGGGGAAGAAGGTGATTGCTCTAAGGAGTGATAACGGTGGTGAATTCATCTCGGCTGAATTCAAGGAGTTCTGCAGCGCAGAAGGGATTCGGAGAGAGCTCATCGCACCCCATAACCCACAGAAGAACGGGGTGGCTGAGCGGAAGAACAGAACGATCGTGGGTGCTGCACGGGCGATGTTGCATGATCAGGGCCTACCCCTTCACTTGTGGGCTGAGGCATGCAATACAGCAGTATATGTGCAGAACCGTTGTCCTCACAAGGTTCTTGGCTTGAGTACACCAGAGGAGGCTTATTCTGGCAAGAGGCCTGATATTTCCCATTTGCGGATTTTCGGATCTCCTGTCTACATGCATGTGACGAAGGATGCGAGAAGGAAGCTGGATCCAACTGCTGAAGTTGGAATATTTGTGGGGTACACTGACACACCTCACAACTATCGGGTGTATGTGCCAGACAGTCGCAAGACTGTTGTGCGACGGGATATAAAATTCCAGGAGGAGAAAGCCATGCAGTGTTCGCTTGAGAGGGAGCTACACTTGCATGCAGATGAGGAGCTGTTAGTTCCTAAGGAGGAGCTCCCGGATGTGGATCAGCCACAAGAGGAGGTTCAGGAGGTGGAAGAAACCACCCAGGCAGCGCCAACCATCAGAGGGCGCATGCGCACTACAGAAGCTGAGCGACTGGCTCGGGATGCAGAGAAGGTTGTAGGACCACCTACAGCACAGCGCAGACAGAGGCAGTCACCGGATCGGTACACTGGATACATGGCTCTGGTGAGTCAATGTGTTGTGACAGAGCCATCCTCTTTTGAGGAAGCTGTGGAGGAACCCGCATGGGTTGATGCCATGATCGAAGAATATGATTCGATCGTCAGGAACAGTGCATGGGAGATTGTCCCAAGACCTGTGGGGAAATCAGTGGTGGGTTCGCGATGGATCTACAAGGTGAAGCAGGCGGCTGACGGGAGTGTGGAGAAGTACAAGGCGAGATTTGTCGCCCGTGGCTTTTCACAGATCGAGGGGATCGACTATGAGGAGACTTTTGCACCTGTCGCAAGGTACTCTTCCATACGGACGATCCTTGCTCTCTCAGCGCAGATGGGGTGGCACATTCATCAGATGGATGTGAAGACTGCGTTCCTCAATGGAGTCATTGAGGAAGAAGTGTACATAGAGCAGCCTGAAGGTTTTGAGATCTTCAGCAGTGAGTCGCATGTGTGCCGACTCAAGAGAGCACTGTACGGGCTGAAGCAAGCACCTCGTGCTTGGTACACTCGGATAGACAGTTACTTCACCGGGCTTGGATTCTCCAAGAGTGAGGCGGATCCAAACCTATACCAGATTGTGGTGGAGGGGAAGCTGTTGATCATCGTACTGTATGTAGATGATCTGATTTTGACTGGCGATGAGCAGTTGATACTTTCATGCAAGGAGGATCTCGCACGAGAGTTTGAGATGAAGGACTTGGGCATCCTTCATTATTTCCTGGGATTGGAGATTTGGCAGCGCAGCGGAGGACTGTTTGTTTCTCAGGGCAAGTATGCCCGGGAGATTCTGGAGAGGTTCAACATGCAAGGCTGCAAGCCTGTTGACACTCCTCTTCCCGGTGGTTGGAGGAAGGAGGATGCTACTTCAGCGGAGGTAGTGGATGCCACTGTCTATCGACAGTTGGTGGGGTCGCTTATGTATCTGGTCAATACACGACCCGATATATGTTATGCAGTTAACCAGCTTTCGCAAGCTATGGTTAAGCCTACCAAGCTCTTTTGGAAGGCGGGCAAGCATGTATTGCGCTATATCAGAGGCACATCGGGATATGGTCTATGGTACAGACAGGAGGATGGAGTGAAACTTTCCGGTTTCACTGATGCAGATTGGGCAGGGAGCCCAACAGACCGGAAGAGCACTTCTGGAGGAGTTTTCAGCATTGGGTCGACAGCAGTTTCCTGGTACAGCAGGAAGCAGAGATCCGTGGCACTCAGTTCAACAGAGGCCGAGTACATGGCAGCAAGCTTGGCTGCATGTGAGGCTATTTGGATGAGGAAGATCCTCGCAGGTTTGTTCAGGTTGCATTTGGAGCCTACAGTGATCTACTGTGATAACCAGAGCCGCATCAAGCTCTCGGCTAATCCAGTTTTTCATGATAGGTCCAAACATATCGACATCAGGTACCATCACATCAGAGATTGTGTTCAGCGGAGGATCATGATGCTTTCATATGTTCCCACGGAGGATCAGGATGCCGACATCCTGACGAAGGCGCTCACCCAGAGCAAGTTCGAATTCCACAGAGGCAGGATAGGGGTTGCAGATAATCCATATCTTGCTGAGAGGGAGTGTTGAAAATGCAGCAAGATGATGGAGCTTAGTGAAATGAAGTCGCTTTCACTAAGTGGGCCCGCAGGCAAATTCTGGCGCAAAGTCTATTTTTAGACTATGTCTATTTTTAGACATACGGAGCATAATTTGGGAATTCTACTTGGAGATTCTTGATGGATGCGACATGTCGGTAAAAATAGATGAGACCCTATTTTTTAGGACCCAGGCTATTTTTAGACTGATCTCCTATAAATATGGAAGTCAAATATTATTTACCCTTAATAATATTTTGACTATAAACAGCAGTTTACTCTCTTGGCGCACTTCAGTTTGAGTCATGGAGGTGACTCATGCAACTGACACAAGGAATCACGTGGTTCCTAGGGTTTGATGGCATCTTGCATGGTTTGCTTCAGTTAGACTTCAGTGGCAGAAGTTTTGGAGGAGTTAACAAGACAAATAGTGGAGTTGTGTTCTATTTATTTCAGTTGAACTAGTTGAGATTAGTTAAACTAACTAATCAACTAGATATGAGTGGAGTAAATTAAATAATATTTAATTTACTTAAATGACAACTCATTAGTCAACCTTCATGGAGTCACCTCAACGTACTACATGACTGGTCAAGAAGACCAAGTTGAGAGATAATGAAAAGGTAGAGTTAGCTATCACAAAATTCATATCGTTGCTATTTGCACACATAGACAGAGTAACCTATGAGTATTGCAAAGTTTAGGCTGGTGGTTTATCTATATAAGGAGGCCATCACCTAGCATTAAAATATGCAATCAAGGTTGGCTATCAAGTGGCTAAGGATTTGAGCAAGTGATTTGCTAGATCTAGCTTGATAGTGTGTAGCATGGGAGGTAGTGCATGAGAGCTTGTGAAGAGTTTTTGTACTATGATTGTTACATGATTTCTCCATTATAATATACACAATAGCTGCGGGGTTTTCAGCTATAGGCTTTCCCATACATACTGAGTTAACGTGTGATTGAATTGATGTGAGATTGCTTCTATATTATTTCCGCATGTGACAATTAATTGTGGAAGAAGGTTATGTGTTATGCATGCAATTCGAAATTGATGTATGATCGGGTTAATCTTCATTGAATAAGTGATTTATTCAGCTAATTTCTACAAATTCAATATGTAATCTCAGTTCAAGTGCATATCATATAGAGATGCTTGGATGCTCATGTTTTTCAAGGGAATTGAGAGAAGTAGTTGCAAACCAATATGTCTTTTCTGGAACCATGGAAAATTCATAAAATAAGATTTTATTTGTTGACACATGAGATATAAGGAAATATGGCTCCAAAGCACAAATGGATAGTCTCTTGAATTCATTTATATATTGATATTGAGAAATTTAGTATGTTCAAATCATAAGTATATATATTTTGCCACAACATTTGAATATACTATTGTTTAAAATTCAAAGGTGTGTTGCATTCAATCTTGTATTGCAAAATGGTCTCATATAAAGTTGTCAGTAAAAAGAGATTATTTCCAAAAATTGATAGCCTCATAATTTATATGATGAGCAAGACTATTTTGAGAAGTGTATATGCTATTAGGGTTTTGGCTAGATTTGTGACTTAGGTTATGATTCCTTTGAAGAGAGAAGGTGTAAGAGTATTACTTTGTCTGGACCAAGAGAGTCTATCATAATACCTCTCTTGATGGAGAAAACTTACTAAAGGATTTTTTACTGACATCAAGATGGAACATATCTGATTCTGTGGCATGAAGACTCTATGTATATTATTAGGATGTTTGGAAATAGAATTTTCAAATTTTGATGGACCTCGCAAAAGGTATAAAATAAGTATTGCAAAATTATGGTTTGTAAACCTTAGATTAATAATGAAGACCCAGGGTTTGGAAACAAGACCCTAGCTATATGTTTATACTGAAAGGAATAAATCCTAGATCATGCAAGGAAGAAATGACATCATGCTGATGATATAGGTGAGGGTGATAAAGTTGAAATATGGATGTAAGAAAGCTAAGATTAAGTGGGAGCTAATATTTCGCTAGAATCCTCAAAATAAAACTATTATATCTGTTATGACTATTATTATTATTGTAATTTTACAATTAGTTAGTCTCTTGTCTTTGAATTATTTACTTGGTTATAATTTTTCGTCCATAACCTCGTAGTGAGAATTTCAGGCACATAGTAAAGGCTTCCAAGGCTCTGGAAGCATATGGAAGAAATGGAAGAACGAAGTAAAGAAAGAAGACTTTACCAAAATCATGACTTGAGTTGAGAGATATTGTACTGAATGAGATATGACCCCAAAGGGAGCAGGCGAATCAACAAGTTTGAGTATATCTTGATTGTGTCAAAGAGAATTTAATGGTCTAGCATGCATTAGTTGACAATATAGACAAGTAAAAAGAGAGAGTTGAAAATAGAATTTTCTCCTAGAAAGAGGGAGAGGATCATGACAAGACGTTTTCTCTAACTGTGAGGTAAATTTATGTTATAAGTGTCATTATTTCTTTGAAATTACACTGGTGGATGAAAATATTGTTTTTCAATGAAATAATTGCAATGGAAAAAGTGCACATAGAGCTACCTCAAGTATTTGAGGTACATGAGAAGAAGTCTCTTGATTGAAGAAGTATTTGTATGATCATAGGCAGACACGTTGGAATTGATATTCTAGGGACGAGTCTTGATTGATATTATTATCATTTTATCTATATCTAACAAAAGTAGAAGGACTCATGTGACAAATATGGAAAAATGAATCACCTTTGTAACAAGAGGAAGCAGTTAGAAAGCCTTGATTTCAACTTCATAGGGATTTGACCCCTATGTAATATTCCAAATTTGACATAAACTAATTGGAATATTAGAGTTATTACTTTTCTTATTTAGATAAGTAAATAAAAGGGTGGAGGGACCCATAAACCTAATAGATGAATAAAATCAACTTTTGTTGTGTGAATGTGGGTTAGTTAGGTAGTGGATAAGCATTATGGAGTAGTGGAGTGGCTTATTGATGAAGGAAGAGTGGAGATCATAGAACAATAATGAGGAAGATGATGGATATAGTGGAGGAATAAATGTAAGATCATAGAGGAATAATAATGAAGTGATGGAGGAAGTGGTGCATTAAATGCACACATGATGGAGGGAGTGGAGAGTAATTGAAGAGATGATGGAGATCATGGAGGACAACGCAGTATTTATGGAGACTAGTGGCCACATGTGTAGCACAGTAGTGAAGTGGTCCAAGGCTAGGGAAGGCTCACAAGCATAAAAGGAATGTGAGGGTAGTCATAGAATGCATTCTATATTTTTATATTGTATTTTCAGTTACGAAATTTCTTTGCACACTTCAATTGTTTAGCTAAGTCTGTTGTGTTTTTTAGCACACGGGTGTCTTCAAGTGGAGATCCCACCCTTATACACGGGGGACTTCGAGTGATTACTCTGGAAAGGTTTCTTTGAGCATCCATTCATCATCCGGAAACTGTGCCACATTCATCCCCTCTCTTCAGCACTTACAGCTTTAGGAATTACACATTCCTACCTTAGGGTTTGAGAGGAGGAAGGTAGCTCTCAGTATTTCAGCTGGGAAAACTATGGAGGGATCAGCCCTTCACCTTCTGCATCCATATCAGTCTTCTGAGAGAAGCATTGCTACATCCAGCATCAGGTCATCATTCTACTCCCATATACAGCAGTAGTTCCTACAGGAATTATGTATTCTAGCAGTGTAGGTTCAAAGGAGGAAGGAAGTTCCAAGTATGTCAGCTTGGAATCATGTGAGGGATCATCCTCTCACTTTGGTGATATCATTTCCATCCATTATGAGAAATATTGCAACATCTAGCAGTAGGATACAACATTAGCCCTCTTGACAGCGCAGTCACTTCAAACAGTTGTGCAGTGTAGCAACTGCAACTTAAGAGGAGGAGCAAGAGCTCAAGCTTCCAGCTTGGGAATCAGGAGAAGGGGGCAACCCTTCATGCACTGAGCTGATTGGGTATTACTGTAGATATTTTATCTTTCAGTTCATGCCATAGATCTACATACCCAGTAGTTTTCTATTGCAAGCCCTAGGAGGGTTATTTTCAGAGGTGAGCCAATCTGTAAATCCTTTCTGGGTTTTCATCATAGAGTCTGGATTCCAAATCCTGACATTTTCTGAGCTTCGGAACAGCCTTATCTACGCACCCCTTTTCAGCCAGTATTTACATTTCCATCATTTCTAGTAGGGGCAGCATATTAGGATCTCCAACAGAGCAACATTTACGTAGTGTTCTCAATGAGAGGACTTGAGGGTCACTCTAGACATCTTTGTCAACTTGAGTGTTGTATTTTTTGTTGAGATTGCAACAAGATGATGAGCTTAGTGGAAAGGAGTCGCCTTCACTAAGTGGACCCGCAGGCTATTTTTGGCGCAAAGTCTATTTTTAGACTATGTCTATTTTTAGACATATGGATCATGTTCTATGAGTTGCAGGATGCTATTTGTGGATGGTTGGTCAAGTCAGGAAAAATATATGGACTTATATTTTTAGACATATTGGGCAGAATCTATTTTTAGATTTCCAGTCCAAAAATAGACATGTCAAATATTATTAGCTCTTAATAATATTTGGACTCTAAACATTATCTTATTCTCTTGGAGCACTTCAGCTATGCACGATGTGGCACAGAGCTGATGTATGAATTATGCTATTCCCTCGTGGTTGCATATAACTGATTGAGAAGGCTAGGACTGAGAGCTACAACAACTAGATACAATTAGTGAGAGTGGTGTGAATTAATTATTAATTAATTCACTAATTATAAACTCATTAATCAACTAAAGAATGCATCAATTAACTTTAGTGCATGGACAGTTTCAGTGGAGACCAGTGCAGAGATAGGTGAAAGAGCAGGTTAACTATCAGTTGTGACTATACAATTGCTATTTGCAACACACAGATAGGTGGAGAAGCCCATGAGGATTGCGCAGTACAAGCTAGGTGGTTTATCTATTTAATGAAGCCATCCCATAGCATTGATAACGCAATAGAGGTTGGCTATCAAGTGGCAAAAGATTGGAGCATGTGTTTTGCTAGATCTAGCTTGATAGTGTGTAGCAATTGAGGGTGTGCATGAGAGCTTGTGAGGAGATTTTGTACTATGATTGTTACATGATCTCCATGACATATAATATATAGATAGTTTGGGTTTTCAGCTTTAAGCTTTCCCATTAAATTTTGTGTTCATATGTGTGATTGTTTGTGGTTTTAATGTATGCATGCAATTGATTTTATTTCCGCATGTGATGATCAATGGTAGAAGAGATTCTGTATTATGCATGAAGCTAAAATAGTGTGTGATTAGGAGAATCTCGGTGAATAATATCTCAGTTATTCAAATTTCTACATGGTATCAAAGCAATATTGATCATTGGAGCAATTGCAAAACATTGAAGCGGTTGAGTTTTGTGCTGGTGGAATTCGAATTTGCAGCAGTGTTTTCTTGGTGTCGAAGTTGAGATGTCTTTCAACGGATTGCGATTGGAGTATGCCCTTGAGGGCAGCTCGAATTATATTGCATGGAAGGAAAGGATGGAGGCGGTGCTGGAAGACAATGGGTTGAAGGAGTTCATAGATGTCGAAATTCCAAAGCCTACTTCTAAGGATGATGCTGTGATTGACTGGATGTATGGAAAAAGAAGAAAGCAAAGTGTCGAAGGATTCTGTTGGAAGGCGTGAAGAATCACATATTATCCAACCTTCATGGTAAGGCTTATCCATTCTTGATGTGGAAAGATTTGATAGATTTATTCCAAAGCAAGAGCGACCAGAGGAAGTTGGCGCTCAAGGACAAACTCAGGAACATAAAGATGGAGAAAGGTGACAGTATGCCCAAGTACCTCACGAAGTTCATCCAATGCGGGGATGAGATGGGAAGTGTGGGGGTTACTGTTGATGACTAGGACTTGCTGAGCTTGGATCTCCTTGGGCTTTCAAAGAGATGGCATTCCTATCAGGACTCTGTCAATGGTCGGGAGAAATTTCCAGGATGGGAGTGACTTTGGTCGGATCTTTTGCAAGAGGAGATAAGGCGGAGTACTAGGGAAGGATCTTCATCAAAGAAATATAATGAAGAGAATTGCGATTTGGCTACCAAAGCAAAGAAGGGGAAGATCAAGAAATATTCTCAATCCGAGTGCGAAAGGCAAGAGACGGGACATGTCCAAGGTGAAGTGCTTTCAACATCACCAACACGGACATTCACATACAAATTGTGCGCGAGAAGAAGAAAAATAAACGAGGGCTCTTTGGAACTACGAGTTTGGAGGGCCTTATCTCACGATTTAGAATGGATTTTTTGCTGATCGCATGCTTCGTATCAAGTGTGATGGGTTCAGTGTGGTTTCTTGACAGTGGTGCTTCTTTTCACATGACATGAGATCGAGATTTGTTTACTGATCTGGATGAGAAAGATCTTGGAGTGCACATCGAGATGGGTGATGATGGTAGATACAGTGCGACCGGTATCGGTACCATTTCCTTTGAGAGGGAGTCTAGTAAACCCTTGGTTTTGAAGGAAGTGATGCATGTTCCAGGATTGAAGAAGAATCTTATCTCCGTGGCGATGTTAGAAGACAAGGGATATGATGTTGTCTTTAGCGAGGGAAAGGCTTTCCTGTGCAGTAAGGCAACTGGTGAGACCCGGAGGATAGGGGTTCGATTTAAGAACCTTTATCAATTGCAGGTAGATGGCTGCACAGCAATGGCAGGCAAGGCAGAAGGAGTGGTGAGCCGGGATGATGGCGAGTTGTGGCACTAGAGATTGGGCCACCTTCACCATGGAGCTTTGAAGATACTGCAGCAGATTTCTACTGGGCTTCCTAAAGGCACTCTTGTGCAGTCAGATCAGTGCAAGGGGTGTACCTTGGGAAAAATTGTGAAAGCCACCTTTCACGAGAAGGATAGTCATGCCACGACGATCCTTGAGAGAATTCACACAGACATGTGTGGACCTTTCTCAGTAGCTTCGACAGCAAAGCATAGGTATTATGTGATCTTTGTTGATGATTTTTCTCGGAAGTGCTGGATCTTCTTCATGCAGAAGAAGAGCGAGACATACTCAAAGTTCTGTGAGTTCAAGGCACTGGTTGAGAAAGAATTGGTGAAGCAGGTGAAGGCTCTTAGGAGTGACAATGGTGGTGAATTCATCTCTGGCGAATATTCAAGGACTTTGCGGCACGAGAAGGAATTTGAAGAGAGCTCATAGCACCTCATAACCCACGAGCGGAGGCCGGGTTTCGGTGGAAGACCAGAACGATCGTGGGTGCTCCACGGGCGATGTTGCATGATCAGGGCCTACCCCTTCACTTGTGGGCTGAGGCATGCAATACAGCAGTGTATGTGCAGAACCGTTGTCCTCACAAGGTTCTTGGCATGAGTACACCAGAGGAGGCTTATTCTGGCAAGAGGCCTGATATTTCCCATTTGCGGATTTTCGGATCTCCTGTCTACATGCATGTGACGAAGGATGCCGGGAAGGCGGGCCGGCTCAGGAGGTTGGGATATTTGTGGGGTACATTGATATGCCCCACAATACATGTGTGTATTTTCCCGGTGAGTCCTGAGAGCTGTTGTGCGGCCAAGGATATCAAATTTCATGAGGAGAAAGCCATGAAGTGTTCGCTTGAGAGGGAGCCACACTTGCATGCAGATGAGGAGCTATTAGTTCCTAAGGATGAGTCTCAGGATGTGGATCAACCACAAGATGAGGTTCATGGAGTGGAAGAAACCACTCATGCAGTGCCAACCATCAGAGGATGGAAGCGCACTACAGAAGCTGAGCGACTGGCTCAAGATGCAAAGAAGGTTGTAGGAGCACCTACATCACAGCACAGACAGAGATAGTCACCTGACCAGTATACTGGATACATGGCTCTTATGAGAAAGTGTATCGTGATAGAGCCATCCTCTTTTGAGGAAAATGTGGAGGATCCCGCATGTGTAGATGCCATGGTGGAAGAGTATGATTCGATTGTCAGAAACAGTGCATGGGAGATTGTCCCGAGACTGGAGGGGAAATCAGTGGTGGGTTCGAGATGGATCTACAAAGTGAAGAAGACAGCTGACGGGAGTGTGGAGAAGTACAAGGCAAGATTTGTTGCCCGAGGCTTTTCACAGATTGAGGGGGTCTATTATGAGGAGACCTTTGCACCTGTCGCAAGGTATTCTTCCATACGGACGATTCTTGCTCTCTCGGCGCAGATGGGGTGGCACATTCATCAGATGGATGTGAAGACTACGTTCCTCAACGGAGTCATTGAGGAGGAGGTGTACATAGAGAAGCTCGAAGGTTTTGAGATCTTCAGCAGCGAGTCGCATGTGTGCAGGCTCAAGAGAGCGTTGTATGGGTTGAAACACGCACCTCGTGCTTGGTACACACGGATAGACAGTTATTTCACCGGACTTGGATTCTCCAAGAGTGAGGTGGATCTGAACCTATACCAGATAGTGGTGGAGGGTAAGTTGCGATGATTTTAACGGAGTGAATTCTATGAGATACTTTCATGCAAGGAAGATCTTGCAAGAGAGTTTGAGATGAAGGACTTGGGCCTCCTTCATTATTTCCTGGGATTGGAAATTTGGCAGCGCAGTGATGGACTATTTGTTTCTGAGGGTAAGTATGCTAGAGAGTCTTTGGAGAAGTTCAACATGCATGGCTGCAAGCCTGTTGATACTCCTCTTCCTGGTGGTTGGAGGAAGGAGGATGCTACTTCAGCGGAGGTAGTGGATGCCACTGTTTATCGACAGTTGGTGGGGTCACTTATCTCTCTGGTCAATACACGACCCGACATATGCTATGTAGTTAACCAACTTTCACAAGCTATGGTTAAGCCTACCAAGCTCTTTTGGAAGGTGGGGAAGCATGTATTGAGATATCTCAGAGGCACGTCGGGATATGGATTTTGGTACAGACAATCGGATGAGGTGAAGCTATGTGGCTTCACGGATGCAGATTGGGCAGGGAGCCCAACAGACAGAAAGAGCACATATGGAGGGATTTTCATTATTGGGTCGACAGCAGTTTCTTGGTACAGTAGGAAGCAGAGATCCCTGGCACTCAGTTCAGCAGAGGCCGAGTATATGGCAGTGAGTTTGGCTACATGCGAGGCTATATGGATGAGGAAGATCCTAGTCGGGTTGTTCGGTTCACAATTAGAGCCTACTGTGATTTATTGTGATAATCAGAGTTGCATCAAACTCTCAGTTAATCCAGTATTTCATGATAGATCTAAACACATTTACATCTAGTATCATCATATCAGATATTGTGTGCAGCGGAAGATCATGTTACTTTCATACATTCCCATGGAGGATCAGGATGTTGATATCTTGACGAAGGCGCTCACCAGGAGAAAATTCGAATACCACAGGGGCAGGATAGGGGTTGCAGATAATCCATATCTTTTTGAGAGGGAGTGTTGAGATTGCAACAAGATGATGAGCTTAGTGGAAAGGAGTCGCCTTCACTAAGTGGGCCCACAGGCTATTTTTGGCGCAAAGTCTATTTTTAGACTATGTCTATTTTTAGACATATGGATCATGTTCTATGAGTTACAGGATGTTATTTATGGATGGTTGGTCAAGTCGGAAAAAATAGTTGGACTTCTATTTTTAGACATACTAGGCGGAATCTATTTTTAGATTACCAGTCTAAAAATAGATATGTCAAATATTATTAGCTCTTAATAATATTTAGACTCTAAACATTATCCTATTCTCTTGGAGCACTTCAGTTAAGTGCACATATGTGGCACAGGAGTTGATAGAAGAAATTATGCTATTCCTAAGGGTTAAGTGGAGCTATTGCATGGATACTTCAGTTAGAACTCATGTGAGAGAGTTTGGTGGAGTTGATTGAGGAAGTTAGTGGAGTTGTATTCAGTTTAACTAATCTAAACATAGTTGTGCTATTTGTATTTAGTTTAACTAATTGATACAATTAGTGAGAGTGGTCTGAATTAATTATTAATTAATTAACTCATTATAAACTCATTAATCAACTAAAGAATGCATCAGTTAACTTCAGTGCATGGACAGTTTCAGTGGAGACCAGTGCAGAAATAGGTGAAAGAGAAAGTTAACTATCAGTTGTGACTATAGTGTTGCTATTTGCAACACACATATAGGTGGAGAAGCCCATGAGGATTGCGTAGTTCAAGCCAGGTGGTTTATCTATTTAATGAAGCCATCCCATAGCATTAATCACGCAATAGATGCTGGCTATCAAGTGGAAAAAGATTGGAGCATGTGTTTTGCTAGATCTAGCTTGATAGTGTGTAGAAATTGAGGGTGTGCATGAGAGCTTGTGAGGAGATTTTCTACAATGATTGTTACATGATCTCCATGACATATAATATACAGATAGTTGGGGTTTTAATCTTTAAGCTTTCCCATTAAATACTGTGTTCATATGTGTGATTGTTTGTGGTTTTAATGTATGCATGCAATTGATTTTATTTCCGCATGTGATGATCAATGGTATAAGAGATTATGTATTATGCATGAAGCTAAAATAGTGTGTGATCAGGATAATCTCGGTGAATGATATCTCAGTTATTCAAATTTCTACATTTTTTAGAACTATTGTACTTTTATTCCATCTCCTGATTAATAAAATGACTCAGTTTTTTGGTCTATTTTTATGGTGCTTACATTTTATTTCCATATTGCTATAGTTTCTAGTTATTGTGTTTTGTATTACTTTCTTTTCCTATTTTGGGATATTACAACCTAAGTTTGAGATGATGGAATGTTATTAACATTTTTAGACTATATAAGTTGATACGTTGGAATACAATAGTGGCAAAGGGAGAACCAAAATTATCATAGAAGGATATGTTTCAGTTTGAGAGGAGCACCCATTCAGTGTGTCAGGAGAGCAGTTGTGATGATGGACCTAGTGAAAATAAGCTCATCAATTTTATGAGCCAAGGCATGTTGCTCAACATGGGTTGGAGTACCAGCATGGTATAATTGATCATGGAAAAGACATTTATTAGTTGAGATTTGTCTCAAACAATGAAGTACATTTACATATTCATATTGGGCAGAGAGTGCTCAAAACAAAAAGATTTCGTTAAGATATTGCTTCAGTTTAGGCTCCATTATGACTGTGAGCATGAAGCAGCCATCTTTCACAGTCAATATTGCGGAGTCCTCATACATTGTAACTAGATTGGCAAGTTGAGAAGTAGAAAGGATTCAAAGGCTACTTGCATGACTGTCTTTATCAGGTGTTAGTGACGACCATGATGACAGGTCAAAGCATAGGAATCAATGTGGCTTCAATATTATTCTACAATATAGAAGATTGTTAACAAAGCCTCTATCCTTAGCAAATTATGTATACTTTAGTGACAAGCTTGGACTTGTTGAGAATGCCTCTCTCATTGAGAGGGAGTGCTGATGAGATAACATCATGGAGTGACATTCTCCCTATGTCATATATGACTATAATTATGAAGAATGGTCCAACAAGGGACAATAATTATTCTTTTTCCGATTATATTGACCATAATTAGGAATATTGGTCCTAGAGGCCTAGAATTACCCATATATAGTGTGGCCTTTCAGCATCAAGAGTGTGGTATTTTTGGATTCACCATCTATCAGGGACCAACCAAAATGATGGTGAACCAAGACTAGTATGTATACCATGAGTTAGATAGACCAAAATTATGGTTACTGGTTGATGCTAATGATGTACCATGTGTTAGCAGTATCAACCATAATTATGGTGAGGATACATCATGTTTCAAAGGTACTGACCAGAATTATGGTTGATCTACCATGTGTCATGAGTACTGACCAAAAGTATGGTGTGAATACAACATGTGTTAGAGGTACCGACCATAAGTATGGTAGCTTGTTGATGTTGTTGGCTTACCATGTGTCAAATATGTTTTACCATATTATGGTAATAGATTGATGATATTAATTTACCATGAGTCATAGTTTTTTACCCTGCTATGGTAACGTATTTTACCATGTGCCACAATTGTTGACCCGATTATGGTAATTGGATTTTTTATAATCTTTTCTTAGAGAAAATTTTCAAACAAGAGAACATTTTTATAGTCCTTATGTATATATCCCTAGCTAACAGGCAGTGTTGAATTGTGTAGCTATGGTTGGTATTCATAATTAACATTTTATCCCTTGATATGCATGTAATGATAAATTCCAAACATGTTCTTCATGTTGGCTCCAAAAAAAAATGTAAAAGCTTAATATTTTGGCTTCAAAAGTGAATTTGGCCCTCCAAAAGCTTAGGTCGGTTTGCCCTCTTAGACACACCCATTCAGATATCAAAATATATAGAGAGAGAGAGCTTGTCTCTCTCTCATTTGGATTATCTCATCTTCCGTTTATACAAAGTAATTTGAGGTAGGGAAACGAAATCTTATGAGGCAAACTAGCGAAGTATTCTGAGCCAGAGTAGTAAATTATTCTAAGGAACAATTACAAAGTTATCTGAGGCACGATAACGAAGTTATCTGAGGCAGAGAAAGGAAGAATTTAGGAGATTGAATTCTCCTAAGGTAGACTAAGTATATGATTAGACCTAATTTTCTCGAGTAGACCGAGGTAAGGCAAAAGAACAAATTCTTAAGTCATCTTGGGCAGCAGAACAAGTTAGAGAAAAAAACCTAATTCCTAAAGCAAAAATAATTGGATGAATTTTGAGCAAGCCAAGTTGACAGATAAGATCAAGTCAAACTTATGGGCAGATTGATGACTTTACATAAGGGCTAATTGACCAGGTTAGACCAAGGTTGTATTGATGGTCAGTTTGACCTTGTATTTGACTAAATTTATCTCTGTTGAACTTGATGATTTCTCTATGGAAAAGGTTGTTGGGGTTTTCCCCTATGTGGGTTTTCCCAGGGTAAATGCTAATGTCTCCTGGTTGTATATCTCTTTATGGTTCTAATGTTCTAATGTTGAATATATTATGTGTCATTGCTTAACGATAATTATAAGTACAATTAAAATGAAATTAACATCATTAGAAGTAATTATTAGTTTGGGATATCTATGAAAAAACAACATAAATCATGTCGGCTAACAAATTTCTCTTGGACTCCAAAATTAATGTTCTTGTTGGGGGATCGGGTCTAGATTTAGGCCACACTTGTTGCAGATGAAATCAGTATCTTCAATCCATTCCCCTCCGTTAGACTCCTATACCAATAGGTATCATATTTCATGATTGACTTGATGAACTATGTAATATGTTCATACCTTTTTCTTGTTGCAAAGGTGCTCCATATTCTTAAAAAAAAATCAAAAAATCAAAAAATGTAAAAAATGTAAAGAGGGTATACCCTAAAAGAAAAATCAAAGGGTGAAAAGAATAAAATTGACCAAAAAAGTAAAAGAAAATGAACCCCACCAAAAGAAAGGCCAAAGAAAGTGTGCAAGTCTAAATGCCACTACTATTTCATTTTCTGTAATAAGCAATTGTGTGCAGCTTGT
Organism: Pinus albicaulis; assembly: GCA_034641835.2. Classification (NCBI taxonomy): domain Eukaryota; kingdom Viridiplantae; phylum Streptophyta; class Pinopsida; order Pinales; family Pinaceae; genus Pinus; species Pinus albicaulis. Next base: position 29,975,433 of record MU968450.1, read on the forward strand.
CAAACTTTGCCACAATTTATGAAGAGTCAAACTGTTTAAACTTGACTCATTCATTTTTCAATTTCATGTTATAGAATAGAGAATAAATATCTGGCCAAACAGTTTAATCTTGGCAGATAAGTAGATAGGTAGAGTTAATAAAAGGTGCTCAACAGTTTAATCTGAGCCCTTGGATGTAATAAGTGTAGACTTAGGTAGGTTTTCCATGTAAAAGAAAAATAAGATTGATAAGGGTTTTCCAGTCTAAGTGCACCCTAATAAAGAAGAGAAAATGGTAGGGTAAAGTAAGTAGGGTAGGTAGATGTTGTTGCATAATTACATGTGATGAATGATGGTTCTAAATGTTTTCAATTTTACTTTCATCACAAAGTGCAAAGGCAGATACTACATTGGAAAAAGTTTACAGCAAAGCAAAGTCAAGATTGTTAACTTCCCCTTCATTTTTCCCTAAATGTTTCACTAATTTCCTCTAAAGTACTAAGGGATTTTGAAAATTAAAGGGGCTCAAGGCATTTCCTTGACTTTTGGAGGGACCGGACCCTCGGCCTAATAATTGAAAAAGACCAAGTACTTGAAATTATCCATTATCACATTCATTCACCTCTCAAAATCTTTTCCTAAGTAAAATCTCATTTTACTTAGGAAAATCCTTCAATATTTCATGAAAAGCCCTCAAAATCACTTTTTATTCTAAGTCTAAGTGATGAAAGTATAATAATGCCATTTACTTTTGAATCTTCACTTTCTTGGTTATATTTAAGTATTTTGAGCTCACCTTGTCCCCTTGTCATATTAATTCTAATTTATATATTAAATCCTTATAAAAATCCCATTCTCCTATTATGTATAACTCCTTTGAATATAATATCCCCAAAACCCATCTATTACAATTTTAGCCAAAAGTACTTAATTCCCACTTATTCAAATAAAAACCCACATTATAATTCCTTTTGGCTAAATATATCTATATAATTATTCCGCCCCCTATAGTAAATAAATCTCATTGGTTTAATTGCTATATAAATAAAAATATGAAAAGAAAAACGTTTAAACATATCATATATGTTTAAAAATAAAAATAAAATAATTCACAACCATCCACCATACCAGGGATTAATTAATCCACACGATTAATTAATAACTGATGCCAGCCAATCGAATTCCACCCGATGGGTTTAATTAACAGTTAATTACATTGGGCCCGCGCCATTAATTCCCCGCCATCTCCCTGTCCCGTCGACCGTCTGATCGACCCATCAAAGATTTACGGCCCTCATCCATTTCGCTGGCCATCCGCGTACGAAAGATAACGCGCGATGGCCAAGCGGTTTTTAAATAGTGACGTGCTACGTGTCAGTCGTTGTATCGCATCGCTGCCCTTCCGCCTAAAACCGCCTTCCCTCATAAGCGATGCGATAGAAACCGCTTACCACCTTTCCGCTCGTGACATATCCACTATACCATGCTGACGTCATCCAATAAAATAATAAAAAATTCCGCCCCCCGTTTGACTTTGCCAAATAAAACAAAAAATTCGTGTCTTTTTCATCATTTCATATGCAGTGAACAAATACACCCTCCATGCAGAAAATTTCGAATTTCAACTATTGAAACCTGCTGACCGTTACTTTGCTAAAGAGAATCGAAATTCAAGGATTCCAGTGTTCTTCCGCCTCAACCAATACCTGTTCAAATCACTGTTCATTCAAATCTTACCCGCCAATATCAATCGTTTACCCGTTTAAACACAAACACCCTAGTGCTGCTCATTTTCACCTGATTGTGCAGTAAAACCCTTTGTAACCCAGCTACGCCACCTGAAGCCTCTGTTAACCAATTTTAGCATGGTTTTCCTCCCAAAAATCATTCTAGATTCACTCCACAGACATCTCAAAATCAAATGAAACTTTTTCGACCTCCCCTCCAAACCAATTCTTTCTTAACAATTTGTTTTGTTTTACAGGTGATCAGAAGACCACATACTTGGATAAACAGTCTTCATACTATTCATAATACTTGTTTACTCCAAGAGTGTTATCAAATCTATTCAAACAGAAGTTAGAAAGCATAACAGCTAAAGAGTATTAGCGGTTAAAGTGTATCAGGTAAAAGTCAGAATGAAAGTTAAAATGAAGTTACAGAGAAGTCAAAGGTAAACAGTAAAAGTAATTACAGAGGCAGTAAAATAGTAAAAAGAGGAGATGAAAATACTTTCACCAACATTGAATTTTTTCTAAAGTGAAAGTAAAATAGTCAAAAGAACAAAAAAGTGAAAAGATGAAAAACACAACAAGAAGGAATATTTTTGCAGAAATTGCATGTTTTAGTCATTATTTTGCAGAAACTATTGTGATCAATCCAAAATGAATTTTGCAAAACTGAAGGATTTTTATGTTCTTAAGAGGACAATCTACAAAAACCTCTCTCATTTTTCTAATAGCTATTATGGTTTTGGAAATATTAAACAATGTTGGAAAGCAATTTTTGCAGAAAATTCCTGTTAAGTCATCATTTTGCAGAGAGGATGGTGGCCAATCAGAAATACATCTTAAAAAAATGAAGGAGGTTTTTGTTCCTAAGAGACCCATCTACAAAAACCTATCTCACTTTTTTCACATTTATTTCAGAATGAGAGATACATGTACATATTTACAGGCTATTTTCAGACTCTGTAAAACTCTGTTTTACACATATTTTTATAGAGCCTATTTCGCACATCTGGAGAGGAATGTTTTGAAAATGAAAGAGGTTTATCTCACCAACATATTAATCCACAATAACCTCTTTCACTTTTTACATATCTATTACGGATTGAGAAATAAAAAGATAGCATTGGACCCCAAGTTTGCAGAATTGTTGGAGCAGAATGCACAAAGAAAGGAAGCAGTTAGTGACTTGGATGCCTCATCATCAACTAAGAGTTGGATCAAATTTGAATCCTCCTCTTTGTCATCACCTATCCATAATAAATAGTGCCAAATAGATGCATTAGTTTGAGTAATTTCTATTTATGTAAAATATTTGGAGAGATTTGTGAACTAATCTTGATATTTTTTCAAGATATTTTAGTTTAGAAATTGTATAAATACTTCGGATTCTTCTACTTTGCTGTAACAATTGATTTTTGGAATAAAGTGATTTTAGAGAAATTTCTTTGTGGCTTGCTGGATGATGATTTGAAGCTCAAGACTTTTTGCAGGATTCATGTGTCAGACTACAGTTCAATAAGTCATTTCTACCCTGTGTTTTAAGTTTTATATATGTTTACTACATCACTATGTTTCATTTTTGAATAATTAACAAAAAGGATTAAATCAAAAATTGCTTAAGTGTACTCTGATTTCAATTGTTATTATTCTAAATGTTTTCTTCTAAACTGGTTATAAACAATGAATTCTTAATTGCTCTTGTTTCTCTGGTTTAAGCATCTGATTACTTAGTAAAGAATTCTTAATTGCTCTTTATTGGTAATCACTCACTTTCCCTCGTTTAAATATGCTGAAATATTCTTAATTGCCTTTCATCCATTTAAAAATTTCATTCCATTCACTTTAATATCCAAAATTGTTCTTTGTTTTGGCTATCTTGCCCTGCAAAGCCATCTTTAGTGTAAAAACTTAATCCAGTAAAGCCATCCTTTCGACTCCATAGCCGAATGGCCTGAAATACTCAATCTTGCCCTCAGTTGGAGGATTCCACCATTCAAATTCAAACAAAAACCCAGGACTTATAACTAGCCTAATATTTTCTAGAAAACAAAGCTATATTTTAAAGAGAGAGCCCTCTCTAGATACAGATTGGCTAGATTCTGTATCTGAAGGTTGGTTTGTGGTTACCTCGGACCCCTTTCCTTTTCCAACAACTTCAAGGAAAATCTGAGTGATAACATAGTGGCGACCATACTGGGAATCTTAATATTTTAATTGACACTATTGTTTGCTTATAAGCTATAGACAGAGCCTGAAGATCAGCCAGGTAGCCTTTGAAATGCTCTTGCTCTGCAATTGCATAGTAAATAAATGTTGCTTCAGTCTATCTCTGGTCTAGCTTATAAATTGAAATTTGGTTTCAAACATTCAATCAGTTTCTCTAGTTCAATAAATCTTTGAGAAAAATTTAATTAAAAATCTTTGATTTCTTGAAGAAATTGTCGAAGTTGTATTTTTATTCCATTTTAAAACAAAAACCAAAAAAAAGAGAATTATCTAGAAAACTCACTGGGGAAGACTAACATTTTTCTTCAAAAATATTTTACAAGTTCAGATCTAATTTATGATGGTGGACAGTGATCAGACACACAAAGGTTAAAATCATCCACTTGGCGGCTCCAAATCCATTTCACAATCAAGACTCCACTGGAGGAATGAACCTGGAAGAACAATATGGAAAGATCAGGCTTTCAACTTGGATCTTAATCCAAGACATTATGTTCTTTCATGTTAAGAACGTTATTCAATATGTATTGTATTTTATATAAGGATCTAACTTGGTTGTACAGATAAAGTGGCTTTTCATTATGGCTGATTTTCAAGATGATCCAAGAATAAAACGAAGATATGCTCCCATGAGTAGAAATCACATACCTGGATTTCCACACAAATTACCAAAGGTAGATTGGGGTAGCAATTTGCCTAGATTTCAAGATGAAAATACTGATAATCCTTTGTTGCATCTCATTAAATTTCATATACACTCATCAAGATTGAAGGGTGATTGGCATGAGGATTGCCTCATGAAGATATTTATGCCATCCTTAGAAGGAAAAGCAAGGGAATGGTATGAAGCTCTCAAACCTGCTAGTATATTTTCTCTAAAATATTTTCATAAGGTATTTTATGAGCTTTACAAAGGAGATTTTCCATCTTTATCATTAGCTGAAAATTGTTGTGATCAAGCTGAAGATCTTATATGTTGCCTTAAAAATATTGATGAAGATTTTGGAAATTGGTTTCCTAAAGATTTATTAGAAGAAGTCCAAAACTTTCATTCTCAAGTTAAATGTCATAATAATCAAGAGGAATTAAACAAAAATGAAATAAATCAGGATATGAATCAAGATCCACAAAGCCCCTCTGTGATAAAAAATGATGTTTCATTTAATCTTTTGAATGAAGTTAAAGAAAATTTTCAACCTCATGATCAACTTTTAGATAAGGGAAAAAACAATTGTCATTTCAATCTAAGAATTCAGAGATTCCCACCACCCCTCACCGAAGAAGAAATCAATTTGCTTCTAAACATGCAACCATCCTCAAAATATTTACATAATGAAGAAATTATTTCTACTTCTTCTAATGTTGATGAATGTACAAACGTTTTTATCCATGAAGGGACAGAAGAACAAGTTGATGCTCATGTTATTCTACTTTCCCAAAAAGGCCCATTGCTTGATAGCACTCCTATTGAGAAAAATAATGACTTTCAAAAAGAATGCAACCAATCTAATCAAGACATATTGGGATTTTTGGAAGAGAAATATGTTGATCCAATGTTTATAATTGATGACATTCCTTATTCTGAAGATTTGCCTAAATATGATCAGTATGATGATAATTATGATAATTTTACAAAACAATCACTAACTATTTTGAGGGATGAGATATTAGAACTTCAGCTTGATGAGGATTTTCTAGGAGCTTTCTTTCTTATTTTTAAATCAAGAAAATTTTCTCCTCGAATTAAAAAATGGCTTCTTGATATAATTTCTGAAAATTATGAAAATGAAATCAAAATTTTTCATTCTCAAATTCAGTCATACAATTTCCGAAATCCTAAAGAATTCTTTGAAAATCTTCCTTCTCCAAAGCAAGAGGAAATTGTACTATCTTTTGACTTGCATATTGAAGATGATTATTCTTTCAAACACAAGGCTGAAGAAATAAGTTCATGGTCTAATATTCATAATTCAATTGAACAATTAGTCATTGAAGGCCTAGAAGTAAATAACATACATCATGCTTTTATTGATCCTATATCAGATTATATGGAGAATCTTTTGAGCCCAAATCTGAAAACATGTTTTCTCTATAAGGATCAAATACATCAAAAGTGGCCTTTACATATCATATCATTTATTATAAAGGCACATGATCATAACATACTTCCAATTTTGATCACAAGCAATCAAGTTATCCATTTATTTTTACAGCTACTTGATTGGCTTCATTGGCATTTTTGTATTACCTGATTCAATAATATTTTTAGTAGATTGAGTAGATATATGAGTGTCAATAAGCTCATAATTTTGAGCATTTTTTTTTAGTTGTCAATTTTCAGCTAGTTTTTCATTAAGTTGGTTTGAAAATTTTTATGTGTTGTTTTAGTTTCAGATCAAATTTCAGGTTGCAGAAAAAGGACTATATTCAATTCAAAATTTTCAGCCACAGCAAATGCATGTTTGAAATTGGACCAAGGCAGAAGATTTCCAACTGGGAAACACTTGCTGGTGACTTGCTGGAGTTGAAGCCCGAAGAGAAGGCCCTAAGCCTCAGAGATTTTACTATCATACATAAAATAAAGCAACAAAAGAGAAGAAGATTCCATGGTTCAGATTAAGACATTTTGAGGCATCTGACCTGTTGTTCTTGACTTTTCACCAGGAAAAGCCATCCCCAAGTGGAGCCAGTGTTAGACTCCTATACCAATAGGTGTCATATTTCATGATTGACTTGATGAACTATGTAATATGTTCATACATTTTTCTTGTTGCAAAGGTGTTCCATATTCTTAAAAAAAAATCAAAAAATCAAAAAATTTAAAAAATGTAAAGAGGGTATACCCTAAAAGAAAAATCAAAGGGTGAAACGAATAAAATTGGCCAAAAAAGTAAAAGAAAATGAACCCCACCAAAAGAAAGGCCAAAGAAAGTGTGCAAGTCTAAATTCCACTACTATTTCATTTTCTGTAATAAGCAATTGTGTGCAGCTTGTCAAACTTTGCCACAATTTATGAAGAGTCCAACTGTTTAAACTTGACTCATTCATTTTTCAATTTCATATTATAGAATAGAGAATAAATATCTGGCCAAACAGTTTAATCTTGGCAGATAAGTAGATAGGTAGAGTTAATAAAAGGTGCTCAACAGTTTAATCTGAGCCCTTGGATGTAATAAGTGTAGACTTAGGTAGGTTTGCCATGTAAAAGAAAAAAGAAGATTGATAAGGGTTTGCTAGTCTAAGTGCACCCTAATAAAGAAGAGAAAATGGTAGGGTAAATTAAGTACGGTAGGTAGATGTTGTTGCAGAATTACATGTGATGAATGATGGTTCTAAATGTTTTCAATTTTACTTTCATCACAAAGTGCAAAGGCAGATACTACATTGGAAAAAGTTCACAGCAAAGCAAAGTCAAGATTGTTAACTTCCCCTTCATTTTTCCCTAAATGTTTCACTAATTTCCTCTAAAGTACTAAGGGATTTTAAAAATTAAAGGGGCTCAAGGCATTTCCTTGACTTTTGGAGGGACCGGACCCTCAGCCCAATAATTGAAAAAGACCTAAGTACTTGAAATTATCCATTATCACATTCATTCACCTCTCAAAATCTTTTCCTAAGTAAAATCTCATTTTACTTAGGAAAATCCTTCAATATTTCATGAAAAGCCCTCAAAATCACTTTTTATTCTAAGTCTAAGTGATGAAAGTATAATAATGCCATTTACTTTTGAATCTTCACTTTCTTGGTTATATTTAAGTATTTTGAGTTCACCTTGTCCCCTTGTCATATTAATTCTAATTTATATATTAAATCCTTATAAAAATCCCATTCTCCTATTATGTATAACTCCTTTGAATATAATATCTCCAAAACCCATCTATTACAATTTTAGCCAAAAGTACTTAATTCCCACTTATTCAAATAAAAACCCACATTATAATTCCTTTTGGCTAAATATATCTATATAATTATTCCACCCCCTATAGTAAATAAATCTCATTGGTTTAATTGCTATATAAATAAAAATATGAAAAGAAAAATGTTTAAACATACCATATATGTTTAAAAATAAAAATAAAATAATTCCCGACCATCCACCGTACCAGGGATTAATTAATCCACACGATTAATTAATAACCGACCCCAGCTAATCGAATTCCACCCGATGGGTTTAATTAACAATTAATTGCATTGGGCCCGCGCCGTTAATTCCCCGCCATCTCCCTGTCCCGTCGACCGTCCGATCGACCCATCAAAGATTTACGGCCCTCATCCATTTCGCTAGCCATCCACGTACGAAAGATAACGCGTGATGGCCAAGCGGTTTTCAAATAGTGACGTGCTACGTGTCAGTCGTTGTATCGCATCGCTGCCCTTCCGCCTAAAACCGCCTTCCCTCATAAGCGGTGCGATAGAAACCGCTTACCACCTTTCCGCTCATGACATATCCACTGTACCATGCTGACGTCATCCAATAAAATAATAAAAAATTCCACCCCCCATTTGACTTTGCCAAATAAAACAAAAAATTTGTGTCTTTTTCATCATTTCGTACGCAGTGAACAAATACACCCTCCATGCAGAAAATTTTAATTTCAACTGTTGAAACCTGCCGACCGTTACTTTGCTAAAGAGAATCGAAAGTCAAGGATTTCAGTGTTCTTCCACCTCAACCAGTACCTGTTCAAATCACTGTTCATTCAAAGCTTACCCACCAATATCAACCGTTTACCCGTTTAAACACAAACACCCTAGTGTTGCTCATTTTCACCTGATTGTGCAGTAAAACCCTTTGTAACCCAGCTACGCCACCTGAAGCCTCTGTTAACCAATTTGAGCATGGTTTACCTCCCAAAAATCATTCTAGATTCACTCCACAGACATCTCAAAATCAAATGAAACCTTTTCGACCTCCCCTGCTAATCAATGCTTTCTTAACAATTTGTTTTGTTTTACAGGTAATCAGAAGACCACATCCTTGGATAAACAGTCTTAATACTAGTCATAGGACTTTTTTATGCCAAGAGTGTTATCAAATCTATTCAAACAGAGGCTAGAAAGCATAGCAGCTAAAGAGTATCAGTGGTTAAAGTGTATGAGGTAAAAGTCAAAATGAAAGTTAAAATGAAGTTACAGAGCAGTCAAAGGTAAACAGTAAAAGAAATTACAGAGGCAGTAAAATGGTAAAAAGAGGAAATGAAAATACTTTCACCAACATTGAATTTTGTCTAAAGTGAAAGTAAAATAGTCAAAAGAACAAAAAGTGAAAAGATGAAAATCACAACAAGAAGGAATATTTTTGCAGAAATTGCATGTTTTAGTCATTATTTTTCAGAAACTATTGCGATCAATCCAAGATGAATTTTGAGAAAATGAAGGAGGTTTATGTTCTGAAGAGGACCATCTACAAAAACCTCTCTCACTTTTCTAAAATCTATTATGGCTTTGGAAATATTAAACAATGTTGGAAAGCACCTTTTGTAGAAAATTCTTGTTAAGTCATAATTTGGCAGAGATGATTGTGGCCAATAAGAAATACATATTACAAAACTAAAGGAGGTTTTTGTTCCTAAGAGAACCATATACAAAACCCTATCTCAATTTTTTCACAGTGATTTCAGAATGAGAGATACATGTACATCTTTACAGGCTATTTTTCAGACTCTGTAAAACTATGTTTTACACATATTTTTACAGAGCCTATTGTGCACAGATGGAGAGGAATTTTGGGAAACTGAAAGGGGTTTATCTCACAAACATATTAATACATAATAACCTCTTTCACTTTTTACATATCTATTACATATTGATAAATAAAAAGATATCATTGGACCCAAAGTTTGCAGAATTGTTGGAGCAGAATGCACAAAGAAAGGAAGCAGTTAGTGACTTGGATGCCTCATCATCAACTAAGAGTTGGATCAAATTCGAATTCTCCTCTTTTTCATCACCTATCCATAATAAATAGTGCCAAATAGATGCATTAGTTTGAGTAAGTTCTATTTATGTAAATAGTTGGAGAGATTTGTGAACTAATCTTGATATTTTTTCAAGATATTTTAGTTTAGAAATTGTATAAATAATTCACTCTTGGAAGAATTTGGGGTGGATTCTTCTACTTTGCTGTAACAATTGATTTTTGGAATAAAGTGATTTTGGAGAAATTTCTTTGTGGCTTGCTAGATGATGATTAGAAGCTCAAGACTTTTTGCAAGATTCATGTGTTAGACTATGGTTCAATAAGTCATTTCTACCCTGTGTTTTAAGTTTTATATATGTTTACTACATCATTGTGTTTCATTTCTGAATAATTAACGAAAAGGATTAAATCAGAAATTGCTTAAGTGTACTCTGATTTCAATTGTTATTATTCTAATTTTTTTCTTCTAAATTGGTTATAAACAATGAATTCTTAATTGCTCTTGTTTCTCTGGTTTAAGCATTTGATTACTTAGTAAAGAATTCTTAATTGCTCTTTATTGGTAATCACTCACTTTCCCTCGTTTAAATATGTTGAAAGATTCTTAATTGCCTTTCATCCATTTAAAAATTTCATTCCATTCACTTTAATATCCAAAATTGTTCTTTGTTTTGGCTATCTTGTCTTGCAAAGCCATCTTTAGTGTAAAAACTTAATCTAGTAAAGCCATCCTTTCGACTACATAGCCCAATGGCCTGAAATACTCAATCTTGCCCTCAGTTGGAGGATTCCACCATTCAAATTCAAACAAAAACCCTGGACTTATAGCTAGCCTAATATTTTCTAGAAAAGAAAGCTATATTTTAAAGAGAGAGCCCTCTCTAGATACAGATTGCCTATATTCTGTATCTGAAGGTTGGTTTGTGGTTACCTCGGACCCCTTTCCTTTTCCAACAACTTCAAGGAAAATCTGAGTGATAACACCCTCTACTAGCATACCAAGACCCTTACATGCAAATTTATGCAGGGCAAAGACAATGATCAAGCAAATATGGCCTCCAAGCCTGAGGATATCCATCAGGAAATAAAGCACTTGCAGGCTCACATCATGAGAAAGAGCATAATGTTGGCTCACCTAGAAGGTTGTCCCAACTACAAAATGTCTCAATCCTTTTTCCCCTATCACCAATCCAGTTCACATTGATGTATTTGAATCCCCAAGGTGATGTTGAATTTTCTTCTATTAACTTTTGTCTCATTTCTAATTATCGACATGCTAATTATTATCTAATGGCAGCCCTAGACTGTTCGAATCTATATCCCCTTTGGTTTGTTAGAACAATGACATATTTTTTATCTCCCTAGGAAAACTAGTCTAACTGTGATACAATAGGGAGCTATGAAGAGCACTCGCCCCTTGTTTCTCCTTTGATTTCCGTGTTGAAAGAGGGCATCATGCATGAGAAATGTATCAATATAATTCTATGATTTATGAAATGAAAATGCCAATTAACAAAAAAAAGACATTTCCATTTATCAACAAATTAGAAATCTTATTTTAATTTTTTTTCGAATTCTCATAATATTATTAATTTTGTTAGGAAAAATTGTAATAACTCGATAATTGATTGCAAAAAAATTTAGAGTGTCTTTTGTAAATTTAATATTAATTTAATTATATTGTTTTGCAATTAACATATTTATTATATCTTACGATCATTTTTATGTTAATTCTAAATTTATGAATATTTTTTAAATTTAATGGATATGAGCCAAATAAATATTAGATTACATATCCATTATATTTTCAAAATATTCCAAAATTTGTAGAAATTTGGTGATAAAATTGCAAATGCTCAAGAAAATTAATCTAAATCAAGAGACACAATTCTACTCTAATGCTCTGTATAAATTAATTCACAATTTAGAACAACATTCACAAACATGCATCAATCGCATACACAAGTACACAGATGTATCTAGGGGAAACCAACTAGTAAAAACCCCTTAAGTATGTTTGCATTAATACAAAAGAATAGAGATGTTATTACAATTGTTAGTTTTAGCTCTGAGCTCAACCTGCAAAAGAATAATTGTTCTCCTTATGAATGAGCAACTTTGGCCAACACTTAGCCACTTTATGCCCACACTTAGCCTCCTATTTCCTTGTGTAAATGTTGAGGAAATGAGCCCCTATTTTTTAGAAATTTCCGCCAAAATGATTTTGTAATTCCCAAGGATTGATCATTGATTGCATGCAACACTTGTACACTCAACACTAGTTTACAACGTCACCTTCCTTTCTGTGTTTAGCTAAACAAAGGTTAACAAAGGTTTGATGTTTTACACTACCTTGGAATCTCCACCGCAGTTGAGAAATTCGAATTCCTTGCATGCATGAGCTATTTTTGGTTGATTGATTGGTTAAAAAGATGATCTCTGAGTTAGATTGTTGTCCCACTACACAAGTGACCTCAAACTAATTCTATTAACTGTTAAAACTAGTTTAATTTAGTACAACTAAATATAATTGAACTAGATTGCTATAAATTAGAAATGAACACATGAAAACCAAACTCCAAGCTTACTAACTCGAATTTATTGAGCTAATTGAGTGACAAGATCCATGTCACACTAGTTAATTTACTCCAAGTTGTCTGTTGATGTGGAAATTTTGAATTTTCTCAATTTGACCAAGGCTAAGTCAAAATGAGCCTTTCTTGCTACACTTATCAATACTCCCTCTTAGCACGAAAGGGATTTTCAACCACCCCTATTCTTCACCTGTGGAATGTATTGTAGCACTACCTCTCATTGTTGTTGCTGCACTCCAACAACTACCACTGAGAAACATATAAAAAGTAATAATGAATCAATTGTGTCTGCAACTGTCTACTGTGAAATTGTGCTATTGTTGACTCTGCTACTAAGCATCCTACTCTGGTATCAACACTCCTCTACACTCCTCAGTATTCAACTGATAGTAATATTCTTGTTGCTAAACATTGTGAGTCCCTTTAGCAAGGTAATGATCCATGAGGAGAACGCCTCAATGGACCCTGCCCAAATTTCTACAGATTTGGGACTAAGGATATACATCACTCCACCTCACTGCTAGAGGTAGAGCTGAAAATTCTCCCTTTTCCCACTTGGGTCAAACTTTCCCTCTACTGGAGGTCTCTGGCTGGTCCTCATCATCATCATTCTACTGGTCAACCCAACTACCAACTGGTTGAGGGTCCATCTTGAGAGGTTTATCATTCTCCCTCTTAACAACCATATCATTTATATATGCCTTGCTCGTTAAGGTTGTACATGCATATTCCTCTGATGTGTAGAGGCTCTTGACCCTAACACCAATTTTCTTGATTTGACATAAAGAAAAATGCTTGAGGTAAGCCTTCCCATCTCTGAAGACTACCTCATACCCTTTGTTTTCAATCCTTATTTTTTCCATCAAATCAGGTTTTCGACATCATTCTCTCCAACCCTTCCAGGTTCATCTCGAACTTTAGTGAACTTAGTTAGGTGTTGGACCACATATTCATTCTTCTGCATTCTGATATTCGAAGTTTTTCTTTGAGGGCCAATTTTATATGGTCACTTTTATTCTCGAATAGCTAATTCAATGTCTTCCACATTGTGAAAGGATTTTCTTTCCCATGGAGACTCGAGACCACATGATATCTCACTCCCTCCATAATTACTCTCCTCACCTTAGCTAAATCTTTTTCCATTAGGCTAGTTATGGACATCAAGTGATCCTGGTTTTGGAATGTCTTTTTTGACATAATCTAGCAAGCCATTGTCATCAAGCACTACCTCCATGTGATCCTTCCAAGCAATGAAATTCGAGTTGCCTTCCAAGGAATACTCTAATCTCATTCCGTTGGAGGTCATTCTCCCAACTATGGGTAAATCTTGCTACATTGGAGCTACAAATTCGAACCTCCCGAGGAAAAATTTTGAAATTCTTGTTCTAATGTGAATCCTGATCTTATATCCTGTAGAAAGTTGGTGATAGAATTGTAAGTTCTCAAGAAATTTAATCTAAATCAAGAGAAACAATTCTACTCTATTGCTTTGTGGAAATTAATTCACAATTTAGAACAATATTCACAAAAATGCTTTAATCACATACACAAGTAAAAAGATGTATCTAGGGGAAACCAACTGGTAAAAACCCCTTAAGCATGTTTGCATTAATATAGAAGAATAGGGATGTTATTACAATTGCTAGCTCCACTATGAGCTCAACCTGCAAAAGAATAATTGTTCTCCTTTTGAATGAGCAACTATGGCCAACACTTAGCCCCTTTATGCCCACGCCTAGCCTCATATTTCCTTTGCGCAAATCATGAGGAAATTAGCCCCTATTCTTTAGGAATTTCCTCTAAAATGATTCCACAATTATCAAGGATTATCACTGATTGCATGCAACACATGTACACTCAACACTAGTTTACAAATGATGTTTTAAACTGCCTTGGAATCTCCACCACAACTGAGAAATTTGAATTCCTTGCATGCATGAGCTATTTTTGGTTGATTGATAAGTTAACTGGATGATCTCTTAGTTAGACTGTTGTCCAACTGACCTCCAACTAGTTCCATTAATTGTTAGAACTAGTTTAACTGAGTACAACCTAATATAACTGAACTAGATTGCTACAAATTAGCGATCAACACATGCAAACTGAACTCCAAGTCCACTAACTCGAATTTACTGAGATAACTGAGTGACAATATGCATGTCACACCAGTTAACTTCCTCCAAATTATCTATTAATATGAAATTTTGAATTTTCACAATTTAACCAAAACTAAATCAAATTAAATCTTTTTAATACACTTCTCAACAAATTTTACAATCAAATTATATTCAAATATACTTTAAATATAAAATTATATTATATAAAAACCTATAATTTAAATCAATTTAATTTATATTAATTATATAAAATATTGATTTTTTTTTTAAATCTAACCTTTGTCATTAGAACATTCACCTTTAACATGCAAAAATCTGAAATAATGAAGCCTGCATCCCCAACTTATAACCTTCGTGTTTTTCCAAAAAAATATTTGCAAATAACAATCATTAACCCAAATTTGCAAAAATAACAATTATTTAGAATGACGCATATCAACAAAAATAACAATTATTTAGAATGACGCATATCAACCAATATATTGGCCTGAAACATGAATTTAAGATTTAATAAATGATTAATTATATCATTTGTAATCCAAATAAATCTAAATTTATTATCAAAGTTTCCATAAGTGGATTACATGATCGAAAACTCATTAAAGAATATTTACATATAACAATCATTAACACAAATCACAAATTTGCAGAAATAACAATTATTAAGAATGACAAATATCAACCGATAATATTTACATGACACATAAATTTAAGATTTAATAAATGAATAATTATGCCATTTCTAATCCAAATAAATCTAAATTTATGATCAAAGAAAACTCATTTCATCTAGAAAGTTATTCACAAAAATTTACAATCTCTCTTTAACTAAAATCATAAGTATATATATAACTAGTGTAATATAAATTAAACATTAAATGGTTATATGTTTAAAATTTACAATCTCTTTAATTAAAATCATAAGTATATATATAACTAGTTTAATATAAATTAAACATTAAATGGTTATATGTTTATAGATATTAGTTTATAATATATTAATGAATTTTTTTCATTGTTAAAATTTAAAAAATCATAAAATAAATTAATTAAATTAGTAAAGATTTATCTAACTTTGCATTTATCATGTGTTAAGAAGAATAAATAAATAAATAAAAAAAAATTTTAAAACAAATATGAGAGTTTTATAAAAAAAATTAGGATCCAACCCAAAACTGTTACATTTCTTGAGAGTTGTCAATATCCCTTGTGGGTTTGAGATGAAGCATAGTGACTCAATCCAAACCATAAAGCGAGAACTCCAAAATACAAAAAAAATGATTCCCTTTCCAACTAAAGATTTTCCAAAATACTTCGAAGTTCCAAATACATTTGCTTTCCATTTCTTATTGCTTATCGACTTGACTTTTACTAGCTTTTCCTTTTCCTCAATGAGAATTTTTTTCTTTTTTTCCTGATCGGGTGATCAAGTCCTTTGTGGAAAAATGCTCAAAAAAATAGTTGTTCAAAATTGATCCAAACTAGAACAACAGGAAAGAGCTCAGAAAAACGATCTTGTAGACGCGAACGACACTGAAAACCGACGCTGTATGAGAAAGTTATTCAGCTTTGAAGTTTTCCAATTTCAGGAAAAAAAAGGCCAGTTTGACAATTTGACCTTTATTAAAAAAAATTATTAAAAAAAAAATATTCTACAGAATATTCCATGGAGCAGCCAATCATAAGGCGCCACGTGGCCAGCTCGAAGGCCGCCACATGGAGCAGCCAATCATAAGGCGCCACATGGCCAACCCGGAGGTCGCCACGTGGCCCCAAGGATCAAACGAAGTTTTGTTATGGCAAAATTATGTGTCGTGAGCAGGAGTCGACCCCAGGTCGAGGTGGTAGCAACCGAGCGGACCAACCGTCGGGCCAAAGGTGATTCTTAACCTCTACAGTTGAGAACATATATTTAAAGTTGGTTTTTCGTTTGGGTGGGCTCCGAAAGGGGGGCAGCCCCTAAGGGCCCGCCCCCTCTGCATGTAACCTAGGCTCGGGAATCGTGAGCTAAGAATCGGCGCGCATAACTCCGGATAAGGACTGGTCACGTGTTATTAGGCCGGGGGTTAATTATTACGGTTTAAACCTTAATAAACGCCGAACATAACTCAAAGTTTTATAACTATTTCTCCGACGGGCGCGATCACATGACCCGTGGCCTTATCCATTAGCCCCGGAGACTGGCGGTATTATGGAGGAGTGCCAAAAATTTAGTGCCGACTCCAATTTTATCGGGATTAACTGCAGTTCTCCACATTTGGTGGAGCTTTCCTAGCCCTAACTGGGAAAAGTCTGTTTCAGTCATAACTTTGGCTAGGGAAGTCCTTTTGAAACAATTTTTTTTTTGATTTGGGGGTATTGGAGCATTCTGAAGCTGTTGGAATAGGTTGCAGAGCCATTAAGGCACTATGTCAGTGATTTATCAGCGAATTTTCTTGTGGAGCCACCAGGGCTAGGTGAATGATCAGCTGTATTGGGCTATGTTCATCTGTTTGAGGTGAATGAATAGTCAATTTTTACTGTTTCCAGCACTCTGATTCTTAATTTTCAGCTAATTTAGCCTTTTGAGGCTTTATTCATGGTTTAATACTTATTTTGAGCATTAATAAAAGAGGGAAAAGCCCATTTGGAGGCTTTTGGACCCAGCAGAGGTAGCCCAAGAGCTTAAACAAATGCTTATTGTTATTTTGTGCATTCTTACTGCTTATTTCCAGAGTTTACTACATTAAACAGTATTTTTTAATAAGTCCACTTTTCACAATGAGACTTATACAGTGATCAAAACATGTGTGTTCCATTTCAAACCACATTACTTCCATTACAGAATACCTTAACTTGCTTATTCACACATAAAAATTGGTTAATGAATACTTTGCAAACAGAAACAAATACTTTCATTGCCAGATCATTTTAGTGTTTACTTCATATTTCTTTAGGCAGAGCCAGTAAGAGGGCCAGAAGCTTCTGGTTTCATCCTTTCTAGTAAAAGTGAAATAACCAGTAAAAGCCCCTACTGTCTATCTCTGTATAAGAAATATTTTGTTCACACATTTCAGATCAAATTGGTATCAGAGCTCTAGGTTTTGCTCAAGAGTTTGTGAATTTTGTGCAAGAAAATTGTGTTGTTCTGCAAATTTGATGCTTACTAGGTTGAAATTGAAAAGAGGGGAAGGACAATTGGTTAGAGCACAAGATAATCCTCAACCAAGGAGGGCTAGGGTGCCATTATCTCCACCTTCCATTTCATCCTCATTAGCCTTAGAATCAGCCACAATCATGTCTTCAAGAGAAGGAGAAGTACATGAGGAAATGGATCCCAAGGAAGAAGAAAGAGTCTTTAGAAAATCTTTCTTGGATATGACTGAGATGGTTAGGATCCTATATCAGGAAAGAAATGATAGGATTGCTGGAGAAGGGTCTAGAAACCAAAGAGAAGAAGGAGATTCTTCAGGAGGGAAGAAAGACAATGAGAAGTCTAAGAAAGGGAATGGAGGAAATGGTGATCCACCATCTCCATCGTCATCCTCTTCCTCCACATCATCCTCTTCAACTTCTGTTAATCAGTCACACAAAACAAAAACATCTCTTAGAAATCCTTTGTTAAAGCTTGATGTAAAGTTTGAGTTGTCGATGTTTAATGGTGATGTGAATGAAAAAAAATTGGATAACTGGATTAGATAACTGGAAGTCTATCTAAGAATTCAGAATTTGCATGATGATGACACAAAAATCCAATTAGCCTCATTGAGAATGGATGGAGCAGCTTTGGTTTGGTGGGAAGCCAAGACCAAAGAGGAGATCAAAAAGCATGGTAAGATAACTCTAACATGGACTGAGTTTATTACTGCTATTAAGAAACAGTTTTATCCTCTTGCTCATATTTAGAAGGCAATCATGAATTGGCAAAATTTTAGGCAAATTAAGGGTCAAAATGTGCAAGATTATACCCAAGAGTTTAGAAGGAGAGCACTTCTACTTGGGGTAGACTTACAAAGTCAAGACACCTTGTTAAAATACATAGGAGGTTTGCACAATTACCTTCAACATACTATCCTAATGTTTAATCCTACCAGCTTAGATGAAGTCTGTGTCCAAGCTACACATTTAGAAGCTAGAGGAAAGAATGCTTTTGATGCTTTGAATGAGGATAGTAATTTTAAAAACAAAGGAAAGAAAAAAGTTGCAAATTCAAGAAAAGAAAAAGTAAAGTTCTTTGGCAAGAACTGTTCAAAGACAAGTCATGATGAAGACCACTGTTAGAAGCTTCATCCTGAACTAAAACCAGAAAAATACAAGAACAAAAACAAGACCAAAGAAAAGGAGAAAATTGTAGCAACAGTTGAGCAAGACTTAGGGTCAGACTCAAGAGATGAGACAAAAAGCATAGCCATGGTTTTAAAGAACATTAAGGGGAAAGAAGTGGTGCAAGACACAATTCCCAGTTCTAGCTCTTTGAATTGTCACAAAGACACTCATGAAGAAAAGAGGAGGATAGAGCTTTTCCATGTGAGGGTAATTTCAAAACATACCAAAATTGACACACTATTTGACAGTGGGTCACAAGCGAATCTTATATCTGAAGACTTGGTCAAGCAGCTTAAACTTGAGACCATTCCACATCCGAAGCCTTATCCACTTGGATGGATATGCAAGGATGTCAATTTGCAAGTCTCAAGGAAGTGCATATTGCGCTTTGCAATAACTGCACACTTTATTGACACAGTTGAACTTGATGTGGTGCCGCTTGATATTTCAGGAATTGTTTTGGGAAGTCCTTACTTATTTGACAGGAAGGCCATCTTTCATCGCCATGAAAACAAGTATCACTTGTTCAAATATGGTAAATATTTCATTGTGAGAGCACTCAAGAAGAAGCCGGAATCTTCTTTACTCCATGCAAGTCAATTGAAAATACTGGTTAATGCAAGTCAAAGTCTAACTTTGTTAATGTTGAAACGACAAGATTTTGAGCATTCACCTTTTTATGATGTTGCTAATAACATGTCTCAGTTTGATAACAATTTGTCTTTGAAAAAAAAGGACTTTATGTTGCACAAATTACCTTTGAGGTCAGCCAATGCATTGAATGAAGTGTCAAAGCAAAGCAGTGCAAGCAAGGAGGACACACAATTCAGCATGGGACAAAGTTGGTTTCGAAATGGTAGAATTCGCCATGGGAACAGTTTGCAAGGTGAAAGTTATTTTAATTCTTTTTGGAAGTTTGATCAATATAGAAAAAGTTTTTTTTCTGTAGATTACAATTGTTGTTCTGCAAATTTTAATCATTTGCATCATGACTCCGTCAATATTAGCAATGGTCGATCAGTTGATTCCAAAGACAGTTTATCATTTTCTCAAAAGTTTCATTTGATGAAATCAGGTAGATTTCAGTTATTCGATGGAAGAGTGGAGAATCAGTCTCCACATTATCAGTTTCACTAATCAGAGAGCTTTTGGGATCCAAAATCTTCCCATTTGGGAGGAGTGATCAGGTGATCAAGTCCTTTGTGGAAAAATGCTCAAAAAATTAGTTGCTCAGAATTGATCCAAACTAGAACGACGGGAAAGAGCTCAGAAAAACGATCCTATAGATGTGAACGGAACTGAAAACCGACGCCGTATGAGAAAGTTGTTCAGCTTTGAAGTTTTCCAATTTCAGGAAAAAAAAGGCCAGTTTGACAGTTTGACCTTATTAAAAAAAGAATATTCCACAGAATATTCTGTGGAGCAGCCAATCATAAGGCGCCACGTGGCCCCAAGGATCAAACGAAGTTTTTTTATGGCAAAATTATGTGTCCCGAGCAGGAGTCGACCCTGAGTCGAGGCGGTAGCAACCGAGCGGCCCAACCGTCGCGCCAAAGGTGATTCTTAACCTCTACAGTTGAGAACATATATTTAAAGTTGGTTTTTCATTTGGGCGGGCCCCGAAAGGGGGCCATCCCCTAAGGGCCCGCCCCCTCTGCATGTAACCCAGGCCCGGGAACCGTGAGCTAAGAATCAGCGCGCATAACTCCAGATAAGGACTGGTCACGTGTTATTAGGCTGGGGGTTAAATATTACGGTTTAAACCTTAATAAACGCCGAACATAACTCAAAGTTTTATAACTATTTCTCCGACGGGCGCGATCAGATGACCCGTGGCCTTATCCATTAGCCCGGGAGACTAGCAGTATTATGGTGAAGTGCCAAAAATTTAGCGCCGACTCCAATTTTATCGGGATTAACTGCAGTTCTCCACATTTGGTGGAGCTTTCCTAGCCCTAACTGGGGAAATTCTGTTTCAGTCATAACTTTGGCTAGGGAAGTCCTTTTGAAACGAATTTTTTTTTTATTTGGGGGTATTGGAGCATTCTGAAGCTGTTGGAATAGGTTTCAGGGCCATCAGGGCACTCTTTCAGTGATTTTATCAGCGAATTTTCTTATGGAGCCACTAGGGCTAGGTGAGTGATCAGCTATATCGGGCTATGTTCATCTGTTTGAGGTGAATGAATAGTCAATTTTTACTATTTCCAGCACTCTGATTCTTAATTTGCAACTAATTTAGCCTTTTGAGGCTTTCTTCATGGTGTAATACTTATTTTGAGCATTAATAAAACAGGGAAAAGCCTATGTGGAGGCTTTTGGACCCAGCAGAGGTAGCCCAAGAGAGGGGTGAACTGCTTAAAAAAATGCTTACTGTTATGTTGTGCATTCTTGCTGCTTATTTCTAGAGTTTACTACATTAAATAGTAATTTTTAATAAGTCCACTTTTCACAATGAGACTTATACAGTGATCAAAACACATTTGTTCCATTCCAAACTGCATTACTTCCATTGCAGAATACCTTAACTTGCTTATTCACACATAAAAATTGGTTAATGAATACTTTGCAAACAGAAAAAAATACTTTCATTGCCAGATCATTTTAGTGTTTACTTCATATTTCTTTAGGCAGAGCCAGTAAGAAGGCGAGAAGCTTCTGGTTTCATCCTTTCTAGTAAAGGTGAAATAACTAGTAAAATCCCCTACTGTCTATCTCTGTATAAGAAATGTTTTGTTCACACATTTCAGATCATTTCCAAACTTGAATCGAACTCGTATTTTCTAGTGGATTCGGACAGTTTCTCTTCTGAGAACAGTCTTTGTTGCCTTTATCACATTTCCCATATGCCTAATCGGCCTAAGAAATTGCATTTCCAACTTTGTTTCCTTAAAATTCAATGCAAGATCCAAAGTTCACAAGGGTTTATTGGGCTTGATCCTCTTTTGTTTCTGAATTCAGTGGATCCTCTTTGACATGCATTTCTTCCCAGATGTCTTTTGCTTCCTTCAACGGATCCTCTTTGATATGCACTTCTTCTTGACTTTCTTTTTCTTTCTCCTTCTCTTGAGTCTCTTTTTCTTTGTATACATTATGATGTCTTATCTTAACACCTTCTCACCACTGGGCCTTTGGTTATATTTCCAAGTTCTATTATTCTCCAATCACTTAGGTAAATTATTGATTACATATCCTATTTCATAACACACTCAACATTGGAATGAAACATTTCCATAGTCAATTTTTTGAACCCATATATAATCTAGAGCAATTAAATTTATCTCTATAGGAAAACCTTTATTAAAATCCATCACCATGCACATTCGAGCATAAGTTTTGAGGAAATGTTCAATTTATACTCTACATCAAAAAAATTCCCTATCGAATTTTCAATAGAAGTTAACAAAGGGAGATTCCAAATATGTGGGGGAAGGTTTGAAAGTCTTACCCAAACTAAAGCAAGCCAAGGAGATTCTTTCTATAACCAAATCAAAAGAAGAAAACTGGGGCTGCATGAAAATACCAACACTTGCCCAGAACCAAGGACCAAAATCCCAAATAGTATTATTATCCTCAATATTACCAAATACAACAATAAAAAAAAACATCGAGCCAGAGGATAAATAGTCAGCGCATCAAACAAAACAGGTTTCCATGAATCAAAAATCCACTTATGAAGATCAATCAGTCACATCTAAAACCTATTAAATCTACAAAAAAACCCTTGTTCTAAAAAAATATTGCACCAATAAATGTCTTTTCGACCAAGGGAACATCAAAGGAATGAGATTCATGAACTGTTGGGAGAACAAATTCGGATTTCAGCATGGCACTGTAAGAAACCTTGGCTTGAGTTGCTTGAGAAGAAGAGCTTGCAAAACCAATTGTTGTTCCTTTAAGAGTAACTATCTTCTCCATTGAATCACAAATATTCGCCATTATTTGGGTTGCTAGAGCCACCCTACGGAAATCTACAAGGATATACACAAAATCAAAGGGAGGATGAGCTAGCTAGGAAAAATCCTAGCCACCAACTCACTCTTCCATTCTTGTGCCATTAATTATTAAAAAATCATAATTATTATTATTTAATTTTTAAACTAATTTATTAATATTTAATAATAATTATTATTATTAATAAACTTAATAATTATTACTTAATTATTTTGTTAATTAATGTTTTTAATTTGTATTTTTTAAATGAAATGATAATTTCGATAGAATCCAATCAGTTCAAGAAACAAACTATTCGCCAAACCACTCAAGCCAAGATCCTTTGACTTCTTAACTAATGTTATCAATAATAATAACATTAATCATTATTTAACATTAATTATTTATAATTATAATAATGATGTTATTTTCTCAATAATAATATGATTAAGGGATCAATTCCAACCTAAAATCCATAACCAACCTAGATACAGCTTAACTCTAGATTTACCAAGCCTCTTCTAGAGTGAAAATAGATTTGATTTGTCCTAGTGCTTGTAGATTAAAATGGATATAAGTTGGATTATTATTTTTTATTAAATCAACCCTTAGATTTGTTGAGATTATCAATGCTATGCAATATGGCCTGAGCTTGGAGTTTTAAGAAAAAAACCACCAATCAAATTCAAACCCAATACCAAGAAAACAAGGTATAAATTTTACATAACTCATTTTGGGCGGGGATAGAGTGGAGATAAATAGCACTCAAAGCCCAACCAAATATTTCTCTTTGGAAAAAAGGAAAATTCATTAGAATTTTATGTCTTTAAATATGTTACATTAGAGAGGAATACCATGGGAAAAACCATGAAATTTCAAAACCCAAAGTGGGAAAACCACTAACATTTACATGACAACATCTATTCCGTATGAGGCTAGAGAGGATATTCGAATATTAAATACTAGCAATTGCACCAGATGTTGCAAAGGAAATGTCGTAAGGTAGTAACATAGGAAAGACTAGCATTAAACTATTACTCTTCCATGATGACAGGTAACGTGTCACAAAATAGTGTAAGTAGACTTTGGATCTTAGTTACAGAGGGCGATCTTAGGAATTGCATCATTGACAAGAAATAGTAGCATTAAATTATTACTCTTCCATGATGACAATGAAAGTGTCACCAAATGGTGTAAGTCAACTTTGTATCTTAGTTAAAGTGTGGTGGTCTTAGTAATTGCATCATCATGATAGGAGTATCCACAGTATCGGGTTCTCTCTTTTTGGTTATTTAGTGTAGTTGTCAAATAATGCACTATAGAGATAGCAAATATCTCTATCCTTAGCAATTATTGACGTGAAGGCCCTAATTTGATCTTTTGATTAAACATCCATATGTATTTGCACTAGCAAAACTTTTGTTTGAAGTATTTTCCTACTTGAATGGTTGGAATTTATCCACACCCTCTTTGTATATTCCAACTTTGTTTGGGATTCAATATTTCTTTCAATTGATATAGCTCTCTCGGGTTTCATTCAAATCCCCATTTACATTGTTCCCCAAATTTCTTACTCTAGCAAACATTTGTATCAGTATGTTTGTGGACCAAATCATAGTGACCCACATCAAATGATTTTGGATAAATTATAAGAAGATCAAGTTGAATCCAAAATATGAATCTTTTGAACTCAAGGATGTTGAAAATCTCAAATTACCATACTCTACCACACGTATGGTAAATTTGAATAATGAATATCTACACATTTGGCCTTTGAATCTTAGAAAGGACTATGAGCCTAGACTAGGGTACCAAAGCCCTTTTAATTGATGATATCAACAACCCACCAACAAGTTATTAAAGTTTTTTGGAAATTAAAGTGATTAAAGTTTCCTTGGAAATCAAACACCTGTCCAAATAAAAATCTTCATGAGTTCACTTTTAACTAATAAAGTTTTAACACTGGACATCCTTCAAAAAAGATACTAATTAGTTAGCTTATGCCCCTTGGTTCTAATTTTCTTTTCAAATCACTCCATGTAAAAATAAAATTTCCTTCAAAATTGTTTGATGAGATTTGTAAAGGTGGACTTTAATACTTTCTCAACCTCTACCTTTTTTGAAAACTATTTATATTACTTTAAATTTTTCAATATTTCATGAAATTAAATTTTAATTTTATAATAAAACTAAATTTATAATTATATTAGGAATTGGAAATTTATATAAACATAAATCAATCATATATATTGTATTTAGCTAAAAATTTATTAATAATTATAATTCCAAATTGAACCAAACAAATTGAAATGATAAAATTGAAAGTATTCAAATTCAAATTTCTCTTAATGAATATAGATGACTCTTAAAACACAAATTCTAAGAGAAAGTCAAAGCAATATTCATATAAAAATTACAAAAGCTCTTGTGTGGTGTGAATTCATGCCTCTTACTGCTCTTTACATTTACTATTCTATCTAGAATTGTTATTTATCATTTGAAGATTAAATTGTTTTAAAATATTTCTAATGAAAGATAAGAATTGGGGTAAAAGTGATTGTAACAACATATAACAATGGTAAATTAACAACATCAATGAACCATTATATTGGGAAAAATACTGAGAGGGGGGGTGAATTAGTATATGCAATAATCACAATATTTTACATTTCTCTTTACTGATTTCTATACGTGACTTTGATTAGCCCAACTAGCATATGTATGCGGTTATCCAAACAGAAAATAGCGTATACTCAGATAACTTTATTGTTTAGATAAACATTCAGAAATATTCTTTAACCCAGATCATCAGTTATGCATCAGACAGTTAAGCAGTAATAACAGAGTGAATCATCACACAAGAGCATCACACATGAACACCAAGATTTAAGGTGGGTCACCCAATTCGAGAGAAAACCATCGTTGTTGTCGTCTTTGTCTTCAAAATTTATTATATAGAAAATTGCTTACAATATTGTACTAATGTAGACTCATATCTCAGTGCGAGCATCTACCGGCGGAAGGTTGTAACCTTCTCGTTCCCTAGGCATTTATTCTTTGGAAGGGAGCTCCAACCCCACAGTTTTGATTTACCGACCACCCTATTTGAAGGAGAAAACAACCGGGATCGAATATGACTTCTATTGGCATAGGCTTCTACTTCCATATTAGAAGGCTTCAACCCTCAAACACACTGCAGACCACGTTTTATCAATTTTCACACTAGATCCAACAGCTTCAACACAACTCAAAATATAGATCAACACCAATAGACTTAATCCATACTTCAAACAGAATAGTGAGATCATTGTAATCAGAACACAGTAATAAACCCAGATTTAAGAAACATGCAGAATCAATTTCAACCCTGATCATTCATTATCTTAAAAGCATACGCTACTTCACTTTACTGAACCTATGTATATACATGCTTTCCTGCACATCAACCTACGTATAGATCTGTGAACACTGAATTTCCAGAATTTGATCAGTCTTAGAAACAGATCTGAGGCTTTCAGTCATATATCTTTTCAAATTTTCAGAACCCTTATTCAGTCAACATCATTAACAATATTTAATCATTCATTGATCAGATTTTTACATATTCAACTTAGTAGCACATACAGTATTCAAACAACCCAGATCTATATGAAGACTTCATTGACGGACAGCAGAAATATAACAGCAGTAAACAGATAAACTCTCCATCAAGCTTCATAAAATCCTAACTTTAATACGAGCTTTATCTAAAACAAACCTACGTGTATACGTGCTTTCATTGTGACGAACTAGTGTATAGATCTAGAAATATTAATTCTGCAGAAGGTTTCAGATCTATAGACTTACCCAAATTTATTCACTTCTCTTCAGAAAACATGTGCCAGGTCACAGAGCCAAATATCTCATCAATAGATCATGCAAGTACATATTCATTTCAGGTCTAGAGATCCTAATCCATCATGATATCCAAGGGTGAATCATAATTTCAAATCTACAAGTAAACAAAACCCATTTCATGCAGATATACTTCAGAGAGAAGTATTCAGTTCAAACCCTTACTCAATCCCCACACATTGCACTATGATTTTCTTCTCCTTATATAATTTTAGCCTTTATCAATACCATGAGCCAAAACCACACAAGTGTCAATGGTATCTTGGATGGAATAAAATAGACGACACCGCGCTCAATATTGTGGGCTAAAACCATGGTAATTCCCCCTTGTATTATCATTTTTAGAGCGCAAAAGGCATACGCGAGTTGAATCATTCTTGTCCACGTGTATACACGACTTGGCCTGCAAGAACTCGCGTATAGAACCTTCATTTATAAATATTAACCATCTTCTGCTGGACTTAAACTTAAACCTTCCGCAAAACCGCTATGCTTCTTCAGAAATCATATACTTCATCATTTGCAAGAGATTTTCCATCATAGGAAAAAATTTGCAACCATAAGAATCATATTTCCAACACATTAATTTATTATCACAACCATAATCAATCACATAACAAATCAAACATAATATCTATAAAGAAAAGTAAGTAGGATATTAGGAGGGAAACCCGTTATTAAAAATGCATAATACTCATCTTTAAATCAAGATCTATAAGTATAATTTTGACTACTCAACTCTAATGATCGAGGTGGATATCGGTGTCCACCCACCTATTCCATTTGGACCCACACCATCAATTCTTGCATCTTTTCACTTTCAGCACAACCTACTATTTTTAGCAGGTTTTCGGGTCCTGCACTCTCGGAGCCATTTTGGGACCCTAATGATCCAGGTGGATATTGGTGGCCACCCACCTATTCCATTTCAAATGCCACCATCAGTCCTTTCAGTTTTTTAGTTTCAGCACAACTCACTATTTTTAGCATTTTTTTGGGTCCTAAACTTCCGGAGCCATTTTGAGGCCCTAAACGACGTTTTTTGGGCATTGCGCCTCTAAGAAAATACTATTCCATTCTAAAATTAATATCTAGGGTTAGAATTTGTAGTCCTTGGATATATATTTCTAACGAGGTATCATGTGTGTCAAACAGAGATAGTATACCAAAGTTATGACCTCGGGAAGTTGAAACACCAATTTACCCAAACGGGGCCAATAGTTGGTGCTTCATCTCCTAGGGTTATGTTTTTGGACATTTAGAGTTTTCCATTGTTTATTATAGGCCCTCGAGCCTCATTGTAGCACAGTTTAGAGGCATGTAGCCGCCACATCTCTTCTTAGAGATAAGCTACCAGTGCCCTAGCTATTTAATTTCCATTATGTCTGTAAGCATATTTCTATTATTGATATTAACGAAATGAAGCATTATTTCTGCTGCATCTCTGTGTTTATGTCTATTTCTCTATTTTATTGCGTTCCTACATAAATCTGGATCAGTTGTATCGGAGAGGGTCTTCTCTTTCTATGGTTTTCTTTGCATGTCCCCAACGTGGTCAGGGTATAAGGAGTTAGGGCTCGATCTGGTTGAACCCTTGCAATATTAGCCTCGTAAACCCTGACGACCTCCCATGCTGGAAGAAAATAAAGATGAGGGAGTATGATATCCTATCAAAATAATTCTCGAGGAGGCCCTCGAGAAACAAAGTAACGCGATGATGGATAAATTTGCATAGATCCTTCAACGATTTCCCACCTACGGCGCATCTGCATCCAACAACCACTCTGGAGGTGCCACTCCCTTCAAGGTACAGGTAAAATTTTACATTCCTATATTTGAAGGCCAGATAGATGCAAACGTCGTTGATAGATGGTTAAATTTGCTGGAAGGGTATTTCTCGGTCCATGATTTCTCTGACCAAGAAAAGATTATTTTTCCACTCCTCAAAACCGACCCCCATGTTAAAGATTGGTGGGAAACCTACTGTGAGCAAAAGGATGGGACAAAACCCTCTCTGTTCTCAGTTGCACCCACTTGGAATTCGTTCCGAGATGGCATCAAGGAACAATATTACCCCGTGGGGAGCTATGAGGACAAGTACATCCAATGGACCATGCTACGGCAGCAAAGGGATCAAGATGTGCACGAACTGACAAATTTGTTCCATACCCTGGGCACAAAGTTGGGTATTAAAGATTCAGAGAAACATTTGGTTCTCAAGTACCGGAGTTGTATGCACAGACACATTCAGGAGGAAATGGAGTTCCTCGACATTACATCGCTTGGCATGGCATATCGATATGCCGCCAAGATCGAGCAAAAATTTAAGCAGAAGAAGTGAGACTTTGGATCTACGAATCCGAAGCAAGGGAAAGGTGTCTCCGAAACGTAGAAAAAGGGGCAAGGCCAAAGCAGGTCGACTCAGAACAACACCACAAATCCAAAGAAGGACACAAGGAAGTGGTTTTAATTTCATAATAGCCCCACTCACAACACAAACGAGTGTCAAGCCAAATAGTCATTGGTGGCCGAACTAAAGGCACCCGAATCATATGCATGTTTTGATCCTGAGTCAGAACCAAATAAAGGCAATGACAAAGGGAAGTATATCATTGATGCGGATCCCAGTTCCATTGTTGCCACCACCAAGATCTAGAGGGAGGATCCCGAGGATCCATAGGAGGGGAGTATCTCTTCCATTCGCATATGTGGGTGAAGGGTTCTCCACTACAATTCCTTGTCGATAGCGGAAGTCAAAAGAACCTCATTTCAGCAGAGGTCATGAAACGGCTCGGCCTACCGACCATAGCACACCCGCAACCGTACACCATCGATTGGCTTCACCCAGGGAGAGATCTACGCATTCGCCAGCAGTGCCGCCTTCCGTACAGTATCAAGCCATTCACGGATGAGGTTGTGTGTGATGTTGATCCTCTTGATATAGTTGATGTATTATTGTTCCAACCATACTTATGGAGGTGACATGTTGCGTATGAGTCTAGGCCTCGTGCTATTATTATTACATTCGGAAATAACTCGTACAGGATACCAGAGGTAGTACCGCCTCCTGTCATCTCTTTGACTACTGCAAAACAGCGCAGTAAGATTGTTCCCCAAACTAGGAAATTTATTTTCCTTACAAGTCACTCACTGGGAAAGAAGAATATTGTGGCCACAACCTCAAAACAAGGCTCCCCTGCACGGCTGCAGAAGATGGAAAAATTCATGGAGGAATACGAGGACATTTTCTCCTCACTCACAAAGGTTCCTCTACACTGTCAGGACAAGCACTCCATTGATCTGACCCCCGACGCACTGCCGCCTGATGTTGCCATACCTCATACAACTACACAAACAGAATCCACGCATGTATTGTCTGAGGCTAAAAAAGAAACTAAAATTACTAAATACATCCATCATGTCTGCCCGCAGGTCCATGACATCTTCAATAAATCTAATACCCAGTTCAACAGAATTTGCCTCATCTCATGGAGGATCACAACGCAATGGGGACCATTTCTTCCTAAGGAGCAAGGAATGATCCAGGTGGATGGTGGCCACCCACCTATTCCATTTGGATCATTCCTCCCTCCTTATGAATAAATAAGTTCTTAGATCATCAATTGATGGGTAATTACAACTTCACATGACTATGTCTATCCACAATGTTAACTTTGATCAAACACCACTTATATCAATTTGTTTATTAAAATCAAAATTGATTATACAAAATATGCATCTTTATTTTACACAATAGATATGAACATATGATGCCATCTCCATTTCCATATTGGGTGAAATTTTGAATGTGAAAGAAAGTGTAGACATGCAAAATCATATTGGAATCTTCATTTCCATATTGGGTGTAACTATCAATTCAATGATTGGCATTTATAATAAAATTCTAGAATATGATACAATACTTGTTATTTTTCAAAATCAATAAAAATATTAAACAAAATTTGAGACACATTATAACATTTAGATTATATGTTATTAAATATCATGGTAAAAATGATTAGTCTCTAGCTTTAATTGTTAATCAAGTTATCTACTAGGTAGGTAGATGTTGAAATTTTTTAGGAAATGGTTGCAATTGTTAAGGTTAATCTTAATTAGAGGTAGAGGGGTTAAAAAAATAAAACCATATGATGACATCTCCCTTTCCATATTGGTTGCAATTCTCAATGTGAAAGAAAGTGTAGACATGCAAAATCATATTGGAATCTTCATTTCCATATTGGGTGTAACTATCAATTAGTGATTGGCATTTATTATAAAATTCAGAAAAAATGCAACAATCAGCATATATAATAAAATACATTATTTTCATTTTCCAAAATATCAAACAATATCTCATTTCCATGTTGGGTGCAGTTCTCTATGTGGAACAAGGCTATAAATATAAAATCATATGATTGGAATCTTTTCCATATTGGATGTAACTATATCTTGGTTGATTCACATTAATAATGAAATTCAGAAAAATGTACAACAATAGTCACTATATATAGTAAAGTAAATGATTTTCACTTTCCAAAATATAAAATATTATGATTGGAATCTTTTCCATATTGGATGTAACTATATCTTGATTGATTCACATTTATAATGAAATTCAGAAAAAAGGTACAACAATCAGGATATATAGTAAATAAATTTCACTTTCCAAAATATCAAACATGTCAGATTTCTCTAATAATGAATAGAATAGTTATGCAATAAATTTATAAAATTATCATGAAAATTAATAGAATATTCTTGCAACAAATTTTTTGATTGTCATTTATAATGAAATTCAGAAAAGGTGCAACAATCACTTTATATAATAAAATTAATAATTTATATTTTCTAAAATATCAAGCAATATCCCATTTCCATCTTGGGTGTGATTTTCCATCTTTAAAGATTAAGAAACAATCTATGTTGGAAATCTTATAGAATCTCTCACTTTGACATAATGCAAGTGATTTCTCTTTATCTTCTAGCTTTGAATCACATTTTGTTTACTAATTTTTATCTTCAATGATTTTTTATATGTCATGATTCCTCTAGAATTTAGCATAAATATATCTAATTATAATGATGTTAACACTTAATTGATGATTATTCAACTAAACTTGCTTTTCATACTATATATATCTTTTGACAAGATGTACATAATCATATTATATTTGACATTTCATTATGTTTCTTCTAACTAAACTATGATATAATACTTGCTATCTTCAAAATGAATAAAAATATTAATCAAAAATTGAGATATAGTATAACATTTAGGTTAGATATTATTAAAATCTCATAATAAAAATTTAATTGTTAATAAAGTTGTCTACTGGATAGCTAGAAGTTGTGGATAGGTAGAAGTTGAGGTAGATGTTGACGTTGTTTAGGAAAACGGTTGCAATGGTTAAGGTTAATCTTAATTAGAGGTAGAGGGGTTAAAAATATAAAACCATATGATGACATCTCTATTTCCATTTGTTTAGGAAAATGGTTTCAATGGTTAAGGTTAATTAATTAGAGCTAGAGGGGTTAAAAAAATAAAACCATATGATGACATCTCCATTTCCATTTGTTTAGGAAAATCGTTGCAATGGTTAAGGTTAATCTTAATTAGAGGTAGAGGGATTAAAAAAATAGAACCATATGATGACATCTCCATTTCCATATTGAGTGTAACTGTCAATGACAAGTAAGAGTATTCAGAAAAGTTCCAATAATTGCTATATATAATAAAATTAATGATTTTCATTTTTCAAAATATCAAACAATATCACATTTCCATCTATAAAATCAAATGACTGGAATCTTTTCCATATTGGATGTAACTATATCTTGATTGATTCACATTTATAATGAAATTTAGAAAAAGGTACAACAATCACTATATATAGTAAATGATTTTCACTTTCCAAAATATCAAACATGTTACTCTAATAAGAAATAGAATATTTATGCAATAAATTTATAAAATTATGATTACAACTAATATTATATTCTTGCAACAATTTTGTTTATTCTCATTATAATGAAATTTAGAAAAGGTGCAACAATCACTATATATAATAAAATTAATAATTTTCATTTTCCAAAATATCAAGCAATATCCCATTTCCATCTTGGGTGTGATTTTTCATCTTTAAAGATTAAGAAACAATCTATGTTGGAAATCTTAAAGAATCTCTCGCTTTGGCATAATGTAAGTGATTTCTCTTTATCTTCTAGCTTTGAATCACATTTTGTTTACTAATTTTTATCTTCAGTGATTTTTTATATGTCATGATTTTTCTAGAACTTAGCATAAATATATCTAATTATAATGATGTTAACACTTAAGTGATGATTATTCACATAAACTTGCTTTTCATACAAAATATATATATATATATATTATACGTAATTATATTTTGACAAGATGTACATAATCATATTATATTTGAAATTTCATTATATTTCTTCTAACTAAACTATGATACAATACTTGCTATTTTCAAAATCAATAAAAAGATTAATAAAAAATTGAGAGATAATATAACATTTAGGTTAGATATTATTAAAATATCATGATAAAAATTTAATCGTTAATCAAGTTGTCTACTGGATAGGTAGGTGTTGAGGTAGATGTTGAAATTGTTTAGGAAAATGGTTGCAGTGGTTAAGGTTTATTTTTTTTATTTTTTTAAACTGAAACAGATAAGGATTTTTATTTAATAAAGAAATTAGGTTGGGTCGAGGCCAATACAACTATCAGTGCAAGACTACAAACAATGTTCCTGTTACAAGTTGGACATCCATTCACGGGATGCAGAATTGTGAAGGATTTCCATCGTTTATACTGAGATCACCATGTGGGAGAAGGCAACCTTTGTTAGCATAGCTGTCAGCTTCTTTGTTTGAATCTCTGAGGATGTGGAAGCATTTGAAAGAAGAGAAATCGAGTAGAATGTATCTCAGCCTATGTAAGCTCTTATTTAGGACAGCATCATTAAACTGATCTTTCGAATGTATCTTTTTTATCAAAATTTCAAAGTCTCTGAAGGCTTGCATCTCTCTGAATCCTTTTTCTCTAGAAATTTGACAAGCTTTTATCGGGTCCAGGATTTCTTCTTGGTTGTTTGTTCACTGTCCTAGACCCCAGCTAAAGGTTTCCCTTCTAGTGCCATCCGGAGATAAAATGAGGCCTCCAGCACCCTCTGTCCTAGGGTTACCTTTGAAGGCTCCATCAAAGAAGATTGTTTCTTTACCCTACTTCCTCCACCAGCTTTGAATTTTTTTGTTTGTCCCTTAACCTCCACTCAGGATTGAGAGGGGGTTTGACAACGCTTTGGATCCTGTGCTGGAATACGAAGGTCCCAAACCATTTCTTTTCCTCGGGGAGTAGAGTGTTTTCAGGATTGAGGGGTTGAGGGGTTGATTGCTCAAGGTTCCAAAGAAGATAGATTTGGCTTTAGCAGCTACAGTGGAGGGGGACCAAGAAGTGTTATTGAAGATCTGTTCATTCTTGGCAAGCCACATTTTCCAACAAACAAACTTAGGGATGGTGAGCTAAACCTAGGCCCAAAGGACCTTGTTGGAGATGGCCAGATGGTGTTTCTCCTTCCATGAGGAGAAGAGGTCCACTACTGAGGTTTTGGAGGGGGGGGAAACGTTGAGGCCATGAAGGGTGCGAGTCAAGACTTCATTGGTGAAAGGGCAGTCAACGAAGAGGTGATCTGAGGTTTCAAGTGCTTTCCTGCAGAGGGTACATCTGTGCAGACCAGAAGAAAAATATTATTTTGGGGAGGCCCATTGGATCCCATACCTGAAGCTAGAAGCTGGCTGGAAGAGGTATTTCACGCTGAGGTTACAGAAGAAAATAACCCTTAGCAGCAAAGTAGGAGCTAGAGGGACCCTAGCCCCAAGAATCAACTGCTAACTTGTGCACCGGGGCAGCATCCCTGAGCTTTGTTTTAAGATTTTCTAACTGTTGAAACAAGTGCTCTGGATTATTGGTGAAGCTCCAAGATATCCAGTTGCATGTCTCGTCCCACTCTTAGATATCATAGACTGTATGGATTCCTCGCCCATTCAACCATTCCCGGATCTCAGCAAGGCCGACAGAATTAACAAGAGGTGTATGGCCCATTATGTTATCTATCTACAAATTCACTTTTTTCTCATTTCCATGGATTCAATACAGGTGTGACTGAAATAATTCTATGCCTTTTTTGCATAGGTTCCAGATCTGCAT
Source organism: Pinus albicaulis (assembly GCA_034641835.2). NCBI lineage: Eukaryota > Viridiplantae > Streptophyta > Pinopsida > Pinales > Pinaceae > Pinus > Pinus albicaulis. Next base: position 30,010,361 of record MU968450.1, read on the forward strand.
GCTTTTCTTATTGCTTTCTACCTGTAGCTGCCTTAGCGCTTCTCCTTTAATGTATTTTTTCCTGAGGATGTGGCATACTGGATGGTTTGGGTCGACGTGAAGTTTCCAAAGGATCTTGCATCCAAGGGAGATGTTAGCATGGTCGGGATCTTGTATCTGGAGGCCACCATCACGCAAAGGGCGGTTCACTATCTCCCATTTGATCAAGTGGAACTTGTGTTGGTTCCCTTTACCCTTGTGCCAAAGAAATTCATGCAACAGCTTGGTGATCTGCACAAAAATTGATTTGGGTGCCATTAAAAACGATGCCTGGTAAATTGGGAGGGAAGAGAGCACCGATTTAATCAAAGTAAGCTTTCCTCCGTGCGTGAGCCAATGACCTCCCCAGGATTCAATTTTAGATTTGATTTTATTTATCATACCGTCCCACAGAGAAATTATGTTGATGCCCAGCGTTAACGACAATCCTAAATAGTTTATTTTATCACATCTAGCATATCCAGTGAACCCCATAATGTGTGCTACTCTCTGGATGTCATTCTCATCATCATTCTAGTTGTAGATAGCACTTTTTCTATCATTTATCAGTGCTCCAGATACGCAACAGTATCCTTGGAGGGTGGCTTTAAAGGCAAAGGCAATTCTACTGGAGACACCGCCCAACATCATGGAATCATCTGCAAAGAGGGCATGATTGATCGGCTCCAACCCATTCATAATTCAAAGACTAGGAGAAGACCCTGCAGCCTTGTCCATCTCCAGCTTTCTACTGAGCGTGCCCGCCAAGAGGATGTACAGGAAAGGGGAGAGAGGGAAGCCTTGCCTCAATCGCCTCATGGCTTGAAAGTAGTTGGTTGGCCTCCCATTAACTAGCAGAGCTATCCAAGGCTTGCTAGTGCAAGCTTTAATCAAGTTAACAAATTCTTGTGAAAATCCAAAGGAGAGGAGGACCCTGTAGAGAAAGGACAAATTGACCCTGTCAAAGGAATTGGCCACATCCAGCTTGACCAACATACCTTTCTCCTTCCTTAGATTGCTGAAGTGCATGGTTTCCTGAAAAGAATGAAATTATCCAATATATTTCTTCCTTTGACAAACCCTCCTTGCAATATGGAGATGAGTCTTCTGAGGAGCAGTTTAATTCTATTGGCAAGGATTTTTGCAATGATCTTGTATGAGGCGTTGCAGAGGGAGATGGTTCTAGACCTTTCAAATGTGCCAGGGTTTGATTCTTTTGGAATTAATGCAACGAAGGTAAAGTTGGTGATGCCCCCCGTCTTTAATTTTTGCAGGAATCCTTTAATCATTCTTACCAAGTCGACTTTGATGATGTCCCAGTAGATCCTATAGAAGTATATTGAAAACCCATCAGGTCCAGGGGCTTTATCAAGTTCCATGGACCATATGACATTGCTAATATCTTCCTCAGTAATTTGTTTTGTGAGTGTTATATTGTCATCTTTGTTTACCAATGAAGGAATGTTGTTGAGAAATTCTAAGATGTCCTCTTTGTTGCCATTGTTTCCTTTGTTATATAGACTTTGGAAATGAGAGGCAGCAGCAGCTTTAATTTGGTCAATGCCTTTGCAGATTTCCCCTTTGGAGGTAGTGATTTCCAAGATATGGTTGCGGGAGAGACGGGCTCTGAATTGGTGATGGAAATAAGAGGTGTTCTTATCTCCGGATTTCAACCAAAGACTATGTGACTTAATTCTCCAATAGTCCTCTTCATTACAAAAGGAACGATAAGAGTTGAATTGGCCAATTTGTTCTTTAGCCAGTTCTGCTGATGTGATGTCTTTGGTGTCCATTTTCATATATAGATCTTCCAACTGCTGCACTTCTTCATTTCTCTGGCTATTAGGGGTGATTGTGGGCTTTTTGCTCCATTCCTTGAGATATTTCTTTGTGGCATTTAACCTCTGTTCCCACACATAATTGGGAGAGCCATTAACAGTGGTGGACCAAGCCATTTGGACTGTATCAAGGAATCCATCTTTACTACTCCAAAGTGGACTAAATCTGAACGGGATTGGGCCTATATTTTCTTCCTCTTCGAGTGAAAGAAGAATGGGCTTATGATCCGAAGTGAGCTTATGAAGAATTTTCGAGGAGATGAGCCTCCTTTCCAACAGCATTGAGCTTTAGACAAGAAATCTGTCCAATCTGGTTGAGATGTGTTCTTTCCCTATTATATTATTGGTCCAGGTGTATAATCCTTTCTTTGGCTTGAAATCCATTAGATCCCGTTGAAGGACTATGTCTTCTACCACATGAATCATTTGATCCCTACTATTTTTGCCTCCTCTTTTTTCTTTTAAATTAATTACTATGTTAAGGTCTCCAATAATGATAATATTATTTGGAGAGTGGAGTTCTAGAAAAGCATTTAAATTTTTCCAACATTATTTCTTCTCTGCATACATTACCAGAACATATAGATTGAAAAGTGCGAAGGATAAATTACTTGCTATATGCCTTAGCTCGGTGAAAATCCAATGCTAAGTCTCAGAGGAATTGACAAGAGTAGATTGGTCCTCCTTCCACAAGGTGGAAATTCCTCTTGAGGAACCCCTTGAACTTACTGCTTTACCTACATTCTTCTGCCATTTCTTTTTGTTGATCTCAAGAAGGGTTTCCCCTTCAATTTTTGTCTCTTGGAACAAGAGAATATATGTTTGTTATGTTTTCATGAGGTCCTTGATAGCTTCGGCTTTTGATGGATTCCCCAAGCCTCTGCAATTCCAAGAAATGATACTCATTACTTACTATTGGAGTTGTTTGGAGCTCCTCCATTTGGAGGCCTTGTTCTAGTGCTCCTTCTGATGGACATCTCGATTGTGGGCTGGCTTCCTTGTGTTTTTTGTCTTTCTACCTCTTCCACCCTTGCTTCTTTACGGGACTTTCTGCCAACTCTTTTTGTAGGCCTTTCAAGGATCTCATCCTCCGAGGAGCTGGGGGATTCTACTATCTTCTTTCTGGCTATTTCTGCATATGAGGGAGAAGGGGAGATTTCAGGGGTTACTTATGGATGCCCTTCTTCTTCGATTTCTTTTCCAGTGGAGGGAAGATTTGGTTGATCGTTGTTGTCATTATTTGTTTATGCTTCATTATTGGTATCTTTATTTAAAGTACATGCTATCAGAGAGGGGATGGAGCTCCCATCCCCTTGATCTTGCCCAACTGGCAGGGATTTGTTCACTTTTGCTATCCCTTTTCCTCGTGGTTTTGTTGGCCCTGTTTTCTGCACTGTGGTCCATTGTTCTTCTTTCGAATTTTCACTTTCTTCAGCAGCCTTTTTTTTGTAGTGCCTTCCAAAATGGTCATAGCCATGACAGTGCTAACATTTGAATGGTAGTTGTTCATAGTCTAATTCCTAAATGTGAGTCCAATCTGCAACTGTTAGTTTTATTGCTTCTAGAAGCCCAACTTCCAGATCCACCTCAACACATATGTGAGCACATGAATATTGGTCTTTTCCCACTGCTTGATCTATGTACCTTCCTAGTGAATTGCCGATGGTCTGCAGGTATTTTTGGTTCCAGTAGTGTAGAGGAAGGTGGGGAAGACGAACCCACACTGGGAAAACAAAGGGCACGTCTTGAGGAGGGTTGAAATCGAGAGTCCATTTGTTTAGGTATAGCCCTTGAGGCCCCATGAAGTATGGTCCATTTCTAAAAGTGAAATTTTTATCTTCTGCATTCTCTAATACAAAAACAAAGAATCCTTTTCCTACAAAATGAATTTTAATCCCTTCAAAAATAAAGGGAGACCAATTCCTCTGAACCAGTCCTCCACAGCTTTGGGGGAAGGCCAGAGGTTGGTAAACTGGCCGATAAGCCCTCTATCAGCAAGATTTAGAGCAAATCTGCAAGTTTCTTCAACATGCAATGCCACTGAAGGAATGCAGTCGAGATTTTTCACAAAATTTTGTTGAGATTCGGACAGAGGCCTCGTGTTCCCTCTTGCAACGAGCTTTCGAAAAGCGAAGACATCCGGCTGGGGGGAGAGGGGTTTTGCACCCCCACCAGCATCCATGGCGGCTGGGGCTGCTGAGAAAGAGAATGTGCAGCCAAAACGAGAGCAACACTGGAGCTAGGTCAGCGAGCAGACATTTTTTAATGGTTAAGGTTAATTTTAATTAGAGGTAGAGGGGTTAAAAAAATAAAACCATATGATGACATCTCCATTTCCATTTGTTTAGGACAATGGTTGCAATGATTAATATTAATATTAATTAGAGGTACTGGGATCAAACACCACTGGCCTGAGAATAAAACGACTCAGTATCCAATTCCGTGTTGTGTCTCAGTATCCAATTTCGCTAATATATAATTGTTAAAATCACGACTCAGTATCCAATTTCGCTAATATATAATTGTTAAAATCACGAGTAGCAGGCTAGAATTGGAAAAAAAAGAGCATGTAACCAATACTTACACGGCCACCCTGTCGGGAGTGAACCCTCCGGTTGTTGCTTTGTATTCAAAGCAGCAGAAATAGCGTTCCGAGCCGATGCTCTCCATTTTGGTTATCGGTGTAGTTCTTGAAAGTGTCATCATAGTGGCAACCGAGGGAGTTATTTTCAAAGAAAAACATCTTACCGCGTAATTAATGGAAATTAAATAATTATTTTTCATTTTATTTTATTAATCTATAATCATTAAATCTTTGTTTCAAATTTTAATTGGTAAATAATTCATTTTGTTCCACCCAACATTGTTTTCTTGTTTTTTGTTTTTAAAGCATGGGTGAAATCACACAAATCTCCCTCATATTGGGCTATAGAATGCGTCTCTCTGTACAATTATAACTATATTGCCTCTCCATCCCAATATGGTAAAATTGTTGTAATGTAATGTCCTTAAACATTTTGACTTAGTCAAGATAAAAATAAAAATAACTCTATGTTTAAAAAAAATAACTTCAAACTAAAATAATAAAAATAAAAATTCTACACTATTGTTATAATTTTTATTAATTTTTGTTGAGTTTAAGGTAAATTTGAATTGGTCAAGTTGTCTAGTTTTATGAGAACCCATGGTATTCATGTGGAATATAACTTATTTAGAGTAGGAAATTAAACCATCATAGATCCATATTAACTATGGATCTAACAAGGATCGAGAGGGATGAGATCTCTTTTCATTCTAAATTAGGTTTGTATCTCAAGATTATATCCCTCTCAACACTTGTAGATTGTGAGTTAAGATGGATCTAGGTTAGTTTTAAATTAATTCCCATAGGTTGCAGGTCAATTCGCAACTTATGAAATTATACAAATCATGAGATTCAATGTTCAAATCTCCATATATATATATATATTCCAAAAAATAAAAATAAAAAATATGGAACAAGTTTTTTATCCATGGAAATTTATCTCTATTTTACCATGGAGATTCTTAATCCATAAATAGATTTTGTTACAATACCATGATCCACTACTATGGTTTTTCAATACCACTTGTCTAAAAAGCCATAACTCATTTTTTTCCTTATTTTACCATGGATTTTCTTAAATCATAAGTATATTTTGTTATAATATAATGGATTAGTACCACCATGGCTTATCAATACGACATGCCCAAAAAAACATAACTCATTTCATATGACACTTGTTTATATCACATTTTCTTAATTGATCAATTTAATTAAAAGAGAAAAAATTATATAAATACTTTGAGATAAATTTAAACCTTTAATTTATGTATACTACTCAAAATATTCTAAAATATATCATAAAAGTTAAATTTATATAATAATGAAATTAAAATTTTGAAAATTCAATTCCAAAATAAACATGTCACATACCTATCAACATAATTATATTTATTTTATAAAAAATAATAATTACTTACATTCCAATATAAATTGACATAACTATATTTATGTCATAAAAAGTAGAAAAGCCATTTACATTCCAATATAAATTAATAAATAAACTTTAATGATCAATCCAAAAAAATAATAAAAATAAGATAAATTAATAAATAAATTTTAATGGTTAATCTAAATAATAATTAAAAAAATATATATATATATATATATATATATATATATATATATATATATATATATATATATATATATATAATAAAAAATTACAACCCTCTGAATTATTATAATATTTAAAAACTTATACTTGTGTCTGGAATAAAAAATTACAATTTCTTTTGAATTATTATAATATTTACGGATAGCTCCATACTTGGAATTGAAAAGACAAATCCTTGAATTATTTTTAAATATTTCCAACTATGTTTAAAAGGTCCAAATAAGTAGAACCCTGAATCCAAAACATTAAAAGTATTGTATGAAGGAGAGTAATTCAACAATTCAAATCCGTTATGTTATAATATTGTATAAAAGAGGCTAATATTAGAAGAATGGCTAATATTATATTGTGATAGATTTATTATGTTATTGCCATACAATAAAATCTAGTATCCATTTTTATGTATTATTCATGCACGTATTAAAAAAAAAATTTGCTTTTCTCTAAAGTTAATAAGGTCACGGCGCGGCGCCATCGCATGCCTGAATAAAGATTATGATTAGAATAAAGATTATGTATGCTGCAATTTTGGCCATCTTTTGATCTTGACAGATATATTCCGATATATATATATATATATATATATATATTGGTCTGTATTTATTTGTGAGATGCATTATTGTTTTTATATTTCTTCACATTTAGACAAAGTTTCTTATCTTTTTAATATTTTCTAATGGATAATTTTATTTTATTAGTAATTATAAATAATAACTCTAAAGGTTTTGTATTTATCCTTATATTGATTTAAATAAAATGAATGGTTTATTATTTTTTAGATGAATTTTGTATAGAAATTGTTTCTAATAAATTTTAGCTCTACATTGTTGAAACAATGTGAATTTGACTATATTAGAAGAAAGGAAGTTTAGCTTTACATTGTTGAAACAATATGAATTTGACTATATTAGAAGAATAGACCGGGTGAACAACTGACTATATTTTTCTTGGTCAATTTTTTATGCTTCTTCTTGGCTTTTATTGAGTTGCAAGGTTAATTTTTCTCTTCTCGAATTGGATATAGAAATTTTGAGCTTGTTGAAGGATTCAATCACAAGGCTATCATGGTTGTGTTTGGGAAATTTGGAGATGAAAACATTAGCCATAACCATCTTGCAATGGTTGCATCTAGTTCTACTCTCACAAAACATTGAAAAGTTGGCTTCCTCGGCTATACAGAAAGATTTTCAGTTTCCTTCCTGGGGTTTACAATACATGCAGTGTGGGCACCAATCTGTGGCATCATAACCAAGTCACAAAAGGACAAAGAATTGTTGTAACCAAGGTAAATTTATTGGTTGTTCAAATCATCACAATAATTCTAAGCATAACTTGCTACTATTGTTCATTGTTGGGTTGGCTATCATGGCAGACAACCTTGTGCTAGTTTTCCTCACATGGTGTATCTTTGTTCTCAAGCAATGACTTTGTCACTTTCCCTTCTTGTTATCAGTTTTGAAAAGAGGTCTACACCATCTTCACATCATTTTTTGTTACATGTTGGTGGGTCTATAACTTCATCATGTGGGTTTACGAAATTCTTTCACATGTTGTTTCTTTTGTAAGTGACAACTCGTTTATTACATAACATATTTGACTATATCATATTGCTTATGACTCCTTCACTAATCTCAACACTTTTGGTAATTTCTATTAAAGGCTCTACAAAAGTAGTCGTGATAGAAAATTCTAATACTCTTTCTAAAATATATTACCTGATAAAATACCTTTCCCTCAATAGCAGAACCCTGGAACCCAAAAAATTATGCTAGTGTAGTATTTATAACCAGGTTGACATTTTCCTTGTGTACCCCTAAAAAATTATGTTAGTGAAGGATTCATAAGCAGGTTGACATTTTCCTCAGTGAATGATCTGTAGGCCACTTAGAAGAATTATACCATTAATATACCGGATATACCTATGCTTAGAACTCAAGATAGAGTCGAAAGTGTTTCTCTTCTACTCTAGTCAGAGCTGCAATCAAGGCGATGATCTCGTATATTCCCTCTGTTATGGTTTTTTAATTAAATTTTTTATCTCAAATAACTTCATCTTCACACATATCATTTCAACCAAAACTATTATATGCACACAATTCATGTATACAAATAGCAATAACATGCCACCACATGGCTCTTGTTAAATAATGAGTAATATATTATTTATATTAAAATAATTTTAATAGAATAAAAATTAAAATTAAAACAAATAATTTTAATAAAATTAATATTATAAATTTTTTAAATATTTATTAAAACAAGTAAAAAAAAACTTTGCATTATTATATAAATAATATAAGAATGTATCCCTGATAGGGTGTAACTAGAGGCAAGTAGGTATCTGGGCCTTCTTTCCCACCACTTTAGGTCTAACGAAAACATCGGTCATTAAATTTAAGGGGTGGCGTGGCCACCCCATGCATGCCACTACATGCGGCACCTTAATTGGCATCATACAAATAGGGAGAATTTTTTATGGGCTTGGTTGCACATTGTTGGGTTTTGTCTTAACACGGTGGAACTAGTATCTGATCCGGGTAAATTCTTGATACTCTTAACCAAGACCTTTTACTTTGGCTGATGGGTTAGAATTGCATTTAATCAAAGTGTTAATGAACATAAATGAACATCTTCATGATGTAAAGAAGAGGAACATAAGAAGCATTAGAAACATACGAGATTGATAACGGAGTTCGTCCAGGAGGGACTAAATCTCTGGGCCTCGATGTCAAGATGGTGTAGGATGCTGCATTAAGTGCTAGAAAAAGTGGTGATGTACATGGATGGTATTTTCTCTGTCATACAAGGAAAATGCCCTCACGCAGGATTGGCTGGACCTCTCCACGAGATGTTCTGCTACAGGAACTCTCACTCTCAAAAAGGACTCCCATCATTATGACAATAACTCACATATAATGACTATGAGTATCCCGCCAGTATGGAAACAAAGGGATCTCAATCAAACATACATGTGACAATGAGTATCTCGCCAACATGGAAACAAAGGGATCTCAAACATAATACAAATCCATGATAGAAATTACATCTCACATCAAGAACAAAAACAAGATCCCACATCAAAGATCAACAAGGATCTATATAACACAATGCATCTCATAGAAAAGAGACAAATAAGTACATGATCACACTGCATATACCTCACATCTGAAGAAAAGGATTATAAAATGTTGGATTTGGTTGTACCATCAATCTCGTGGCGTCGAATATCCTGAAGGCGACTGCTCACACATTGAATGCTAACACTTGTAACTCCACTTTGAAAAGTGGCCAAAAAACATAGGCTCGGATGGAAAATCTGACTGCACCGCTGAACTCGTGTTGCCGAGAGGTGTAGGATCGACTGTCAATTTGTTGAATTCTAACAAAGTGAAAATTTGGGCCTTGTGGAATCTTTTAGATTCCCCATAGATTCCTCAAAGATGTAGCTCCACAGGGAATTTAGAAATTTGCAACTCAAAACTGGAATCTGATCTCACCATTGAGATCCTTGCAAAATTATTGTTAAAATGCATATAAATTTTAATACATTCTGACACAGGAAAATTTTACCTCCTTGGAATCAAAAGATTCCCTTGGCATCAAAAAAGATTCGCTCGGACTACGTGCCCCATCCTGCCTCGAAATGTGTGTTTGTCTGCCGTCTGACTTGCCTTCTCTTTGCTCACGACTCCATTGGCCTCCCTGTGCCCTCATCTCTCATGTATTCTCCATCATTCTCCATGGTTTCCTTGAACCATTTGAATGACATTTTATAATAAAGTGTGAGAATGAATATGACAAAGTGTGAGGTTGGCACATTGATTGAGAAAATCATATTAAGATAGTTTCTGTTAGGAGGTTTTGAGTTCAAATCCCATTGAGTACAAATATTGTCTTAAAACCCAATTTTAGTTTTAATATAGTTTTTCAAACTATATAATATATGAAATTCGTATCTCGACTCCCAAAAACAAAAATGGAGGTTTTGTTTAATGGAATTTAACCATGTTTAATATGATTTTTGTTACATAGCAATTTACCATATTTAAATTGATTTTGATTGTTTAATAACTATATTTAATATATAGTTATTTTTTTAATGATTTTTTTTTGTTTTTATGTGGGAAATTAAATATCATTTTGTTTTGTCTTTTCTGCAGGGGCAAGGAGCCAATGGAGGAGCCCCATGTGTCAACATTCGAGGGGCTTTCCATGTGGGTCCCACATGCTTATTGGGACGCCATGTGGCATGATGTGTGCCCCATTTCCCTTGCCTTAACACAACTTCAAACTACTCTAACTTTCTTATACAAGCTCGGATTGACGCGACGTTCACACCGTTGCGATCAGGGCGACGAACTCTTAAAATTGAACCTGGTTTGAGAGCAATCCGAACACTTTTATTTTTGAGCTTCTATAAGCCCTCTATCATGTGTGTGTCTCTGGAGCCACCTAGATCAATCCTCCCCGCTGAGGAGATTTTAGTCCTCCAAAAGCATCAACAATAATCTACAACTGTTGTGTACTACGTCTGCACCACAAGTGTCTTGAAAGGTCATCCTTCCTTCTCCTTCACCTTTGTCCTTCGGAGCTTGAAGCGATGAACCGACGCCTACATCCTCTGCAAACATGTAGTACAATCTCTTGCAAATTACATGCTCAAATTATGACCAACTATGACCCAAGAATTTCCATACTTGCCACGAGTTTACATACTCAGTGGTCAAGTTTACATCAAATGGAAATCACACCCCAACTATCATTACAAGGCCAAAACATCATTGTCACATTTTGAAGTGATGGACAACACATCATGACTTTTACATAAAAGAAATGCATCACATGACTTATAAACAAGGACAAAATATCATTGTTGCTTAACAAGTGATGGAAAAGCACATCATCACTTTTACATAAATAAATGCAACACATGATTTACAAAAATAAGGCCATGACAAGCTAACACATCTAGAAAAATAATATAGAAGAAACCCTCTTTAGCAAAGTGAATGGGCCATCCCCCTGTGGGATATTCGCTTGTCGATCAGCTCTTTCGACTGGTTCATGCACATGCACTATGTCTTTAAGGCGCTACTCTGGATGGAGTCTCCAACACGTGGCTCTTTGATGGCCACTTCGGTCACAATAACTGCAATGAGTCTTATTCCTCCATGCTTGCTTATCCAGTTTCTTTTTCTGTTGTGGAGAAGGCTTTTTACGCCTCATCCTCTTTTATGCTGCCATTATTTTCCAACACTTTGAGATGACATGGTTATGTAAACCACAAAAATGACAAGTTTTTCGATGACATGATTTACAACCATGATTAGCAACATTTTTATAATGAAAATGAACTCTGAAATAATGAGACTCGCTATACCTTCTCTAGTGGTCTCTGGTGCGATCATGGTGATGAGAGCTTGCCTCGGCTCTTCCACTGCAACATGCACTTCCGTGGGATGATGGTGAAGTGTCCCCATCAATCCTCTTCTCTGGTGAGTTCAACCATTTTTGTTTGCCTTTTATGTCCTTCGAACATCCTCCTTTAGTGTATCCCAAACCTACGTAGCAAGGTCTTTGCACAACCTCCAATGGTTGAGCTATGCCTTGGCCATGAATTCTAAGTCCTCCTCCTTTGTACCCCATCTTTGTAAGGAGTCTCATGTAATGGGTATCTCCAGATTTCCAATATAAATGATATCAGGTAAAGATGAAACTGAACAGAAATCAACATTGTTTACCTCGGCTGTCGATTTTGAAACATGTGAAGAGGGATTCTCTAAGCCTTTGTTCTTCCTCCAAGGCCTCTGTCGCGGCTTGTAGCTGAAGCTGCAATTGTTGCTTATCCTCTTTCTCTTCCAGCAGGAGTGTCTTCAATGCCTCATGATCTGCTTGAAGATTTTCGTCGGCGCGCTTCAATTCTTCCAATGCCTCTATTGTGGCTTGCAATTGAAGATGCACCCAATGCTTGTCCTCCTTCTCTTCATGTAGGAGTATCTTCAATTCAGCATTGTCTGCTGCTTGTTTCTCATAAGCTTCATACAACATGTCTACTTTATTGTACACCCTAATCATGGTCTCGTACATGCCTTTGACATCCTCCATTGCTCAACTCAGCGAACGTTCAATGGTTCACGCCTTCAATCCAAATCGGCGAGAAGACCACTCGGATACCACTTGATCCGAGTAAATTCCTGATACCCTTAACCAAGACCTTTTTCTTTGGCTGATGGGTTAGAATTGCATTTAATCAAAGCGTTAATGAACATAAATGAACATCTGCATGTTTTAAAGAAGAGGAACATAACAAGCATTAGAAACATATGAGATTGATAACGAAGTTCATCCAAGAGGGACTACATCTCTGGGCCTCGGTGTCAAGATGGTGGAGGCCGCTGCATTAAGTGCTGGAAAAAGTAGTGATGTACATGGATGGTATTTTCTCTGTTGTACAAGGAAAATTCTCTCACCCATGGGTGGTTGGACCTCTCCATGAGATGTTTCGCTATAGGAACTCTCACTCTAAAAAAGGACTCCTATTAGTATGACAATAACACAGACATAATTACTATGAGTATCATGCCAGCATGGCAACAAAGGGATCTCAATCAAACATACATGTGACAATGAGTATCCCACCAACATGGAAACAAATGGATCTCAAACATAATACAAATCCATGATAGAAATTACATCTCACATCAAGAACAAAAACAAGATCCGACATCAAAGATCAACATGGATCTATACAACACAATGCATCTCATAGCAAAGAGACAAAGAAGTACCATCTATCTCGTGGCGTCGAATATCTTGAAGACGACTGCTCACACATTGAATATTGACGCCTGCAACTCCACTTTGAAAAGTGGCTAAAAAATATAAGGCTTAGATAGGAAATATGACTGCACCACTAAACTCGTGTCATCGAGAGGTGTAGGATCGATTATCAATTTGTTGAATTCTGACAAAGTGAAAATTTGGTCCTTAGGGAATCATTTAGATTCCCCCCTAGATTCCTCAAAGATGCTACTCCACATGGAATCTAGAAATATACAACTCAAAATTGGAATCTGATATCACCATTGAGATCCTTGCGAAATTCTGGTTAAAATGCATATAAAGTTTAATACATTCTGACACAGGAAAATTTTACCTCCTTGGCATCAAAAAATATTTCTCGAACTGCATGCACCATCCTACCTCGAACTACGTGTTCGTCTACCATCCAACCTGCCTTCTCTTTTCTCACGACTCTATTGGCCTCCCTGTGCCCTCATCTCTCATGTATTCTCCATCATTCTCCATGGTTTCCTTGAACCATTTGAATGACATTTTATAATAAAGTGTGAGAATGAATAAGACAAAGTTTGAGGTTGGCACATTGGTTGGCATAATAATATTAAGATAGTTGTTGTTGGGAGGCTTTTAGTTCAAATCCCATTGAGTCCAAATATTGTTAAAACCCAATTTTAGTTTTAATATATTTTTTCAAACTATATAATATATGGAATTCGTATCTCCATATTGTAACGACTCCCAAAAACAAAAATAAAGGCTTTGTTTAATGCAATTTAATCATATTTAATATGATTTTTGTTACATAAAAATTTACCGTATTTAAATTGATTTTGATTGTTTAATAACTATATTAAATATATAGTTATTTTTTTAATGATTTTTTTTTTGTTTTTATGTGGGAAATTAAATATCATTTTGTTTTGTCTTTTCTAGAGGGGCAAGGGGCCAATGGAGGAGCACCATGTGTCAACAACTGAGGGGCTTTCCATGTGGTTCCCACGTGCTTACTGGGACACCATGTGGCATCTTCTGGGCCTCACTTCCCTTGCCTTAACAAAACTTCAAACTGCTCTAACTTTCTTATACGAGCTCGAATTGACGTGTCGTTCACACCGTTGCAATCAGGGCGACGAACTCTTCCACTTGAACCTGGTTCGAGAGCAATTTGAACACTTTGATTTTTGAGCTTCCATAAGCCCTCTTTGTCTTGTGTGTTTCTCTAGATCCACCTTGATCATTATCCCTCACCATTAGTGACAAGCGAGAGTCAAAGGGGATTGTTAATTTCTCTTGGATAATGTACTTCCACACCATTTGGTATAGTTTTTTCACGATTGGAAACTTCTGGAGGAGGGAAAAGTTTAGGCGGAGAACACATGTAGTAGCACAGGGGTTGGGTTTCTTCTCCAAGCCAGTTTCTAGAAGGCCAATCCACAACTTCTGGATGCAAAATTCGGTGATTATCCAGCTCAGGGTAACTCGTATCCTTCCCATTTCTCTTCTATCTATTATTATTTTTTGGTTTAATGTTCAGTCTGCAATATGGATGCATATTTCCAATGCAGATATGTTTAATTGGCTTATCACTTAGGCTCTCTGATACGGTATAAGTGTCTGAACTTTCTTAGATGTTTTCATTGTAATTGGAGGAAGGCCTTTGTATTACGTTGGCAGAGTCGGGGAGGAAGAAGGTCCTTTTATTCAAGGTTACAATTTCTTTTGGGACTCCTATAAATCAGGATTTTCCTCATCGTTAGTCTTAAGATTTCTTTGTGAGACGGGTTTTAATTTCTAAGGCTTTACCATTGGCTTTCTAATTGTTGGTCAGCCTGAGACCTTTGTTCTGAATGTGGGGTACCACCACGTTGTAGAAAATTGTGGCTTGCAACTCTACATGTCTGTAGTTATTGATATTTTTCCAACGGGGAGCTAAAATATTGTGTATGTATTTGGGCCTATAATTTTTGGATAATTGCAGAGGCTTCCACAACTGAACCCATCCAACTGCTTTTTTTTTCTTGTTGAGATTCAATGCAGGGTTCTTAGGGTTTTTGAAATGTAGCGTCAGAGGATTCAAATTCATAGAGGTGTGGGAGTTGGTCGTGGCCCTTAAGGCCATAACTAGGACAACTCACAAACCCAAGACGCAGTCAAAACCTTCAAGAGACTATCCGTGTGAATGTCAAAACTGAACTACAAAACTTGGAGAATTTCGCTACCATAGATCACCATTTTATGTTAGAATCAGAGCTCTTAGAGGAAATTGGGAATTTGGTTTTGGATTCTATTCATACCAAGGGTCGTAGGAAGTAATATTTGCAGGCCCTTTTCCTTTATTGGGAAATGAGGACTTTTATGGGTAGAATTGTTATGGAGTGACAAGCATACTAGTATAACATTTTTACTAAATTAGCAGAACATTAAGAGGGACTAGTATAATATGAGGTTTCACATGGAAGATATGGACAACCAGATAGTCCATATCGAGCGCCATCTACCATGTATTGTTATGTCAGCAACCCCTCCAGGATCCATTGTAAGAGACTTGACCCTAGTTAACTCTTCAGACTCATGGTTGATTAATGTGTTATACCAATCTACTTCAGTTTGATGTTTATTTAGACTCTCTAGTTAGGTTGCAAATGATGTCATTGTTACAGTTTTGGAAGTGTTACTCGGTTAATAGATAGTCAAAATGCTTGGTTTCCCACTAGGCAGGTTGATACCATCAAATGAACAGTCTTAATGGAAGAAATAGCTTGAACGATGTATTAATTTTGTTTTTTTGGTAATGAAAGACAACACACATAAACTTAAAAATAGATATAAGAATGTAATTTGCAATATCTTAACTTTAACTATTTAGGAAAGAATATTTTATTTGCAAAATGTATATTTATCTTTGTATAAAGTTTGATTAGAAATTAAATATATAAATGCTTACATTATTAATTATGCAATTTTGTTAATTTTTATTAAAAAAATAAATATTTTATATAAACATTTGTTTAAAAATAAAAAATCTAAATATTATATCATTGATGATATAATTTTTCTAAATAATATTATTAAATTTAAAATCTCAGAGGGTTATTTCAATCGATCGAGTCCCCTTCGTTAAAGCACATTTTATATTGAGAGGTCACATGTTCAATTCTTTTGATACTCTCAGAGTCAAGCTCTGTGGTTGAGCCAACAGGAATTGATCCCTTCGGGTGGCTCTACCTAGTACAAATATTTTGTGGACATATTGGTCATCGATCTCCGGGGTATGTGAACCACATAGGAAAAAAAAAATCCAAGGGTTAGCTTAATTGGTCGAATCACCATTTTTAAATCGCCTTTACTATTGAAAGGACATGTGTTCAATTCTCTCGATACTCTTGGGGCCAAGCTTTGTTGTTGAGCTGAAAGGAATTGATCCATTTAGGTGAATCTACCTAATGGAAAATATTTTGTGGATGTAGTGGTCACTTATCTCCGAAGTCGATATATGTATGTATGTATGTATGTATGTATGTATGTATGTATAATATAATATAATAATTTGATTTACTATTATAATAATAATAATATTTAGAAAGGAAGATTATATATATATATATATATTAAAAAATTTAAATATATTATTTAATAATTACAAATGTTATATTTTGGATACAATGTATCAATGTATAGTTTTTCGAGTTATTAAGTGAAATTGAACATTATTAAAAAAAGTTATAAATTATGTATTTTGAGGTTAATATGGTGAGTGTTACAATATTTATCTCAATTTTCATGGAAATTTTGAAACGATTTTCTTGATACTACTATATTTTGTTATTGTAAGTTGATACAAAATTTTATATTAATATCAAAAAGAATTACAATGAATACATATAGTTAACAACAGACCAAAAAAATTCCCTGGGGGGCCCTGCTTCCAACTGGGTATGAGATACTAAGCATATTTTCTACCTATAAGCAAATGAGAACAAACCCTTATGATATCAAACACCAGAGTTGTTCAAGGGTTTTTCTTTTTCCCCTTTCTCTTATGGACATCTACCCATCCTACATATTTATGCGTTACAACTGAGGATACTGGCATATCCTCATTTTTTAGATAAAGCTTCATCGTTACTACCTCCACAGAGTGCGAAACATATCTACCACTATCTAAATGATCGGACTCGCGAGGGTGTTTATGTTCATTGATTGTAGACATGATTAATGTTAATGCACTTTCATTATCCTTAGTTGGAGGATTATTTTCCACTAAGGGTGAAGGCGTAGCGACCATTGGTTGCCCAGGATCTTGCGAGGATGAAGAATCAAGAGATGTCTTTTCATGCTAAGGGATGTCCTTCTTATTAGTTGTTGTGTTCTTGATGTTTAAAGCTTCCTTATGATCACGTCATCCATGGTTGGGTTCTCACGGTGTCGTGGATCTTAACACCCGTGTAGGGAATGCACTCTAAAGATGTCTGGGATACTAACAATATATGCATCTAAAATTTGTGTTTCCGTAATTTAGAGGTTGATGATGTTCCTTGCCATCCCATTTTAGGATGATTTTATCTGAGAGACTTGCACTTAAATCCCGATCAATATAGATGCAGGTAAATGAGATGAACCCATTAGCTAGTCTCTCACTGTCTATTTTGACAAAGTGTCCAATAGCATTTACAATAACTTCAAGTAAATTTGGCTGAATCCACTAGAGGGGTATGTTTGGGAGTATTACCAAAACCAGAGTAGCTAGAGTCTTCATGGAGAGCAGGTTGAACTCTGGAAATGTTGAATTAAGAGTCTCGCACGACCCCAAAACCAGGGACCCTGGGAAAATACCCTTTGTCGGTCTTCAAGATCCTTAAACATGACTATAAAATAACCTTTAGAACACAGTAGCAGATTTGAGTTCTGCTTCTTATTCTAAAAAAACTAATCCCTGAGGGCAGAATCCAAGGGCAAAAATCTATTAAAATAACAAATGACCACATGTTGAAAATATAAATGAATCTTTATTTTGTAGAAGAGCGGATTCATTTATAGCGTTGGAGCTTCCAATGAATGTTCTACCACAAAGGCTTGGCCAACAAGAGCCTTCGAAGGTTGGGAGTTGGAACCTGAATTGAGAGCTTATTTAAATAAGAGTGGTTTTGAGGAAGAGGATGCCCCATTTCATTTGGCACCTCCTTGCAGTCCGACAATGAGGGGGATAGAGGCATCCTTCTTGCTGTCATAATCCCTCAGAGCATTTTCCAGATTTAAGTGTCCCCCATCATAAAGGATTCTTTTACTCCCCTCTGGAATAATTATCATCTTATAAATTATGTTTGCAAGTGAAGATATGGCCTCACATTCAAAGACCCTAAGGCACATTTTCTAGATAGATTTTTAGCAATTATTGGGAATTTTTGGGTCTCGAAATCAACTATACCATTCAACATCTTAATGACATGAGGATCTAGACCCACACACCAGTCTTGAGGAGTCTGGTCATAATTTTCCTCAAACACTTTACGGGAAGATCGTTGAAATTGTGTGTTTTTTGCCCTTTCAACCCTGGCATGTCTATGGCACCTCGGTTTGGCATTGTTACCCAATCGTTCATGCTGAGCTCTCTAAGCAGTGGCCATAGCCTCCAAAAATTCATGTCGACACTTGCTGCAAACCATCTCATATTATTCTTCATTGGTTTCCAAGGAAACCTATTTGTCACATGGATAACAACAATACGCCATGGCTTCTTCATTGTTTCAACGTCCAGGGTGTCAATGTTTGGGTTTCCTTGATCGGCCATGTGAATACTTTCATGTCGACACTTTCTAAAAAAGCCCCATTCTACGCTCATTGCAAAACCCCATGTTGGCTCATCAATTTGATAGTACTATCTTGATTACAAACGATGCTTGATAAATTTCAAAGGATCTAAAACATGTAGATATATATATTGATGACTATATAAATTTTTAATGTAGTTATCCATAACTAAAGCTCGTATAAACCCATTTTAACTCCAAATTTATCAAATATGGAGGGGAGTTAAATAATTTTTCAAGGTGCATACCATTTTTCAAATTTTATATTAAAAATCCATTTCCATTTAAAAAAATTTAATCCTCTTAATACATTATAAATTCAATATTAATAAACATAAATTTGATTCCCAGACTTAGATCCCTCCACGATTGTCATCACCAAACTTCTGATCTGGGTAAGGCTTCCAAACTTACCTGCTCACCTTTGGCACTATGCGGTCTTCCAAGCCATTGGAAATACTCTGGGACGTTTTCTAGCAACAGATCCCTCGAGAGGCCTAAAGGGCCTATACACCTACGGAAGAATATGTGCCGAGATTGACATCAACAAAGGCTTACCTGACCAAATCATTTTCAAAGTTGGTGATTTCACTTGGCCACATACTTTGGACTATGAAAACACAATGTTCCATTGCCGGCATTGCCATCAAAGAGGTCATCTTCAGAACTCTTGCGCTATGTTTCTCGCCCAAAATAAAAGAAGCTCACAAACCGAAAGATAAAAGCTGGAAACCCTTTGTTCCACCTCCCATGGAAGACATTGAGTCCTCTATCTCAGATGAAGAAGAATGTGAATCAGATGATGATACTACAACATAGCAGCAATCGCATTCCATGATTGTCCCTGATAGACCCCCTGCCTCCTCGAATATCCAGAAACATATGCATGAGTCCAGCTCCTTTGACTCAAATAAAGACTCTCTTCTCTTATCAGCAACAATCTTCAAGTGGTTTCAGTCCACCCACCCCCTGACAATTGGGTTAAATTCACAAAAAAGAAAGGAAAGAAAATTTGTATTGCGGACTCTACCAATTTTGTGTAGAGCCCTTTGTCTGTCATCCTTGGCTCTTCCTGTTCTTCTTCTGCATCTCTTGACAACATCACAAAATCGTGGTGGATCGTTGATTTCTTCATGCTCCCCTGGTTTCCAACTTCTCTTGATTGTAATTGCTTTTTGTACTATGAGCTTTTAATAGAACCAATCCTTCTTTATTCACAAAAAAAAAAACATAAATTTGATGATAATAAAAAAATCCTCATAATAAAATAATACGAAAATATTTAATATAATTCAAAAATATATGACACCTAAAACTAGTGTAAGATGAATAATGTCAAATATAATCAAACAGACTTGTATAAAACAAGGGCTACATAGTTGTTAGTGCCAATTACTTAGTTTAAATGTAGTTAAATTAAAGTAAAAATATTAAATTCAAGTTAGTGTTAAGTCTACAATCGAGGTAATTCAAATTCTATTGATTGGTAAATTGAGATATTTGTTATTTGCAATTCAAGGTTGTCTTCGTGAAGAATTCAATCCTATCGAAATGAAAATAATAATAATAATTTTTTTATTGGTTGAAACATATGAAAATATTAATTATTTGTAGTTGAATATTACATATTAGAAACAAAGGAAATAGAAAATTATATTTGTAATTAAAAAAAATTATAATAATAATTATGATAATATTATAATTAAAGAAAACATTAAATTAGTTGATCATATTTATATATGTACTATAGCATTAATATAACATACTACTAACCTATCATGCTATCATTATAACTTAACCTATATTATGAAATAGCATATCTCATGAGAGGGCTTTAAAAAAAAAGATCTATCATGGATATGTGCATAGAGTTTTAAATTGAAAATAATGATATTATTAGTGTCCTTAGAAAATTTTTATGTAATAAAGATAAAGATTTTGTTATTAACTTGAAAGCATTTTACTTTATGTATATATTAGTGAAATTTGATCTTTATTTTTAAACATGGTGGTTACATATTATATGTTTTTCATGTTATTAGTATTAATTTGAACGCGTTTTACTTTATGTATATATTTGTGAAATTTGATATTTATTTTTAAAGAAGATGGCCATATATTAGAAGTTTGTTTCTATTAAAATTATAATTTTGGATTGATAAAAATGTTTTAATGGAAAATTGAATTTAATACCTTCAAGTACAACTATGGTAACCAAATTTTGCAATATTGACATTTAATATTTACCATTCTATTAATTCAAAAAAAATTATATGATATTTCAATTCTAAAATATTAATTTCATAATTTATTATTTTGAACAATTAAAAAAAAACAATTAATAATACTAAAGGATCTAACAAAAACCCATGAGCAACAAAACCTTCACAGAGTTTCAAAGACTTCCTCTTTAATTTTTTTTAAAGGTAGTGTTTCCTTCTTTACATAAATAACATTTAAAAAGGTGTACATCATTATTGTGTTTTTGAAACTAAAAAGTTTTTATTTTAATATTTTATAAAAAAATAATAAAATTATATTTGTCATTAAATCTTCACATATCTTTGCATTGAACATAAATAATACATTTTGGTCGAATAATCTGCTATCATTAGACTTTGTTTCGCCAAACGAAAATTGAGTTCATTACAAGTCAACATGTACTGAAAATGAGTATAAATCAAGGGTTCACGTACTAAAAATGCGTATAAATCGCATGTAATCACTTTCGTCAATAAGGCGTTGGCAGTAGTAAAGGGCAACACATATTTCCCTGGCTATAGGTTATTTAATGTTGGTCAGTAGTATATGTCCACCATTTGATTTAAATTTGTTTAAATCTAACAGCGGGCATATACTGCCCACAAACATTAAATAACCTATGGCCTGGGAGATAATGGTCGACATAGTAATGTCCATGTACAATCAAGTTGTGTCAAGAGGGGAGCTGGCAATAATAAAATCTTTATACAATAAAGTTAAATCGCTTGTAATGCAAATAAAAAATGTCTATGAAATTTATAGATATATATCAATACTTTTTATAAATTTATAAAGTTTTACTTTGTTAAATTCAAAATTATTTAACATATTTGACCAAATTATAGAGGGTAAGCCTAAAACCAAATACGTAATACGTGCCACCAACAAACATAATAATAATGAAACTCCTTGTAATAATAACCATAATGAGATAAAAAACATTGGATACTTGGAATTTATTAAACTACCAAACTTTTCAAAAAAAAAAAATATATATATATATATATATATATATTATTTGTATAAATTTGTTGGGTAGTTTAGTCTGCAGATGAATCATAAAACAGAATTGTTATCAATATTTCCACCTTTACACGCAACTTGAGCGCACCAATGTTTAACATATGATTCTTTTTATTTCTTGTTAGACGCTTATCTTCAAATGCATTAAATATAAATTTCAGATGTTACCTTTTTGTGTGGGTAATATGATGCTTTTGAGGTTTCGTCAAACAAATTTGTACGCTAGTCTGCTAAATTTCCTATATATCTTCTTTATATATATTTTTTTCATTTCTTGTCAAGCAAGTTTGTACGTCGTCTTTTCAGTTGCATTAATGGTAAATGTTCATTTAATTCTTTTAATGTTCATATAATTCTTTTAATTTCTACTCTTCTCCCCATGAACATGATTTTGGTAAGATAAATATTTTTATAATTTTACCGAAGGTATTTTTTTGGCTGGAGTGGGGTGTGCAAATACTGTTCATTCTAGCCAATGAGAAGTTTTTTCTATCGCTTTTGTAACTAATTAGATTTCTATATTTGGTTACTCCTCCAACCAATAAAAATTGGTCATCTGTCCAGCTTATACTATTAGTCATCCGTCCAGCATCCCTCCGCACAACTTCGACATTTCTTTTTACACTTTTGTGAAATGAATTAAATGAACCTTTACCTTTAAAATAAATAACAATAACCTGTTCAATGCATACCAAGTCTGTATGAACCCTAAGTTCTATGTATACTAATCATTAATGGTTGAATTGAAAACCACGTACTTCGAAAGCTATATTGGTGCATATGCTTCGAAAGCTTGACTTGAAAAGTCATGATCCTACCATCATTTTAATTTTTCCACAAAGTTTACCTTATTTTATGACTTTTTTAAATTGATCGTTTGCTTAGATTTTTTTGAATGATTTATTTCTCTTTAATAAATTAGTACGAGGAGTTAATAATAATAATAATAAATTAATAAAGTTAATAGGGTTTATTTAAGGTAAGTTGGAGGAATGATTGATATTTTTGTGATTCAAGTTCATTTTTGGCAGATGACAATGAATTTTTTTTTAATGGTTTAAAGTCTTATTGTCAAGTCTAAATTGTTCCTCGAAGACTAAAATATATATAAAATAAATAAATCTAATTTTAAGTTTGTGGTCAAGCTAGACATCAAATTAGTGTATGAGACCCTCTTGTTCATTGGACAAGGGAGTTGCCTCCGTGCACCGAATTGGTGTATGAGAACCCCTTGTTTGTGGGACAAAAGACTTGCCTCCATGCAACAATTTAACTACTAAAGTTTATGAAGGTGTACATACTCTACCCATGGCTTGTAAGCTAGACACCAAATTGGCGTATGAGACCCCTTTGTTTGTGAGAAAAAGGACTTACCTTCGCATAATGATTTAATCGTTAAAGTTTATGAAGTTGTACACACTCTACCCATGATCTCTTACGAAGAAGCGCATGTTATTAACCATTAGGCCCACTAAAGTTGTATATATTCCTCATATGAATATAAAAATATTTCTCATAAAAGAAATATTAAAATTAAAATTAATAAACAAGTATATGCTTAGGGTACACTACCCTCTATCTCTTCAATTATTTATGTCAGTGCTTTTGGTTGTCATGTTCCTAGCATGAATGTAATTGCTCCAACTATGGAGCATGGGAACTTCTAGGAGGAAAAGCATCATGATAATCTAACTTAGATTTATATAGAAGTCTAATTTTGCTTGATTTTAGGATTGTTTTAATGCATCTATACTACTGGGACATATAGTATAGTAGGTTTGTTATTAAAATTATGTTGTCACTTCAGGAAACTTGAACAACTAGAAGTTGCTAGCTTGCTTGTAGTACTTTTTATATATCTAATGCGATGCTACATATCTAGATGTACTTTTTATATATCTAATGTGATGCTACATACTGTCCACTTTCTCTAATAAAGAACAGCAAATATAGATTAGGATTTACTGTAAAGTACCCTATTTCTCACTGATAAATCTTTATCTCTATGTTTTCTTCTAATTGTTGTTTTGAGGATAATTCAATAGAGTATAACCAGTGAAGTGTTGGTAAGCCCATGTTTCCTGAGTACAGCTTGAGATATTGTCTTTGAAAGTTCTTGAAAATTCTGCTAAGTAAAGTTGAACTAGGGAAGTCTATGGTTAGCCCTATCCTCTAGTTTCTCTCCAACAGTTGCTTTGACAAGATCCCTAAGAGTATGCCAAAAGCAGGATAGGTTCAAACTCCTTACTTGATCTTAGGCTGCCCTCTGTTCTTATATGTTTTCTACTTTCTGAAGGTAATCTGTTAGATTGCTGGATTGTTGTCTGAAAAGTGTGCTTTAGTAAAAGTTTGCCCAAAGAAGTCTATGGTTTGCCCTGTCATTTGGCTTGCTTCAAACAGTTACTTTGAAAGGCTTTTCTTGTTTAGTGAAGTTAATAGATTCTTAAATGATTATTAGCTTTGCTTCTTTCACAACACTTTTAATGTTCCATACCACAAATCAACTTAGAGAGATCTTTTGATATAGATGACTTGCCCCATAGACCACACTTGAAACTTGTTGTGCCATTAAATCCTTTTGTGACTCCATAGCCCAATGGATTGATATTGTTTCTTACCCATCTTATCAGCTGAACTATTATTTCAATCTACTCACACCTTTACCCTTCAAAAGATTTCCTTCATTTTGATGATATCCATCCCAACCAAAAACAAACAAAACCCTTGTACTTCATAACTAGCCTAATATCATATCATAAGCCTTAAAGAAATATCTTTGAAAACACTTATATAGAGATATCCCTCTTTGAATCCAGGAGGGCTAGATCCTAGGATTCCAAAGTGGTTTTGATGTAGGCTTTGTAGCGTTTGTTCTTGCCAATCTTGCAAACTATGGAGGCCTAACACCCTAGAGTTGTTCAAGGATTTTTCTTTTCCCCCTTTCTCTTATGGACATCTACCCATCCTACATATTTATGAGTTACCACTGAGGATACTAGCATATCCTCGTTTTTCAGATAAAGCTTCATCGTTACTACCTCCACAGAGTGTGAAACATATCTATCACTAGCTAAATGATTGGACTCGTGAGGATGTTTACGTCCATTGATTGTAGACACGATTAATGTTAATGCACTTTCATTATCCTTAGTTGGAGGATTATTTTCCACTAAGGGTGAAGGCGTAGCGACCCTGGGTTGCTCAGGATCTTGCGGGGATGAAGAATCAGGAGATGTCTTTTCCTGCTTAGGGATGTCCTTCTTATTAGTTGTTGTGTTCTTGATGTTTAAAGCTTCCTTCTGATCATGTCATCCATCGTTGGGTTTTCACGGTGCCGTAGATCTTAACACCCCTGTAGGGAATGCACTCTAAATATGTCTAGGATACTAACAAGATATGCATCTAAAAGTTGTGTTTTCGTAATTTAGAGGTTGATGATGTTCCTTTCCATCCCATTTTAGGATGATTTTATCTGAGAGACTTTCACTTAAATCTCGTTCAATATAGATGCAAGTAAATGAGATGAACCCATTAGCTAGTCTCTCATTGTCTATTTTGATAAAGCATCCAATAGCAATTCCAATAGCTTCAAGGAAATTCGGTTGAATCCACTAGAGGAGTATGTTTGGGAGTACTACCAAAACTGGAGTGGCTAGAGTCTTCATGGAGAGCGGGTTGAACTATGGAAATGTTGAATTAAGAGTCTCGCACGACCCCAAAACCAAGGTCCCTGGGAAAAAACCCTTTTTTGGTCTTCAAGATCCTTAAACATGACTATAGAATAACCTTTGGAACACAGTAGCAGATCTGAATTCTGCTTCTTATTCTGAAAAAACTAATCCCCGAGGGCAGAATCCAAGGGCCAAAAACCATTAAAATAGCAAATGACCACATGTTGAACATATAAATGAATCTTTATTTTGTTGAAAAGTGGATTCATTTATAGCATTGGAGCTTCCAATGAATGTTCTACCACAAAGGCTTGGCCAGCAAGAGCCTTCGAAGGTTGGGAGTTGGAACCTGAATTGAGAGCTTATTTAAATGAGAGTGGTTTTGAGGAAGAGGATGCCCTATTTCCTTTGGTACCTCCTTG
This sequence comes from Pinus albicaulis, assembly GCA_034641835.2. NCBI lineage: Eukaryota > Viridiplantae > Streptophyta > Pinopsida > Pinales > Pinaceae > Pinus > Pinus albicaulis. Next base: position 30,036,402 of record MU968450.1, read on the forward strand.
CAGTCCAACAATGAGGGGGATAGAGGCATCCTTATTGCTGCCATAATCCCTCAAACCATTTTCCAAATTTAAGTGTCTCCCATCATAAAGGATTCTTTTACTCCCCTCTGGAATACTTGTCATCTTATAAATTATGTTTGCAAGTGAAGATACAGCCTCACATTCAAAGACCCTAAGGCACATTTTCTAGATAGAGTTTTAGAAAATATTGGGAATTTTTGGGTCTCGAAATCAACTATACCATTCAACAGCTAAATGACATGAGGATCTAGACCCATGCACCAATCTTGAGGAGTCTGGTCATGATTTTCCTCAAACACTTTACAGGAAGACCGTTGAAATTGTGTGTTTGTCGCCCTTTCAACCCTAGCATATCTATGGCACCTCGGTTTGGCATTGTTACCCAATTGTTCATGCAGAGCTCTCTAAGTAATGGCCAGAGCCTTCCAAAATTCATGTCGACACTCGCTGCAAACCATCTCATATTATTCTTCATGGGTTTCCAAGGAAACCTATTTGTCACATGGATAACAAAAATACACCATGGCTTCTTCATTGTTTCAGCGTACAGGGTGTCAATGTTCAAGTTTCCTTGATCGGCCACGTGAATACTTTCATGTCGACACTCGCTAAAAGAAACCCATGTCTGCGCTCATTGCAAAACCCCATGTCGCCTCGTCAATTTGATAGTACTATCTTGATTACAAATGATGCTTGATAAGTTTCAAAGGATCTAAAACCCAAGAGCAACAAAACCTTCAAAGAGTTTCAAAGACTTCCTCTTTAAAAAAAAATTAAAGGTAGTGTTTCCTTCTTTACATAAATAACATTTAAAAAGGTGTACATCATTATTGTTTTTTTCAAACTAAAAAGTTTTTATTTTAATATTTTATTAAAAATAATAAAATTATATTTGTCATTAAATCTTCAGATTTTAGATGTTTATTGGGAATTGACACGTCTGCCTGCTGTTGCGCCCGATCGTTTGAGACAGGCCCGCGTTCATCCTAAGGTTCGATGCTATGGAGGTGTTCGGCACACCCCAGGCGCCTCCCCCTCCTTTGATCCAGGTGGATATTGGTGGCCACCACCTAGTCCACTTGGGCCCCCACCATTGTCTCTTTCAGTTTTTCAGTTTCGGCATAACTTACTATTTTTAGCAGTTTTTCGGGTCTTAAACTTCCGGAGCCGTTTTGAGGCCCTAAATGACGCTTTTTGGGAAAATGGAGAGCAACATGGGTCCATGGACCGATGTTGCTCGTTCAAAAGTTGTACTCCTCGGACAGATCTTTCTAACGAGCTATTGAGCGCGTCAAATGGAGATCAGATGCCAAAGTTACGTCCCCAGGAAGTTGAACCACCAATTTACCCAAACGGGGCCCACAGTTTTGGCGCTTCATCTCCTACAGTTAGGGTTTTGGACGTTTCGGATTCTACATTGTTTCTCAACAATAAATAGGCCCTCGAGCCTCATTGTAAGACAGTTCAGGGGGTTGGGAGCCGACACATCTCTTCTCAGAGATAAGCGCGACCAGTGCCCTAGCTCGCCACATCTCTATCATGTCTGCATTGTAACATAGTTCAGGGGCTAGTAGCCGCCACATCTCTTCTCAGGGATACGCTTCCAGTACCCTAGCTCATCTATTTCTATTATGTCTGTAATAGGCCAGCGAGCCTCAATGTAACACAGTTTAGAGGCCTGTGTACGCTACATCTCTTCTCAGAGATACGCTACCAGCGCCCTAGCTTGCTTCCATTATGTTTGTAAGCTTATTGCAGTCATTCTTTTATTAATAAAATGAAGCATTATTTCCGCTGCATCTCTGTATCTATGGTTATATCTGTATTCTGTTGCGTTCCTGCATAAATCCAGATCAGTGGTATTAGAGGGGGTATGCTTTTTCTCGATCCTTCTTTGCATGTCCCCAACGAGGTCGGGGTATAAGGAGCTAGGGCTTGATCTGGTGGAACCTTTTCAAGATCAGCCTTGCAAACCTCGACGGACGCCCATGGGGGACGAAAAGAAAGATGAGGGAGCAGGAGATCCTATCAAAATATTGCTCGAGGAGGCCCTCGAAAAACAAAGGAATGCGATGATGGATAACTTTGCTCAGATCCTTCAACGGCTGCCCACCGGCGGCGCATCTGCATCCAGTAGCCACTCTGGAGTTGCGACTCCTTTTAAGGTACAAGTAAATTTTGACATTCCCATATTTGAGGGTCAAATAGACGTAGATGCCGTAGATAGATGGTTGAATCTATTAGAAGGATATTTCTCTGTTCATGACTTTTCAGACCGGGAGAAGATTATTTTTGCACTCCTCAAAGCTTACCCCCATGTTAAGGACTGGTGGGAAACCTACTGTGAGAACAAGGACCAGACAGAACCCTCTCTGTTCTCGGCCGTGCCAACTTGGAATTCTTTCCGAGACGTCGTCAAGGAACAGTACTATCCCGTGGGGAGCTATGAGGACAAGTACATACAATGGACCACGCTGCGACAACAAAGGGATCAAGATGTGCACGAGCTGACGAATCTGTTCCATACCCTGCGCACAAAGTTGGGGATCAAAGATTCAGAGAAACATTTGGTGCTAAAGTATCGCAGCTGTCTGCACAGATACATTCAGGAGGAAATGGAGTTCCTCGACATCTCCTCGCTTGGTACGGCATACCGGTATGCTGCCAAGATTGAGCAGAAATTCAAACAGAAGAAGAGAGACTTTGGATCTGCGAATCAAAAGCAAGGAAAAGGTGCTTCCAAACCGCAAAACAAAGGACAGAGCATGGCGGCTAAAGACAACCCATCAAAGCCACAAGAAAAGAACAACACCGTAAAGCCAAAGAAGGACACGGGAAAGTGGTGTGAGTTCCATAAGAGCTCCACTCACAACACAAGTGAGTGTCGGGCCAAGCAATCGCTAGTGGCCGAGATGAGGGCTTCTGAGTCAGATGCATGCTCCGACTCCGAATCAGAACCTGAAAAGGGGAATGAAAAAGGGAAACAGATTATTGATGCGGAGCCCAACGCCACTGTTGCCACTACAAAGGTCCAGAAGGAGGAACCGGAAGATCGAGAGGAGGAGGAACGTCTCTTCCACTCCCAGATGTGGGTAAAGGGCTCCCCTGTACAGTTCATTGTCGACAATGGGAGCCAAAAGAACCTCATTTCAGCAGACGCCGTGAAGCGGTTGGGCTTGCCGACCACGGCTCACCCACATCCATACACCATCGGGTGGCTTCACCAAGGACGAGATCTCCGCGTCAGCCGGCAGTGTCGCCTTCCCTATAGCATCAAGCCCTTCACGGATAAGGTATTATGTGACGTTGCTCCTATTGATGTTTCTGATGTATTATTAGGACAACCATACTTGTGGAAGCGTCATGCTGTGTATGAGTCTCGACCTCGTGCTGTTATTATTACTTTGGGAATTAAGTTGTACAGGATACCAGAGGTACCACCTCCTACGGCTATCTCTTTGGTTACTGCAAAACAATGCAGTAAGCTCATTTCCCAAACCAGGAAATTCGTTTTCCTGATGATCCGCCCCCAGGGCAAGAAGAAGACTGTGGCCACGACCTCCAGACAGGGCCCCTCTGCACGACGACAACAAATGGATAAGGTCGTGGAGGAGTACGGGGACATCTTCACCTCACCCACGGGGGTTCCTCTGCACTGCCAGGTCAAGCACCCGATTGATCTGACCCCAGGTGCGCCGCTACCCAATGGACCGATCTATCGACGCTCTGTTCTGGAAAATGATGAAATCAAGAGGCAGATTCAGGAGCTGTTGCAGAAAGGTCACATCAGACCAAGTTCATCGCCTGCAGCCCAGGGCTTGGTCGTGTTGGTGGAAGAGGGATGGGACGTGGAGACTGCAGCGGCCAGTATGGTCATGAAGCAAGATCTGGCATGCGGAATAGGTACCCGATCCCACGGATTGATGACCTTGAACCAGCTCGAGTGAAAAATATTTCGATGAGATCGACTGGAAATGCAGGTATCACCGAACATAATTGAACCTCAGGTGTCTTGGAAGACTACCTTCAAGGCGAGGAAAGGCCTTTTTGAATGGCTATTCATGCCTTTCGGGTTGACGAATGCTCCCGCAACCTTCATGAGGATGACGGATGACATATTGCGGCCATTCACCAACTCATTTGTAGTGGTGTACTTGGATGACCTTCTGATCTTCAGGAAGACTTGGGAAGAGCACCTTCACCGCATCCGACAGGTCCTCCAAACACTACGGCAACACAAGTTGTGTACCAATATGGAGAAGTGCACGTTTGGCATGACCCGGGTTCAGTATCTGGGATACATTATTGAAGAAAGGGGGATGCATGTGGATCCAGCCAAGATCCAAGTCATTCAGGATTAATGACCCAGATGCGACTTCACGAGCTTCGCGACTTTGCGATCTTTGCCACAAAAATTTCTCACAGCAGTTCCAGGGCGATGATTCATATCACTTGGCCCTTGAGTCAAGTCACCAAAGGAGGAGCGAGAGCAAAATTATTTCGGTCGAAACCTCAACAGAAGGCATTCAAAGAATTGAAAAATCGCCTCTGTTCTGCTCCGGTGCTCACCTTACCAGACTTGCAGCAGCCATTTGAGATCGAGACAGATGCCTCTGACTATGCTATTGGGGCAGTTCTTACTCAACAGGGACATCCAGTGGCATATCACAGTGAGACATTGTCTGAGACAGTTCGCAAGTATCCCACATATGACAAAGAAATGTATTCCATTGTGCAAGCCTGTCGACAATGGAAGCATTACATTTTGGGGAAGGAAACAATCATCCACACAGACCACCGGCCCCTGCAGTTCATACGGACACAAGGGAAGTTGCAGAATGATCGCCATCAGAAGTGGTCCACATATCTGCAACAGTTTCATTTGAACATCAAGTACAAGAAGGGTAGCACCAATAATGTTGCAGACTGCCTCAGACGACCACCGACCGTGGCGCTCACCACCATGCTCAACTCTTGTGGGCACGAGACTTCTGATTGGCCGCTTCTCTATGAGAGTGACCCAGAATTCGGCCACACTTACAAGGCACTCTTGGGGGGCACGCAAGTTCCAAATTTTCACCTCCAAGATGCACTTTTATGTCGCCTGGGACACCTTTGTGTTCCTTCAAACGAGCGTGCCAAGATGATATGGGAAGCACACTACAGTCGAGTCGCTGGGCATTTCGGGGTCGAGAAAACAGTAGCAATCCTGCAGAAGTATTTCTATTGGCCGAACCTTCGAAAGGATGTCGAGAAGCACATCAGATCCTGCACTGCTTGTGCCATTGCCAAACCGACCATAAAGAAGCAAGGCCTATATACTCCACTACCTACCCCTAGTCGACCGTGGGAATCCATCTCCATGGATTACATGTCGGGCCTGCCTTCTACTAAGAATGGAAATGACTGTGTTTTCGTGGTCGTTGACCGATTCTCGAAGATGGCCATCATGGCGGCCTGTAAGAAGAATATCACAGCAGAAGCCACTGCTAAACTCTTCTTTGAACGAGTGTGGGTGCACTTTGGGATCCCACAGTCTATCATATCGGATCGAGATAGCAGGTTCCTCAGCACATTTTGGTCCAGCCTCTGGTCAATGTTGGACACAAAGCTCACCAAGTCCACAGCTTTCCATCCCCAAACAGATGGCCAGACAGAGGTCGTCAACAGAATGATTGTACACATTCTGCGCATGTACAATTCAAAGCATCCACGCACATGGGACGAGAGCCTCCCTTATGTACAACATAGTTATAACCGGGCTCTCCACAGTTCAATTGGCCATAGCCCCTTTTAGGTGGGCTTGGGATTCCAGCCACTATGTCCCATTGACGTAGCCATGCCATTTGCAGCTGCTCAGGCCGATTCAGCGCACGTCCAGTCTGAAGTTGACAAAGCAAGTAGCTTCATTGAGCGCATTCAACACATCCGCCAACAGGTTCATGATATATTGGACAGAGCTAATGCGAAGTACAAGCAGCGCCATGATCAACAGCGGGTGCCACACAACTTCCAGGTGGGCGATAAAGTATGGTTGCATTTGCAGAAGGAGCGCCTCACTGGACCTCACCGCAAGCTTCGCCCGCTCCGATACGGGCCGTACACCATCACCAAGGCTGTAGGGAACAATGCTTTCGAGCTTAGTATTCCACCATTCCTTGGTCCGCACCCAGTCTTCAATGTGGATCGCCTTCGTCCTTACTTCCCACCTCTACTGGACACTTCGGACATTGCAGAACAACTCACACCAACAGAGTTAAACCCAGACTGCATGGAACAGGCCACCACAGATTGTATCATGGACATGCAAATTAAGAACACTCGCCGACAGAGGATCCAACTGTATCGGGTTGTCAAAGCTGGCCAACTCCTGCACCAAGGAAAGTGGTTCACCAGGGACCAAGTTCAGCAGAAATTTCCTCATCTCATGGAGTAACTTAACGCAATGGGGACCATTGCTTCCTAAGGGGGATCCGGATTTATGCAGGAACGCAACAGAATACAGATATAACCATAGATACAGAGATTCAGAAGAAATAATTCTTCATTTTATTAATAAAAGAATGACTGCAATAAGCTTACAAACATAATGGAAGCAAGCTAGGGCACTGGTAGCGTATCTCTGAGAAGAGATGTAGCGTACACAGGCCTCTAAACTGTGTGACATTGAGGCTCGCAGGCCTATTACAGACATAATAGAAATAGATGAGCTAGGGTACTGGCAGTGTATCTCTGAGAAGAGATGTGTCGGCTCCCAGCCCCCTGAACTGTGTTACAATGCAGACATGATCAGAACAAGTGAGCTAGGGCACTGGTAGCGCTTATCCCTGAGAAGAGATGTGTCGGCTCCCAGCCCCTGAACTGTATTACAATGAGGCTCGAGGGCCTATTTGTTGTTGAGAAACAATGTAGAATCCGAAACGTCCAAAACCCTAACCGTAGGAGATGAAGCGCCAAAACTGTGGGCCCCGTTTGGGTAAATTGGTGGTTCAACTTCCCGGGGACGTAACTTTGGCATCCGATCTCCGTTTGATGCGCTTAATAGCTCGTTAGAAAGATCTATCCGAGGAGTACAACTTTTGAACGAGCAACATCGGTCCATGGACCCATGTTTCTCTCCGTTTTCCCAAAAAGCATCGTTTAGGGCCTCAAAACGGCTCCGGAAGTTTAAGACCCGAAAAACTACTAAAAATAGTAAATTATGCCGAAACTGAAAAACTGAAAGAGACAATGGTGGGGGCCCAAGTGGACTAGGTGGTGGCCACCAATATCCACCTGGATCATCCTTCCCCTCCGCCCTCGACCGTAGAGGCTTTCAATCTGTTGCTGGCAGGGTTGCCAAAGAAGAAAAAGTCTGAAGCTGCGAAGTTTGTAAAGAAACTGGAATATCTCCCTAAGATTTCACTCCCTCCAGAAACCCCGATCTAGGTTGCTCTGTCTTTGGCCGATTGTCCTCTTGTCGGCTAGTTCACTGGGCTTTGGCCATCTCCTAAATACACTGAGAACTGGGTCAACAAGAACTGGGCGCCGTTGATTAAGAACAGCGTTACCTCTTATTTTTTGGGGAGATTATTCTTCCTTTTCAAATTCTCCTCAAAAGACGACAAGGATCTAATCTTCCAGAATGGCCCCTACTTCATGGGCCCTTAAGGCTTGTATCTTAATAGATGGATGCCAGATTTCAATCCAGTAGTGGATGTTCCCACGGCGGTCCCGATGTGGGTTAGGCTTCCAAATCTTCCAGTCCATTCCTGGAACTAGGACTCGTTGAAGCACATCGGAAATGCTCTTGGGAAATTCATAGATTGGGCGAACAATAAGGACCAATATGACTGCGCCAGAAGCCGCGTAGAAGTAGATCTAGAGGTGGGTCTTCCGAAGGCCATAAAAATTAACATCGGAAGCTGGACACATGTGCAGAAACTTGACTATGAATAGTTGCCCTTCAAATGTCGGAAATGCCATGTCTATGGCCACTTCGCTAGAGGTTGTCTGTCTAATGGCAAGGCTGAGCAGGGGAAGGAGGATGGTTGGAATCAGGTCAAGCGCTCCAGAACTTCTCACAAGACCCATAAGTCGGGCGGCCCTAATGGAAAAGGCCCTCATCAGGCCCCTGTCCACCAACCCCCTCCCAAGATGGGGCAAGAAAACAAGTTCGATCCTCTAAGCTCGTAGGTAAAGGAATCTCAGGAGGTTGAGATCCAAAAGGCAGTCTCCCCAGACAAAGGTATCCCCTCCACCTCTTCCAAGGGTGTAAGTGCTGTAGAAATTTCAAAAGGAAACCCCATAGAAGTCGAGGAAGAAGAGCAAGAGTCGGAGGATTCGGAGGAGGATGGAGAAATAGGAGATTCTCAAGCCTCTGTAAGGAGATCCACAAGATGTCGTAAGACCGACCGGGAAAAAAGAGAGTAGGAAACATACAAAGACAAGCTACAAGGCAGTCAACCAACCCTGGAGAAGCTGTTAGCAAAAAAGCCAAAGATGGCAAGAATTCAGTCCCAAGGCTCCAAGGGGGCCCAATAGAACAAAGGTAAATAATGAAGATCGTCTCCTAGAATTTTAGAGGTATGGGAAGCAGAGCCAAAGAGGAAGCCATAGGAAGCTTAATAAGAATAGAAGCCCCTGACATATTCCTCATCCAAGAGACGAAGATGGAGGATTTATTCCTCCTGCAAGCAAGTAAAAAACTTTGGAGCAAAAGTGGGGCAAAAGCTGTCTCAGCCCACGGAGCCTCTGGAGGGCTGGGAACTCTCTGGAACAATAGCAAGTTCTCATTAGTATCTGAGACATTAAATACTCACTAGCTGCTGTTAAAAATGCAACATCTAGTCACTAAAGAGATGTTTTGTCTCTTCAATGTCTATGTTCCTGTCAACGCTGGAGAAAAAAAGACCTGTTGGGACTCAATAAGAAGCCAAGTAGATCTTGTGAATCTGGAAAATATCATTATTGCTGGTGATCTCAACCTCACGCTGCTTTCGACAGAAAACGAGGAGGTTGCATTTTTCGAGATATGGCAAGGGAATGGGTGGAGGACCTAATGCGGGATTGGGATCTGCTAGACATCAAGCCTTCTTCAGGTAAGTTCACTTGGTCCAATAAAAGAGTAGGCCCTGGTCACATCGCAGCAAGGCTTGATAGATTTTTCATCCAAAGTTCCTTTCTTCTGCTTGGTATAAAGGCTAGAATGCAAATCCTTTCTTGCAGCATATCTGATCACAAACCCATCAAGCTTGAGCTTCAGGCCCACCCTAATCTAGACCCCATCCCCTTCATATTTAGCCCCCTCTAGGTCAAGGAGCCTGACTTTATGCATATAGTCAAGGAAAGTTGGTCGCAGCCTGTCAATGGATCCCCTTTTTATGTTTGGGAAGAAAAACTCAGAAGAACGAAAGCTGCTCTGAAAAGTTGGGCCAAAACTTTTCCCAATCCTGCAACTGAAAGGAAAAAAATCCAAAGTTAGTTAGATTCCCACTATACGCTAGCGGAAGATGTTGATATAACCAAAGAAATCCTTGACAAAGAGGCCCATCTCCAGCAGCATTTTCACAAAGTCTGTCTAGCCGAAGAAAAACTTTAGAGACTTAAGTCTCGCTGTCTTTGGCTCAAAGCAGGGGACAAGAATTCCTCCTTTTTCCATAAGAAAGCTCAAGCCATAAAATGCTTTAATTCCATTGTTGAAATCAAGGGAGAATCTACCACTCATAAGTATTTTGCAAGTATCAAAAGAGCAGCCTTCCTTCATTTCAAAAGTATGTATAGTGAGGACATGGATCTGGATCAGAATTCTTGTCTTCTTGACTGGGATCCCCCCTCAATTATAGCCGAGATGAACCATCAGCTAGAAGCTAAAGTCACCAAGACTGAAGTCAAGAATGCCCTATTTTCTATGGATCCTGATAAAGCCCCAGGACCAGACAGATTCTCTGCCATATTTCTCCAATCCTGTTGGCAGATTGTGGAAAAATATCTCTATAAAATGGTTCTAAAATCCCAATTTTGGTAGAAAATTGGAGGAAGCACAAACTCCATGTTCCTTGCCCTCATCCCCAAGGAGAAAGGCGCCAACTCCTTCAACATATTTCGCCCTATATCTCTCTACAACACTGGTTACAAGCTGATTACCAAAGTAATCGCTAACAGATTGAAATATATCCTTCCCAAAATCATTCCTGAGAACCAAGGAGGCTTAATTCACGGTAGGCAGATAGTCGACAACTACATTTTAGTCCAAGAGGTGATCCATTCAAGTCAGCAGTGCAAGGAAAAAGGTATGGTTGTTAAACTTGACTTAGCAAATGCTTTCGATCGAGTTAGGCACAGTTTCCTCTTGAATGTTTTGAATAGGTTTGGATTTAGTGAGAGCTTTATAAATTGGGTCTAGGCATGCATCTTGAAGCCCTGGATTGCTCCCCTAGTGAATGGCAAAGTTTCTGATTTCTTCAAAGCCTCAAGAGGACTAAGGTAGGGGTGTCCCCTTTCACCTCTTCTATTTGTCCTTCAAGCCTCTGTTCTCAGCTTTCATCTTGCCAATAAAATGCAAGAGCAGGAGATCTCTGGGATATGTATAGCAAGAGGAGTCAAAAGAATTAATCATACCCTCTTCACAGATGACACTTTACTACTGGGGACTGCCTCGATACTCTCGGCCATCAGGTTCAAAGGAGCTCTAGACGAATTTTGTAGGGAGTCTGGAAGTAGTCTTAACAAGGGGAAATGTCACATTTACTACTGGAACATTTCGCCCAGCCTGCTTAACTCTATTGCTAGATGTTTTGGCTTCGCTACCTCCTCATCTTGGACCTCTTTTAAGTACCTTGGCCTTCTTGTCTTCCTCAAACGAGCCTACAGCAGAGACTGGCTTCCTCAGTTGGAGAATTTCAAGAATAAACTCCAGGCCTGGGGATTCACCTGGCTTAATATTGTTGGCAAGACCGTTCTTATCAAAGTTGTGCTTAGCAGTCTCCCCTTATTCTAGTTCTCGGTCCTTCTCACTCCTATTGGCATCCTCCGAAAGATGGAAAATCATATTCGCCAATTCTTTTAGAAGGGAGGCAAACAAAATGAGAAGAAAATCCCTCTTGTTAACTGGGAGACTGTCTCCAAGCCTTTGATGGAGGGGGGCTTAAACTTCAAGAATCTCTACCTTCAAAATATTGCTATGGGAGCTAAAATCCTTTGGAAAATCATAGCACACAAGCCTGGCTGGGCACAGTTGGCGTTGTGGAGGAAATACTTTAAAGGTAAGAGATTTCGATGTTTTGATAGGCCTCTCCCTCAAGACATCTCTCTTTTTTTAAAACTCTGCTCCAAAGTCGCCCCTCTAATTAGCTCCTATGCTTATTGGATCCCCGGCAATGGCAGAAATATCAATCTATGGACTGATCGCATTATGGACAGAGAACCATTAGGGGAATGCTCCTCCCTGAATGCGTTGCGCATCTGGATGACAGATTCTAGGCTAAATACCCTATGGGATATCTCCAATTGGTCCGGGCCTCGTTGGGCAGGTTGGAATCTATCTAAAACTCCCTCGAAGCTCCTCCATGATTGCGCTACCCTTCGCTCCCTGCTGCATGGACTGGTTCCTTCTCATGCACGCAGAAAGGACTCACGTAGATGGGGTTCGTTGACCGATGGCTACACTGTGGCTCAGGGTTATTCAAAGCTCACAAATTTGCCTCACGTCCCTCCTGACCCTGCAACATGGAAAGTGATATGGCACCATTCCTCCCTGCCCAAAATTGACTTATTTTTTTGGCTTTTATGCCACAAGAAAATCCTAACATATGACAAATTGCAGAAGTGTGGCTTTCATGGTCCGTCTAGGTGTTCACTGTGCAGAGAAAACATGGAATGCGCCACTCACCTCATGTTAAACTGTAAATTTTCTTTGCAAATTTGGCGTGATCTGATGGACCATTGGAATCCCAATTTCATTCTTCCCAACTCCATACTTGAGCTATTTGCAAAATGGCTGAACAGATATCCCGGCCCTTTTCCTAAAAACAAAGTGATCAAAGCGGCATGGTCTTCCCTTCCTAAAATTCTTTGCTGGCAGATCTGGCTAGAGAGGAACAATAGGATATTTAGAAATAAGCAGCATGATGCCAAGATTGTAATGGTTAAGATAAAATCTCAATTGAAAGAATGTTTGGAAGAACAAAAATATGACTCAAATCTAAGCCAGCTAGACATTGTTTGGGGTTCTTCTCTAAACCTGCAATTTCAAAAAGTTGTCAGTAATATCTCCCCTCCCAAAGACTGGCAAATAAGGGATAAAAACAATGTCTTCCAAGATTGGATTTCCAACCAAACGATGCACTCTCTTTTCTTTGATGGGGCTGCAAAGGGCAATCCTGGTAAGGCTGGGGCAGGAGGAGTCATAAAGAATACAAAAGGCACAATGATCCACAACTTCACCTGGGGCCTGGGTCTCAATTCCAGCATTCAAGCTGAGGCTTTGGCCCTCTTTCAAGGCCTCAAACTACTCTTAAAGTTGGATGTCAAGGAGGCAAATGTTTTTGGGGGATTCTCAGGTTATTATCAAAACTATTGTGACCAACTCATCTCCACTGGACTTAAGATTGGCAAGACTGATCTCTAGAATCAGAAGCCTGGGGAACTCATTCCATAATTTGAAATTATTTCATGTACTGAGAGACAACAATAAAGATGCGGATCTAGAAGCTAATAAAGCTGCCCTCCTATCTGTTGGGGCAATGATAAGGGACGGAGATGAAACATGGGACCCAATTCCATAATCAGCCAGCTGTCATGTTTTACTGCTTATTATTAAAACAATTCTTTTGTATTTTCAAGCTTGGGCAAATCACAGAAATTGACTCCATAGCTACATGTAAAAAGAGTTGGAAGTTGAGCACAAGCTCCATATTCCTTCTGGTTGTTGAGGTACTTTGGGCTCTGCTCCCACTTATTGTAATCCGAATTTTGGTATTTAGACCATTCAGCTAATACAATCCTATAACCATTTCTGTTTAAAAAAAAAAAAATCTTCAGATTTTAAACATATATTAGCCTAGTATATTAGGAAGTACTAAGAAAAACGTGATGAAATAATATCTTTGCACTTAACATAAATAATACATCTTGATCGAACAATACGCTGCCATTAGACTTTGTTTCGCAAAACAAAAATTGAGTTCAATACAAGCCAGCATGTACTGAAAATGCGTATAAATTAGGGGTACATGTACTAAAAATGCGTATAAATTGCGCGTAATCACTTTCGTCAACAGGGTGTTGGCAGTAGTAAAGGGCAACACATATTTCTCCGACTATAGGTTATTTAATGTTGGTCGGTAGTATATATCCACTGTTAAATTTAAATTTGTTTAAATCTAAGGGTGGGCATATATTGCGCACCAGCTTTAAATAACCTATGACTTGGGAAATAATGATCAACGTAGTAAAGTCCATGTACAATCAAGTTGAAATATAATTGTTTGTGTCAAGAGAGGAGCTGGTAATAATAAAGTCCTTGTACAATAAAGTTAAATCACTTGTAATGCAATAAAAGAGATCTATGAAGTTTATAGATATGTATCAGTGTTTTTTAAGATTTGTAAAATTTTACTTTGTTAAATTCTAAATTATTTAACATGTTTGACCAAATTAATGGAGGGTAAGCCAAAAACCAAATACGTAATACGTGCTACCAACCAACATAATAATAATGAAACTCCTTGTAATAATAAACTACCAAAAACATTGGATACTTGGAACTTATTAAACTACCAAATTTTAAAAAAAAATAAAATAAAATCTTATTTGTGTAAAGTTGTTGGGTAGTTTAGTCAAAAGATGAATCATAAAAGAGAATTGTGATCAATATTTCCAACTTTACACGCAACTAGAGCGCACCAATATATAACATAGGATTCTTTTGATTTCTTGTTAGACGCTTATCTTCAAATGCATTAAATATAAATTTCCGATGTTAGCTTTTTGTGTGGGTAATATGATGCTTTTGATGTTTAGTCAAATAAATTTGTACGCTAGTCTGCTAAATTTCCTATATATCTTCTTTATATGTGGAAAAAATATTTTTTTTTAATTTCTTGTCGAGCAAGTTTGTACCTAGTCTTTTCAGTTGCATTAATGGTAAATGTTCATTTAATTCTTTTAATGTTCATATAATTCTTTTAATTTCTACTCTTTTTCGCATGAACGTGATTTTGGTAAGATAAATATTTTTATAATTTTAAAATAAATAACAATAAACTTTAAGTTCAATGCATACCAACTATGTACGAACCCTAAGTTCAATGTATACTAATCATTAATGGTGGAATTGAAAACCACGTACTTCGAAAGCTATATTGGTGCATATGCTTCGAAAGCTTGACTTGGAAAGTCATGATCCTACCATCATTTTAATTTTTCCACAAAGTTTACCTTATTTTATGACTTTTTAAAATTGAGCTTTTGCTTAGATTTTTTTGAATGATTTGTTTCTCTTTAATAAATTAGTATGGAGTTAATAATAATAATAAATTAATAAAATTAATAGTGTTTATTTTAGATAACTTGGAGGAATGATTGATATCTTTGTGATTCAAGTTCATTTTTGGTAAATGATAATGAATTTTTGTCATGGTTTAAAGTCTTATTGTTAACTCTAAATTGTTTCTCGGAGACTAAAATATGTAAAATATATAATATTATGTTTGATTGTTAACCATAATCAAACATGGTGAAGCATAATCATTGGTCATGTTTCATTGTGTTGTTCATTAACAGTAATTTCTAATTGAGCTTAGTTGAATAAACTTCATTATATTATAATTAACAATGGTTAAATATGGTTGAATTTAGATTATTGTGGTTTAATATAGTTGACATTCATTAACAATGTTTGACTATGGTTAATAATGGTTTCCATGTTTAACTTTGATTGACCATGTTTAAAGCATGTTCTTGACTCAAATGTGCATTTGGGCCATCAGACAAGTAAATAACAAAGTTAACGAATGCAAAACTAGTTTACATTTAGGGATGTTTAACTGTGATTAAGCATTTTTTACTATGGTTGAATTTGGTTTACCATGATTAATGATGTTTAATTATGATTAACCATGTTTGAATATGGATGATGATAGTTGATGATGTTTGCTATGGTTAACTTTCGTTAACCATGGTTGACTATTGTTGATGATGGTTATCATGTTTGAATGTGGTTAATTATGGTTGACAATGATGACCATGTTCACTATGGCTTAACATGATTGAATTTTGTTGAGTATATTTGGTCATCATTGACCATGAATAACAATGTTTGATTAATGTTAACTATAATAGAACAATTGGGCATAAAATTGTGACTTATGTCAACTTGTTATGTTCCTCAATTATTATGTTGCATTCCAATGTTTATCAAGGGTTATGTCTCATTGTGATGTTCTCTGAGGGTTTTGATGCCTTACAACATTCATCAATATCTATTTCACATTATGAAATTCATTTTCAAGGCTAACTTTTATTGAATTGTTACATTTCGCAACAGTTGTGGTTTCATTGTGGCATTCATTAAGGGTTATGTGACATTCATCAAAGACTATGTGACATTACAACATTCTTCTAAGATTTTCATTTCGATTGAATTATGTTGACCTGTTATATTATCTAATGGTTATGTCACATTATAGTGTTCATGAAGGGTTTTGTCTCATTACAATGTTCCTTGAGGGCTATGTTGGCTTAAGGCTTTCATCAATGGTTATCTCACATTGCAACATTCATCTTCAAGGCTGCTTATATCAAATTGCTACATATGGTTGCATTACGACATTCTTTAAGGGTTGTGAAATGTTCCTTAATGATTATGTGACAATGTGACATTCATCGAAGATGTTCATCTTGATCAACTTATGTCAGCTTGCCATGTTCCTTAATGGTTATGTCACATTACAATGTTTATACAATGCACATTATTTTTTATTAAATTTGGTATTAGCAATGATATAAATATTTGTATGTTATTTTGATTAAGTTTGGTATTATTAGTGATATAAAGGTTTGAAGAAGAAAAATATTTTAAAAGTGACTATGATTAATTACTATGATTTAATTTGACCAAATATAGTTCATAATGGTTAATTACAAGTCAACTTTGGTTCAAATTGGGTAGTGAGGATTGACCATGGTATGTGCTTGACTTTGAATGACATTAGTAGGCTTTGTTTGACATTAGTAGACATGTATAATTATATAAAATTTATGTTAATGTGGCTTATTATAATATTGATAAATGGTATTATAATATTATATAAACTAAAATAATAATATATAACTTGTTATATAATTCGTGTTGGTTAACTAATGTCAAATTGCTACATTTGTTAATAGTTATGTTTCATTGTGATGTTTATCAAGGATTATGTGTTATTGAATTTGATTGACTTTAGTTGGCCATGGTTGACTATGGTTAACAATAAGTGATTATAGTTGAACATGTTTAACATGGTTGATTATGCTTCACCATGTTTGATTATGGTTAACAATGGCTTGGGCGTGGTTGATTATGTTTGACTATGGCTAACTTTTGTTAACCGTGTTTGGTTATGGATAATAATGGTTTTCCATGGTCAACTATGATTGACCATGTTTAAATCCCATTGCTAACTCGATTGTGCATTTGAGCCATCGAATAAGTAAACAAAAAATTCAATGAATGCATAATTGTTTTGTGTTTATGGATGCGTGAATATGCATATTCTCTTATCGTTTAGCTTGGTTGACCATGATTGATCATGGTTGATTATGGTTAACCATGTTTGGCTATGGATGACAATAGTTGATAGTGTTTGAATATATTTGAGTTTGATTGATCACGGTCGATTATAATGATCATAATTGGTGATGTTTGAGTATGGCTAATTATGGTTGACAATGATGACCATGGATGACCATGTTCACTATGGTTCGACATGGTTCACTTTTGTTGACTATACGTATTCGTGGTTGACCATAACAAACAATCATTTATTAATGCAAGGTATAATATACCATGTAGACATAAAAATATAGTTTATATCAACTTACCATATTCCTTAATGTTTATGTTTCATTCCAATGTTGAAGGGTTATGTCTCGTTGAAATGATCCTTGAGGGTTATGTTAGTTTATGGCATTCATCAATGGTTTTATCATATTGTGACATTCATCGTCAAGGCCTACTTTGTTGAATTGATACATTTATCAATGTTTGTGGTTGCATTGGAACATTCATTAATGATTATGCAATGTTCCTTAATGGTTATGTGGCATTAAAACATTCATCCAACATGCTCATTTCGGTTGACTTATGTCAATTTATGACATTCCTCAATGGTTATGTGTTATGAACCTTGCACCTTAAAAATGATAAGAAACCAATAGTTATAGTCTTATTCGAGGGCGAAATCCAATTTTATAATTAATACATTGTACAAGACAACATTTTATGATTCTAAGACTAGGTCTCCTTAGTATATATATAGGAGACAAGGGGCACAATTATAATAAAAAAGGACCATGAGGGGTTCTAGCTTACATAACGATATAAATGTAATCACTCAATATATAGGGCTTAATAAAGGGTTTTAGGGTTAACATGGTCCTTATATATGGCCTAACATTATGTTTCATTATAACATTCATCAAGGGTTATATCTCATGACAATTTTGGTTTAACATATTCATTGTTGGTTATGTTACATTGCAACATTCATCTTCAAGTTTAACTTATGTCGAATTGCTACATTTTTCAATGATTATGATTACATTGCAACAATCATTAAGGATTATGCAATGTTCCTCAATCGTTATGTGACATTGCAACATTCATCAAAGATGTTCATGTTGGTTGACTTATGTTGACCTATTATGTTCTCTAGTGATTATGTTGCATTATAGATTTAATACACTGCACATTATTTTTTATTCAATTTGGTATTATTAGTGATATAAAAATATATATTTTATGTTGATTAAGCCAAATATTATTAATCATGTAAAGATTTAAAATATAAATTTATTTAGTAGGTGCATGTGGTTGACTACTATGTTTTAATTTGATTCAATATAGTTCATAAAGGTTTGTAGATTAATTTTGGTTGACATTAGTAAATAAGGGCTGATTATAATATGTGGTTGGCCTTGGTTGATGTTGGTTAAGAATAGTTGAGTGTTTTATGTGGTTGAATTTGGTGTATGTTCTTTATTTTGAATGACATTAGGTGATGATGGTTGATTATGTTGTGATGATGGTTGATTATGTTTAACTCTGGCATGTATAATTACATAACACTTATGTTAATGTGGTTTATAATACTATTGATAAATGGTATTATGATATTATATACAAATAAAATTAAAATTAAAAATATATAGTTTATTATATAATTCGTGGTGGTTATCTAATGTTGAATTTCAATGTTCATCAAGGGTTATGTCTTATTAAGTTTGGTTGGCTTTGTAGGTTTTAACCTTGTACATAAATAACTTGCAAATGAATTCTTAAAAATAGAAAAATATACAATGGCGAGAATCATAAAAAATATACACAAAAATGTTCTTGTAGAACCCAAAATTGGGAAAACCAAATTGATTTTTCATAATATTCCTTTCAATGTTACAAGACATTATATATATGTTGAAGCATTCATCAACCCCATTCTGTTAACCCTAGATTAGAACATAATCGTAGTTCCCTTGACTGGATCTAAAAAATACCATGGGAAAAACCATCATGCCCAAAACCATGCGCAAAACCATTAGTGGGTCCGCCTAACCATTATTGGGTATGAATAAAAAAATTCCTGAGGCACTACCCCAGACCTTGTGCAGGGGAGTGATAAACCCCCTAGCAGGGGGGGTGGCAGCCCCCCCTGCGACCCCCCTATTGCGCCCGGTGCAACGTAACACGTGTGCAACTAGTTGTGGAAATAATATAACACATACCCAATAGACCTTGGTTGGCCATGGTTTGTTATGGTTTACATTGAGTAACTATGGTTGAGCATTTTTAACATGGTTGATTATACTTCACCATGTTTATCTGTTATTAACAATGATTTTATCATGGTTAATTATGTTTCTATATATTAACCATGGTTACTACATTTTACTACAATTAATGATTGTTTTACCATAGTTGACTATAATTGAACAAGGGTGACTATGGGAGGCTATAGTTGATTACGATTTACTATGGTTAGGAATGGTTGAATATGTTTTACTTTGGTTGATGATGTTTGACTATGGTTAAAAATAGTTGGCTAACTTTGACCATGTTTGAAAATGTATGACTCTGATCATTTTAGGAAACAAATACCAAATTGCTTGAAAATATGGAGAGAAAGTCTCCACACCTTGGGAAATATATATAAGAACAATGTTGATCTTCGCACCTCTAAGAATCCAAGTTTAAATTTAGCAGTATGGGAAAACATATATATTCATTGCATGGGGAGGACTCCTCTTGGAATCGGTGGAGGAACGATAGGCATATTATTGCAATGGTGGGTCGGCAGGAATATGGAAAACTCGATATGCGTACAGGGGAGGAAGTACAGGGAAAATTCTCGGAACTTGGATCCTTCTGCCGCTTATTGATTGGTCCCTATCAAAGCCTATTGCATCCCCAGTTGTTATGGAGAATCTCGACATGAAAAATCCTGTGGCAGCCACTTCTGTCTAAAGAATAAAGCTAGGAGGCTCCCTACTCCTATTATAAGGGCACTACTTAAGTCTCTTTGAGGGGGAACCTCATTTTACAATAGAAAAAATGTATATGAACGAGATTAGATGATTCTGCAACTAGGTCTCCCTAGTTTATATATAGGAGAAAAAATGTATTATTACATTTAAAGGGTCTAATAACAACAGTAATATAACAATAGAAATATAACTCAATATCTAGGGTTGTGTCCAAGGCTTTACATTCCCCTCCCCTTCAAACAAGTGTTTTCCTTAACATTGGAGTAATTGTGAGTGTTTTTACATGAATAAATCATCTTCCCTTATTGCCTTTTCCATTGGTAGGTTCTTCCACTTCGATGATGTTATTTGTAATTGCTCAATTTCACGGCTACTTAATCCTTATTTCAAGGATTGCTTCTGATTCTAGTATGATTTTCCCTTCTTCATTAATATTTGGTAAAATAATTTATATTTTGTCACCAATTACCTTCTTCAAAAAGACACATGCAAGATTGGATGCACAAGTGAATATGGAGTTAACACCAATTTGTAAGACATACTTCAATCCTCTGCAACACCTTATAGGGGACATAATACTTGGGTGAAAATTTATTGTCCTTGTTTTGTTGCTTGAGAGACACATGTTTGTATGGTTGTAGCCACAAAATACCCATTCGCCCACTTCAAATTCCCTTTCACTGCAATGTTGATTTAATTGTTGTTGCATCCTATTTTATTCTATAACCAAGATTTCCTTCAATAGTTTGAGAATCTCTTTGTCGTGCCTTGTATGATCCTCCACTACATGAACCTTCGCTTTCACTCTCAAGGCTGATGTGATGATGGAGGATGATATCCATAAAGTTCCAAAAACAGGGACATGTTTGATAAAGTGTGGAAGGATGTGGCATACCACATTCCAAAGGCAACTACTTTAGTCATTGTTTCTATTTATCATATCCAAATAAACAAATATATGCTTTTAGAATTTATTCACAATGACTCAATTTTCTCATTGAATTGAGGATGGTAAGATGAATTAAAAGCCAATTAGGGCACCTAAACAAGAAACTAATTCAATCCAAAAAATTTCAATGAAAATTGGATATTTACCGCTTAACATGACCTTGCTTAACATGACCTTGGGGATTTTGTGTAGATTTTGAACTATTTCCATGAATGGTGTGGCCACTATACTTGCTTTAAAAGGATGGGAATGAGAGACAATATAGGTATAATTTATCAGTTGATCCACTACTAACATGATGTCATTATTTCCTTCAAATTTTACTAAACATGTACTAAAAACCATTAAAACCTCTTCCCAACATTAACTCAGTATAGATACTAGTTGTAGGAAACACAAGGCCTTGCCTGTCTCTTCTTTATTCTATTGGTGGACTACACATTCAACCAAAAACTTTTGAACATATTAAGACCTTCCTAAAAAATTCCTTCTTGATCTAATGGTAAGTTTTCAATAACCCCAAATGTCTTCCTATGGGAGAAGTGTGCAATTCCAAAGGACCTTTAGTTTGAGTTGGGATTTCTTACATAAATATAGGAAATCTTGATACCACAACAAATCATTCTTCCAAACTAATTTGTGTAATGAACTTAGGTCCTCTCGTAGTTGTTGAATGATATTTTATATTTTTTATCTTGCTTCCCTTCTATCCTTACTTATTCCACCCAATAAAATTGTGGAATAGAAATATCACATAGTAAACCCTATGTTTCTTCTTCTTTCCTTGAAATTGCATCTACCACCATATTATGTTACCATTTTTTTAGATATTTTCAAAGTCATAACCTAGCATCTTTGTAACCCAATTTTTTTCCTCTTTTGAAGATAATCATTGTTCCAAGAAGTATTTCAAACTATTATGTTTTATATTTACTTTGAATTGCCTTCCTACTAGGTAAGGGTGGAATTTCTTAATTTCATTTAGTATGCCCAACATTTTTTCATAAATTCGTTTTAGTAAGTTTTTTCCCATAAGTTGGTTACTTTCAAA
Source organism: Pinus albicaulis (assembly GCA_034641835.2). Lineage (NCBI taxonomy): Eukaryota > Viridiplantae > Streptophyta > Pinopsida > Pinales > Pinaceae > Pinus > Pinus albicaulis. Next base: position 30,058,145 of record MU968450.1, read on the forward strand.
GGCAAGGGGATCTCCCTTCTTGCATTAAAACTACATTAATTCCATGGCATGAAGAATCACACTCCATTATAAATTCATGAAGTCAAGTGTGGCTAGGATAAGAGTCATACATGTAGCCTCCTTGAGGTTTTCAAAAAAATTGGTTGCTTCTTGAGTCTAAGAAAATTCCTCCTTCTTTAAGAGTTACGTTAGAGGTCCTACTATTTTACCATAATTCTTAAAAAATTTACAGTAATGGCCTATCAATATTAAGAATCCTCTAGGTTTATTCAAGCTATTGGATACTTTTAATTCCATCATATATTTTTTTGTTACGGTCCACTTTGACACCTTCATGAGATAAAATATGACCCGAATATTCCACTTCTTAAACCCCAAAGGCACACTTGGAAGGATTTGTATATATTTGTTGCTCTTCCAATAGTTTAAGACCCTATCAATACATTGTACATTATCTTCCCAAGAATTTCTAAAAATTAGCATGTCATCAAAAAATATTAACATAATTATTTTGAAGAAGGGTTTGAAAACATAATTCATCAAGCTTTCGAATGTTGAAGGTACATTAGTGGGGAAAAATGGCATAACCACAAAATCATAATGACCTTCATGTGTTCTAAAGGTTTCTTTGGGAATGTCTTCTTGCCTCATTATGATTTAATGATATCTCGAACAAAGATCCAACTTGGTAAATAAAATTTCTACTTGCAATTCAACTAATAATTCATAATGATAGGAATAGGAAACTTACCTTTGATCATTATTTTGTTGAGTTATCTATAATTTAGAAAAATATGTCATGAACCATCCTTTTTTGTAACCATCACCACTGGTGAAGAGAAAGTAGTTTGGTTAGGTTGAATGATGTTGAAATCTAACATTTCTTGAATTATACACTCATTCTCACTCTTTTGTGCATATGGATATTTGTAATGTATAAAATCTAACCACGAGATTCAACATGATCTTTCAATGTACAAAAACAAAATATTGAATCCTTATATAATTTGCGGAAACAAAATACGATAGTACAATCAAATAACAAGTAAAAGAAATAAGTAAATCAATCGCACAGCACACGATGTATCTAGGGAAAGAACACTGCCTAAAACCGTCATGTTTGTATATTGTATAAATTCAAGACCATGAAAGAATACAATGCTTTCTCTCACTGAGAAACTCCTGCACTTTGTTAATTGTCTCACTCTGATCTAGGCAAAATCCGTCCAATACTTAACCAATTCTCAGCCTCTGCTCATCCAACCTTGATCACACATTCCTGGAGGAATTGTTGCCCTATTAAATAGGAAATTCCTTGGAATAGATTTTGCAATGCATCATAGGCTTCCACATGACTCAATAACTGACCTGTACAATTTTCTAATTATACAATTGATAGTTATCATCCCTTTAACCTCAATCTCAACTGAGGTCGTTACACCAATTTTTGGTCATCTAACCTGTTACTGATAGATGGACCAAAGTACACCGTGTAAGACCGATTTTACCATAGTAAAATTGCTTTCACTGTGAAAAATAACTTAACAATCCATAATTTATTAAGTAAACAGGAAACCCCCATGAGAAATAATTGAATAAATCCTTATTTGTTTGATTTTCCTCAAGGGATAATTAATTAAACCATAGTTTAATTAATATTCCTGGTCATATTTGACCCAAAACAGGAAAATTAATTAGATTTATCATTATTTATCTTATTATTTTCTAGGAATAATTATTTAAAACATTATTTAAATAATATTCCTTGTTAAATTTGACTAAATCATCTATAAATAATTGAATAAATCATTATTTATTTAATTAGTACTCAACCACATTCTTAAAATAATAAATAAATCATTTATTTATTTATTATTTACATATCAAGGGATTTTACCAAATTCAAATTCTTTTTCCCTCTAAAAAAAATAATAAAATATTCTATAACAGTTGGATCTAGATTTGATTAATAATATTTTAATTATGCACCAATATCTGTGAGCTCCCTTTGAGTTCCATTTTTGTCTTGGTTTTCTACACCATCAAGAGAGAGCGATCTTAGATTTGAAGCGCTGAGGACATACAAGAACCCATCCCATTGAGGGGGACTGGTAACTTCTTTCTATGTTCCCTTCCCAGGTGTCATAATACAAAAAATTCTTTAAAAATTCTTGTCATTTTCATTGGATGCATGGAAAAACCCTTGCTTATTATTTGTTGTTTAATGTCTTTAACTGCATAGATCTGGATTTTTGTAGCATTTATTTTGATCACTAACTGCAGATCTAAGGAAATTGACAGCCATATTTGATGTTAGGGTTGTTTGTTATGAACAGCTAAAGTGAGTTTTTGTCATACGCTTGCGATTAGAATTCACACTAACAATTAGCAACTCCACAAGGGTTTATGATTACGATTGTTGTCGTTTTTCAGATCCCTACATGACCAGCTGCTTCAACCCCTAAGGTTTTTATTTAGCTTCTTATTTTTCATTTCTTTATGTTGTTTTTAATGTTTAAAACCCTAAAACAGTAAAAATTCTTACTTATGTGTGTTTTTGGTCCTATTCCGCAGGTAACAAGTATTAGCCACAGCAGAGACAGCAACATTTTCTGAAATCTGCTCCTGAAACAACCAGAAGTGCAGGTCGCAATTTTTGGGCCAAAACCTGCAACCTCAACCTTCAGGAAGTGGAAAACAGCCTGAAACCTGCGACCTCAGCAAAAAACAGGTCATAACCTGCGACCTGTACTTTTTGTAGGAATTTTTCTGTGATTTTTCTAAGTTTGTCTGGACCACTTTTCATGGTTTTTTGACCTCCCTCTCCACCCGTCTTGGACCTATACTTGCTTAGTTTTAATTTTCAAAGTAAGAACCAAGCCCCTTAGGGCTTCAGTACACTTCCACCTTTTTAGGAGGAGTTTAGTTGAAGTAGGTCCTATGAGATTTCAGTGTTTTCAGCCATTTTTCAAATTTGAACCTCTACTTTCAGACCCTTTTCAGATCGGTTATTCATCCATCCAAAACACCTATTTTTTGTTTTGTTTGGTCCTCCTTTAGGGTCCCCTCTGTTTCCCTTCAGGTTGTAGCCTTTCGCCACCTTTTTTGCAGCATTTTTCCGTCTAGTTTTTTATTTTTTTCTGCACATACTTCCAGCAGATCTGACCTTTAGATCCCCGTCCCTCCCAAATTTAGATCCATTGGCCATTTTGTGTGTTTTGAATAGATTTAGCTCACCCATAGACTAGTTGTTGGGAAGCCCTCCTGCTTGGGTTTAAATTGATGCATCTTTCGTTGTTTATTTTACTGTCGCATTCAGTTTCCTTTACTGCCATTTTTAGATTTATTTACATTATACATCATTTTTTTTCTTTTTTTTTCTCTACACACGGTTGGGCTTACTTAAAATTAGCACACTTACCACATACACGCACACCCTAAGTGAAGAGTGCCTAGTTTACACCGCCAGGGCAAGACTTAAACATTGTAATCAATTTATCCTGCATATCCATGTCCTTGTTCCTAAACATTGTAATAAATTGATCCTGCAGCTCCCTGATCTTGTTTACTTCTCTTCATTTTTTGTTCTGTGCCTCTTTACCATCATTGCGTCCCCAAGGTGTTTATCTCGAAGACTCCAAGACCTTCATCCTCAATTTTCGTTAGGAAGACTTACCCCACCGTGTAGGGTTCGTGTTCATCCTCCATCGAGTCCCCATTTTTACTCTGCTTCTGGTTCATCGGGTTCCCCTTCTGGTTCTATCCCCGGTTCTCCTCCACCTTTCACCTTCACCATGTCTGGTTCAGGACCTGCCGTTGGTGGAAACCTCGGCCCTAATGCTAGGAATGCTACTAGTGGTGTCGCAACAAGAACTATCCCAGTTTCTCCCTTGCTTCCTTATATGGTGGGCCTAAGCCTTCCCGATTTTAGCCAGTTGATCAAGGACCCCATACACCATGATCCTGGTTGGCCTACTATGCCAACCAACCTCCCTTCAGATATACCCAAGTTTGAAGGAATTTCTGGAGAGGATCCTACCAACCATGTTCGTTCTTTCCACATGTGGTGTCCGTCTAATTCCATCACCGATGACTCCGTCCGTCTTTGGTTATTCTAGCATACGCTTACTGGAGAAGCTTCCAAGTGGTATGTCGACTAGGCCTCCTCCTCTCATACTACTTTTGTGACCCTTGCCAAGGATTTTATGTCTTACTTCCAGCTTCCCCTTCTCTATGACACTGGTACCGAACTCTTGACCTCTTTCCGTCAAACTTTTGCTACCCGCTCATCTGACCATGTTCAAGAATGGCGGAGAAGAAAGAGCCTATGTCGAGCCCCTACCTTTGAAGACCATGTCTACATGGATTGGTTTCTCAGATCCCTTTTGCCTGCTATTGGCAAAGATGTTGCATCTCACTTCCTTAGAACTGGCATGCAACAACTATTTATAGTGAATTATCAGTTAACTGGTTGATCACTCATTGTGAATTAAATCATATTTAATTCACTGGACCTAACTTTAGATCATCTCTCAGTTATAACTAGTTAAACTAATTTTAACTCAATTAATTGAGTTAACTAATTACAGCCCACAAATAACTATAACTAGACCCCCTTAAATCATGGGAGAACTATACATGCCTCCTCTCTAGCCCTTAACTCGAATTTCATAAGCTCAATCAATATTTCTGACTTAGTTAACTAATACAAGTTGTCATGAGATGAAATTAAAATTTCCCTTCTAATTTAATTAAGGGAAAATTAAATTAGAAGCCCCCATTGGGTGTCATTTCAACACTCCCTTGCAACAAGAAATGGATTATCTGCTACCCTGATCTTCCCTCTGTGGAATTCAAATTTACTTCTTGCCAGCGCCTTCGTCAAGATGTTTTCATCTTTCTCTTTCGTGGGAATGTACTCTAATGACATAATCTACATTTGAACACAATCTCTGAGATGGTGATACCGAATATCAATATGCTTGGACCTTTCATGGAATAATAGATTAACGGAGATTTTGGTGCAACTTTGGTTATCACAATATATCATTTTCGGATCCATTTGTCGACCAAACAAACCAACAAGTATCTTCCTCATCCATATGGCCTCGCATGTTGTCTGGTTGTCCGCCATGAACTCTACCTCTATTGAACTGAGTGCGACTGAGAGTTTTTTCCTGCTATACCGGGAAATTATTGTTGATCCGATGTTGAAGTTGCCCCCTGATGTGCACTTCTTTTCGAATGGACTCCCTGCCAAATCTGCGTCGATGAAGCCTTGAACCTTCACTCCCTTTTTCTGTCTGTACCATAATCAATACTCTGTAGTGCCTCTAAGGTATCTCAAAACATGTTTTCCTGCCTTCCAAAAGAGCTTATTCGGCTTAACCATAGTTTGGCTTAGTTGGTTAACTACGTAACATATGTCTAGTCATGTGTTCACCAAATACATGAGTGAACCCACAAGTTGCCTGTAAATAGTAGCATCCACTACTTCGCCTAAAGTAGCATCCTCCTTCCTCCAAGTTCCTACTAGAGGAGTCTCCATGGGTTTTCTTCCCTCCATTTGGAACTTCCTGAGGATATCGTTGGCATACTTTCCCTGAGATACAAATAGCTCCCCATCTCTTTGCCATATTTCCAATCCCAGGAAATAGTGCAAGAGTCCCATGTCCTTCATCTCAAATTTTCTTGCAAGATCCTCTTTGTAAGACTTGATATGCTGCTCATCACCTGTTAGTAACATATCATTGACATAAAGTACAATAATAAAAATCTTACCATCAAACACAATATGATATAGGTTCACATCCACTTCACTCATGGTGAAGCCCAACCTGATGAAATAGTTTCTAATCCTGGTGTACCAAGCACGAGGTGCCATCTTTAGCCCATACAATGCTCTCTTGAGTCTGCACACATGTGACTCCATGTCTAAGGTCTCAAAACCTTCTAGCTACTCAATGTACTCCTCTTCCTCAATAACTCCATTAAGGAAGTTTGTCTTTACATCTATCTTATGTATCCTCCATCCCATCTACACTGAGAGTGCAAGGATGGATCTAATAGATTAGTACCTTACGACTGGTGAAAAAGTATCATCATAATCAATCATGTCTACCTGAGAACCCTTTGGCCACAAATTTTTCCTTGTGCTTCTCCACACTCCCATCAGATGTCTGCTTCACCTTGTAGACCCACCTAGATCCTACAACTGACTTCCCCACTGGTATTGGGACAACTTCCCATGCAGTGTTTTTGATAATGGAATCAAACTCCTCAACCATGGCATCAACCCACATTGGCTGTTGCACTACTTCCTCAAAAGAGGATGGTTCTATCTCAATACCTTCACTCATAAGATCCATGTATCCATTGTACTGCTTTGAGGACCTTCTATGTCTGCATTGTGATGGGGTGCTCCCACATTCTCTCATTCCTTCCATCTCTAGTGGATGGATCTGCATGAGTGGTTTCTACCACTCTTTATTCCTCTGCTTATGGTTGATCCACATCTCGAGGTTCATCCTTTGGATCCAAGAGCTCCTCAACTGCATGCAAATCAAGCTCCCTCTCAAGGGAAAATTGCACGGCCTTCTCTTCATCAAATTTCACCTCTTCTGACCACTGTCATCTTGTGTGCTATCAAGTACACCTGATAGTTGTGAGGTGTATCAGTGTACCCCAAAAATATCCCCAACTCTGTTGTTGGCTCTAGCTTCTTCCTAAAATATTTGGTCACATGGCAATAAAAGATGAACCAAAAATTTTAGAATACGACATATCCGGTATTTTATCTAAAAAATCCTCCTCTGGTGTACTCATCCCAAGTATCCAATGAGGACTTCAATTCTACACAGATATTTTTGCATTGCATGCTTCCACACACAAATGCAATGATAGGCCTTGATCATGCAACATATATCATGTTGCTCCCACAATCGTTTTGTTCTTTCTTTTGCAACCCCATTATGTTGTGGGTTATTAGGTGCTATCAATTCTCTATGAATCCCTTCTGAGGTACAAAAGTTCTTGAATTCATTAGAGATATATTCTCTACCATTGTCACTCCTTATAGCCTTCACCTTCTTCCCTGTATCTTTCTTGACAAGTGCCTTGAAATCAGAAATCTTGGAGAACATATGACATTTCTTCTACATGAAGAAAATCCAAAAATTTCTATAAAAATCACATAATACATGTGCTTTGTTGTGGAAGTTGTCGAGAATGGTCCACGCATGTCTGAGTGAATTCTCTCAAGGATCATCATTTCTCATCTTTCCTTATCGTGAAATGTGGCCTTGCTATACTTCCCCAATGTACACCCTTTGCATGTGTCTTTATGTGTAAGTGAACCCTTTGGAAGTCTTATAGAAATATGCTACATGATCTTCAAGGTGCCATGGTGTAGATGGCCCAATCTCTTGTGCCATAACTCACCAGTGTCTTGGCTCTCCACCTTCTCTGCTTGCGTGGTCAATGCAGCATAGCTTTATACTTACATTTTGTAGAGATTCTTTACTCGAACCCCAATATTTTTCACCTATCATGTGGCTTTGTGATGAAGGAACGCCTTTCCTTCACTGAAGATCACATCATAGCCACAATATTCCAACATAGCAACAGAAACCAATTTCTTCTTTAAACCACTAACATACATGACATATTTTAATGTGACTAGATTACCTTAATCTCTCTGGAAAGTAATTGGACCAACACTGGTATCACTATACCTCTCGTCATCACCCATATCGATGTGCATCTGGAGATCCTTATCCTCCAAGCTACTAAAGAATTATTTGTTGTCAGTCATATGGAATGAAGTTCCACTATCCAAGTACCACACAAAACCCATCGTTGATGACACCATGCATGCAATGAGGATGAATTCCAACTCAAACTATGAAGCCAATGCTTCACCTACTACTCCTCCTAAGGCCTTATTCTTTTTCTTCTTCTGTGGACAATTTGTGGCATAGTGTCCATGCTCATGACAGTTCAAATATTTTACCTTTAACAAGTCTCACTTCTTTCTTTCCTTTTCAGTCTCAAATTTGGAATGGGACGCCATCCATTTTCCTTTCTTCGCCTTGCCATCCAAGGCACGGTTCTCCTCATCATCAGTCTTTGATGAGGATCCATCTCTGATGCTCCGTTGAATTTCTTCTTGTACCAAGTAGGACCATAATCATTCCCAATTGTAGAAATTATATAGAAGCTCTAATACCATGTAGACATTTATAGAAACTCTATATCAATGGATTTAATCCAATATTTTGATGTACTAAAACAAGGTATTGAATCCTTCTACAATATTTGCGGAATACAAAATACAATTTCTTTATCACATTCAAGTAAGAGAAAGAAGTAATTAAAATGCACAACACAAGATGTTCTTTGGGAAAGCGACTACTCAAAACCCCACTATCATATATTGTATAAAGTCAAGGAATCATGAAACAACCCAATGCTTAATCTCTCATGAGATTATCCAACACTTTTCCAATTGTCTCTCGCTGATCAGCTTGCCTTGCTCACGCAATTCCTAAAGAATTGGGCCCCTATTAAATAGGAAAATCATCCTTCCTTGATTGTGCAATCCATCATGGCTTCCTCATGCCTTTATAATTTCAAATGGTGAATTCTCTAAAAATACAATAGAAAGATATGTTCCCTTTAACCTCTGTCTCAATTGGCTCTTCCTCAGAACTGACATGCATGCAGCTATTAATAGTGAATCATCAATTATCTAATTGAGCACTACTTGCGAATTAAATCTGATTTAATTCACTAGAGCTCTCACTAATTCATCACTCAATTAGAACTATTTAAACTGATTTTAACTCAATTAATTGAGTTAACTGATTACACCTGCACCCCACTAGTGCATTAACTACAACTGGACCCCAAAATATTAGAATCACTCTACATGCCTCATATTAGACCCTCAACTTGAATTTCTTGAGTTAACTCAGTCTTCATGACTTAGTTAACTGATACAAGTTGTTATGAGATGAAATTACAATTTATTGTCCAATTTATTTAATGGAAAAATAAATTAGACACCCACATTCCTCACCAATGTGTAACCTCACCAATGTGTGGGTGATTTTTTGTCCTTTTTGGTTTCCAATTTCATTGTTTCTTGTTGCAAATTTCAACACCAGTCTAGTAGCTTCTCCTTCCCACTCACAAAGTCCTAGTAGCTATGCCAAATATTGGAAAGAGCTATTCTCACCAAATCATCATTGGAAACAGTCACCCCAACACTTCCAATCTCATCTCGACATTGAGTGAACTTTGTAAAGTATTTTTGGATCGTGTCACCCTTCTCCATCTTTCTCTTCTTGAGCTTTTCTTTAAGCGCTAGCTTCCTATGGTTGTTTCTATTCTGAAATAGATCTGTCGACCTTCCACATCGCATATGGAGTTTCCTTTCCATGGAGACTCGAGACAATATGATCTTAAACTCCCTCTAACAAGATCCTTCTCGCCTTTGCCACGTTCTTCTTCCAGCAATCAACTTGTTGAGCATATGTTGTAGCGGGCTAAGGAATATCATTTTTGATGTATTCCTTCAATCCGTTGTCCTCCAACACTATCTCCATTTTGTCCTTCCATGTTATGTAATTTGAATTTGCCACAACTACATATTCGAGTCTCAAGCCATTGAAAGACATCTTGATCTGATGCTGGTCCCGAAGAATGAATCTACAAATTTGATGTACATGTTCCAAAAAAACTCAATTTCTTCTCTTCTATTTTGATTCTTGGCGCTCTAATACCATGTAGAAAATCTAACAATGGGATTCAATCTGATATTGCAATGTACTAAAACAAAATATTGAATCCTTCTACAATTTTCGGAAACAAAACATAATTGCACAGTCATATAACAAGTAAGTGAAAGAAGTAAATCAATCGCACAACACACGATGTATCCCGGGAAATCACACTGCCTAGAACCTTGCTATCTATATATTGTATAAAGTCAAGACAATGAAACAATACAATTCTTTCTCTCATCAAGAATCTCCTGCACTCTGCCAACTGTATCACTTTGATCTAGGAAAAATTGGTCCAATACTGAACAATTCTTAGCCTCTGCTCACCCAGCCTTGCCCACACATTCTTAGAGGAATTGTCACCCTATTAAATAGGAAATTCCTTGGAATTGATTGTGAAATGCATCATAGGCTTCCACGTGACTCTATAATTGACCTGTACAATTTTCTAATTATCAATAGATAGTTATCCTCCCTTTAACTTTAGTCTCAACTGAGGCTTCCTTAGAATTTACATGCAACAACTATTTATAGTGAATTTTCAGTTAAATGATTGATCACTCATTGTGAATAAAATCAGATTTAATTCACTGGACCTATATCTACCTCATCTCTCAATTAGAACTAGTTAAACCAATTTTAACTCAATTAATTGAGTTAACTAATTACAACTCACAAATAAATGTAATTGGACCCCCCTTAAATCATGGGAAACTTTATATGCCTCCTCTATGGAACTCAATTTGACTTTCCTAAGCTAACTCAATCTTTCTGACTTAGTTAACTAATACAAGTTGTCATGAGATGAAATTACAATTTATCTCCCAATTTAATCAAGGGAAAATTAAATCAGAAGCCCCCATTGGGTGTCGTTTCTTGTTGCCATTTCAACATGTAAGGCCTAATGTTAGGTGGTACACTTATTGGTTGTATATGAATAGCATGTTTTACCTTGAGTAGGTTGAAGACCCTCGTGCATGTCTCCAAAAACCTTGGAATGATTGTTGATAAATTTTTTGGAGATCCACTAGAGTGGAGGATATAGATGTTTGAACATCTAATTAGCACAATTATGCAACTACACCATGGTTTCCCTTCTTGAGAAATTTTGTTTTTTTGTTGTTAGAGCTTATCACTTTAGATGGTTTCCCTTGTCAGACCTCAATTCAGGTGAAAAATTTTCATGATAATAAAGTCTATTATGGCCTAAATAAACCCATTTTATGTCACTTCTACCATATTTTTCTTCTATTTTGACAAATAAACCCCTCCCAGAGGTATTTTTATCATTTTATTTTCATTTTTGAAATTTAGCAAATTTTATGCATTGTAATTTACTTTTATTATAATTTATATGAAGTTAGGTGTTCTCATATTTCCGCATTCATTGAGATATTTATATCTAATTTGGGTGAAATCGAGAACATGGGTTTTGTTCCTTGTGTTCCTAGATGGTGATTTTTATATTGGTTCGACAAAAAATCCTGCACACAGGCTCAGTCCATGCATAGTTAACTTAGCTAGTCGGCACAAAAACACAATAATTTTGACAAGAAAATCCACCCAGATTTGACATCTCACAATTTTTCTATGATTCCATCCACTGAGGAGGTCAAATATCATCCAAATGAAATCTAAGATTAAAAATTTATTGGTTGGGTAGAGAACTATCAATAGTTAGTGTTATACATGATTTATGATTGCAGACAAAAGTATCTCCCCTAGGTCGGTGGCTAACCTAGAACAACAGGGAGATAAGGAACTCAATGTTTTTCCTTAAATTAAATAAATAAAAGAGTGAGGCCTACCTGGAATCCGTCGCACACTTCACTCCTTCTTTAGCTTGGATGCTCCAATTCCATCTCTGATTGCCAAAATTAGAACCTGCACGGTCAGATAACACAATCCAAGAAACTAGGATATCTATGCAGTATCATATAAATACTATATTCAATAGATCAAACATGGTATTGAAATAAGTGAAATAACAACATCACATATAGGAAAACAAAGAATTATTTGCATTAATATAAATGGAAGGATATTACAACCATAAGTAGCAGTTGATCTTGTAGAATAGCTCCTACAAGTTGTTGACTTGTCCTTTCCTTGTCACAATATGCACCTCCAATCACCCTAAATGCATGAGATAATAACCACTCATTGTAGGAGCATAAGGGTGGAATCACTCTCCAATTTCCAAACCTCAAGCACATAGAAGGTTGTGAATATATAGAGAAGTAAGGTAAGTTGGGAGTTCTTATCCAATTACCATTCTAAGGTTTGAGATCCACCTTTGATGGAGGGATAGGATCAAATTATAAGTGGTGAAAACTCTACAGTAGGGTAGGATAGGATCCAAATTTTTTATCCAAGGTAAGTGATTGAAACAACTTCTGGAAATTCCTAGAAGGGAAAGCTTCCAGAATCTCTATCATGCTCCCAGATTTCTAAAACCAACGAAGGTGCAAAGGGGAGCAACCTACTGGTGACCAACATTGGCCACAGTGGAGCCACCTGTAGGTGGTCGCACCCTAGTAGGCATACATGGAGCGTTGGTCCTAAAACTGGCTCAATTGATGCAGTTTAGAGCTAAAACTCTGGGGGTATGAAAATAACATGCTTAGGGCTTTGTTCAAGATGGTGTCAATGGAATAGGATGTTGATTGATCACATTAGGAGGACCACTGATTGGATGTGACAAAATTTCCTATAACAGAATGCCCCCTAAAGCACAAAGTTAGAGATGATGACTGATGACTGAAGTGCTTTACCTTGTGACAAGTAGGGATCAAGGACAACCGGTAAGCTTCATCTGTTAAAATACATTTATATCATTACCTGTTAACGTTGAGGGAGGCATACCCATACTCAGCACATAAGCTAAAATTACATCTACAATGATCAAAATTCGCATCCATAGATTCAAATAGTGGACCCATGACTTGATGATTGTCTATACGATCATGACAATCATACATTGTGATTTTTTTGTATCCTGAAATCACGGCCCATATGGATGAAACTAGATGTGGGGTCTTATATCTCTTCCACACAACCAACTAATGTATGAGTCTAACCATGTGAATCAATGAGTTGCATTTGAACATGGTAGACACCATCTGATTACCAACCAATGATGTAAGTCGTTAACAGACACGAGAGAAACCATCGATGATGTTAATGGCTCTCAAGGTACTAAGGCACAATATGTATGGTGTGAGTAAATGAGTTGATGTCGAACACCACATAGAATATTTCGGTCGAAGGCCATTGATGTAAACCTATCGCCGATAGCGAGGAAAATTTCCATTGATGTATGCAAGAATCAAGGTACCAAGGGGGCGTTTCTAAGTCAACTTCCTGGATGATGTGTTGATGTCAACAGGAAGTGAGCCATCGGAGGAGGGCCTTGCTGTATCCCCCATCAGCGAAACAAAATGGGTATCATGATTGAGATAGAAATATCAGGATGATGTTGATATGGAACTGGATCAGGAAATGAAAACATGAAATGAAGGATTAAGAGTATTGTAGCAAAATAAATTGAATGAATTCTCTTGAACACACTGGGAACACTGAAAGGAGTTGGCAGCATTGACCGAAAACTTAAATGGAGGCTCTGAAAATGGTAGGATAACCAAAATAAAAGCAGATTACCTGACCCAATATCCACGGAAATGAAGTGGAAGAGAGTCATGTTCAAGAGAGACTCATTGCCATTAGCAAAATGGAATCCACTGTTTTCCCAATTTTCCCAACCATATTGGTCAGTACCTCTTTATTTTTTAACAAGCTTGGAAAGGATAACATATGCTTGATATTGAATTTAATCCTTTAGATGAATCCCTCTAATTATATTTAACGATCACTGAGAAGGAGTGGTTCATCCTAGTCATGTTCGACAAGTCCATCACTGTTTTATGTTTTAACGAGTCCATTGAAGGTAAAAATCAACATAATTTTCATGTTTAGAGAGTTTGAAAAAGAGGCGAAAAAGAAAAATCCAGACGTCCCTTTTCGTAAATATCCTCTCGAGTCTGAGAAGGTAGAAAAAAATATTCAATATAACCTCTTAGACATGTTCGACTAAGGTATTCCTTTTTCGTAGCTAGTCTATCTCAGTCCGGAAAAGGGTTAAACTTATACTGAGTAGACGTCTTTTTATTTACTTTTACAAGTTTGAAAAGACAAGTGCTCGGGAATATTTTCATATTTTAGGAGTCTGAAAAGAGCTGAAAGAGGAATCCAGGGGTCCCTTTTTCATAGGTTTATAGAATTCGAAAAAAAGAGATAAAATTATACTCTTCAGTCAAAATAATATGTTCAAAACATAATAAAAACCTACTAATAGTTGTCCACCTACTCAAAACACCACAAGTAGGATTAAACATACATGTTTCATGGTAAAAGTGAAGCATATCTAGGTCAAAACACTAAAAATGAATAAAATTATGAGAAAATGACCATAAATATTCAAAATGACTTTTCATTTTCACCATTTCACATTTTCACCATTGCAATATCTGCAAGCAACTCAAGACTACATGTAGCGAGCAGATTATACATGTAGTATGGGGTAGAATGTCTAGATCTTACATTATTCAACTGGAGCAAGGGTGTGTTTGTCAATGTGAAGGAACAAATTGCTAAAGAAAAGGAGGGGAAGTTGAAGAGCTTCGACTATGGCGCGATTTTGGTCTCTTATTATGTAGAGCGGGTATCATTGTTGCAGCCTTAGCAAATTTTACTCAAGCCTATTGATCTAAGGGTCCCACGGATGAGGAGGTGGATATACCACATGGCCTGACATGTAGGTCCATCAGTGATCAGATTTTCAACAACCTTCATTGGGTGGATGGGCAGATATTTTATCATGATCGATGATTATCCTTCCACATGGATGGATTTCTGTGATGATTGCGAGATCGAGTTGCCTGAGGATGAGCAATGGGATGCTTCAAGTAATATACTTTGACCGTTAATTTTCTGAAAAAAAAAAAAAAAAAAAAAAAAAAAAAAAAAAAATAAAAAATAAATAAAATAAAAATTTAAAATTTAAAATTTAAAAAAATTTAAAAAATTTAAAAATTTAAAAAAAAATTTAAAAAAATTTAAAAAAATTTTAAAAAAAAATTAAAATAATTATAAAAAAAAAATTTAAAAAAATAATAATAATAAAATTAAATTAAAAATTAAAAAATAAAAAAAAATAAAAAAATCATGTTTCCTAGACTAAAGTAATTTAATTTTTCATGCAAATATTTACCTTGTTCAACCAGTAGGTGCTACATATCTTCATCGTACAAAGAGACAGCCATAGGAGGAGGTGGTGGAACTAGTACAGGTTGTTGCGATAGGACAGGATGTGCTACAAGATCTTGAGGTAGCTAAGAGCCTGTCAGATTTGGAGCGCTGCATGGAGGGATTGACACGCGGGATTAATGAGACCATGGTCGATTAGCTTCCATTTCGACTTCAACGACACAGTATTGGAGTGCCTAGCTGTATCAGTCTATTACTGCACAAGATAACCCGTGCAATGTTGTTTTATCATGAGTACCATTGATTTTTCTACTTAGATATTTGCATGTAGTTTTTGTATGGCCTATTTAGCCATATGTGTCTTGGGTCACACATTTTGTAAAACCAAAATTTATATATATATATATTCACTATTTCCTAGTTCCTATTATGCTTTCAATATGATGTGTTGTGAATTGAAAGTTATTTACATTCGTTGCAAATGTCTATCTAAAACAAAATTAGCTATGGCATCTTCTAATGTGTTTATATTTCTAGAAATATATTCATATCGTGTGAAATCGAAATGTCTTTCCAAAAGACGCACTCTCAAAACCATGAAAAGGATGGTGGGATTTCTCACTGAATAGATATTAGCGAGTTGTAGTACTACGAGTTGTGAGTCAAGCCTGATGACTATATGACGAATACCATGTGAAATAACATTAGATAACAACTCAACCAATGTGCTAAACTCAACGATGTTGTTAGTAGAGTGGCCAATGCCCTTGCATGCTCACTAGCTCACCATTTGGAGCAAAGATAGCCCATGTTGCGGAGAATAGGTTCTGAGTACTAATGCTAGCACCATCATCATAACCAATATACGGTTAGGGAGAGGTTGACATATGCAACCAAAATTAAAAATAATCAACACAAACCATGGGAAACTCTAAAAAACACACTCAACATGCTTATAGATAATATGTACATAGTGTACTACGCATGGGATCAATCATAGTATTTTTTAGGTACAACCCATTTCTAGACCACGCCAGTGGAACTCCATCGAGATCTACTAACTCATAAGCCCCTTTTGCAAGGACATTTTTGACAATGTATGGGCCCAGCCACATAGACTGGAACTTTCCTAGACCTAACTTATCGGCCTCCTAGTCATATAATAGAACTAGATCTCCTTCTGAGAAGATTCTAGGCTTGAAAATTTTTTCATATTTCACTTTGATGCATCTTTTATGAGCTTCATTGGCTAAAGCGGCATCACGCCAGGTTTCATCCAAACGAGTTAGATGAAAAAGATGCTCCTCCTCTGCGGAAGTATCAGGAAGAAGTTATATAGCTAGTTTTAGTGAAGGAATTGCTCATTCGATGGGAAGGATCGCTTCTAAACCACAAACCATCTAGAAAGGTGTGAATCCAGTAGAAGTCCTTACTGAGGTTCTATATGCCCATAAGGAAGCAAATTTCAGTCTAATTTCTGGACCCCTACCATGCATTGAAGCTAAAAAAAATTTGATAGCTTCAATTTGTCTGTTAGCCTGAGGATATTAGGGAGTGTAATTTTCATGTGAAATTCCCTATTTAGAAGTTAATTCGGTCATCATATGATTCCTGAAAATGCTTCCCGTGATCTGTAACTATTTCTTGCGGAACACCAAACCTATAAATCACGTGGTTAAAGAAAAAATATGCAATTTTTTCGCCCATGTTGTTGAATGTAGCCATCACCTTGGCCCACTTAGTAAAGTAGTCAACAATGACAATGATATGACCATGCCCCCCCGGTTGAGTGAGGGTTACATTTCATAAATTCGATACCCCATTTCACAAAGGGAACAACAACGATAACTAGATGCAACAGAGCAGTCGAAGCATGGATTTTATGATCGTAGATCTAGCACACTTGACACTAATGGATAACGATGATACAATCGTGGAAAATTGTGGGCCAAAAGTAACTGGCACGTGAGATTTTTTGCGCGGTAGCGTAACCAGATAAATGTCCGCCCCATGCCCCCGAATGGAAATCATTAATAACATTCTCGACCTCCTCAATAGTGAGGCACCTCCATAAAATCGTATTGATACCACGATGGTAAAGGGTGTCGTCAATAATCACATAATTTTGTGATTGGTATTAGATACGTCGTTGTTCAAAGCGAGAGGTATTAGGTTGGGAAGTTTGGGTATGGAGATAGATCAGAAAATATCCATACCATGGGTTATATGACGAAATTAGAAACAATGACTCGTCAAGGATGGAATATTTAGATGTAGATTCAACATCAGGGGAAGGAAGATCACACATTAGCTTGATGAAAACTAGGGATTTCTTTGACTTGGATTTGATGAATTCCATGTTGAACTCTTGGAGAATAAAAATCCACTTAGAGTACTTGCCCCCCAATAATCGATATGACAATATATATTTCATAGGGTTGTAATCTAAAATGACCGTAGTTTTCTGAAGCAAGATGTAATGGCAAAATATCTGGACGACTTGAACGGCTGCTAGAGCAAACTTTTCTACATGAGTATATCGGATCTCAGTATCATTAAGGTTTTGACCCAAATAATAAATGGGATTTTCAATCCCCATATCGTCTTCTTGTACCAACACCATGGCTATAATCAAATGGTAACAACAAGATAAAGGAAATAGTCGCGTTGATATTCAGGGGGATATAAAAGAGATGCCTAAACCAATACATCTTTCAAGGCATCAAAATATTTCTATGTAGCGTCATCCCAATGGAAGGAAATCCCTTTCTTCAGTAAGAGAGTAAATCCTTTGGTCAACTCAACGTAATTAGGGTTGAACCTCCTTAGGAAGTCAGCTTTCCCTTGGAGTCTTTGTATCTGAACGAGGGTAGAAGGCGCAGGAAAATCAACGATTACCTAGAATTTTAGAGGATCAATATGAATTCCTTCTTTTCAAATGACAAAAACAAGGAGTCGACCAGAATTGACGCAAAACACACACTTGTACGGGTTAAATCGAATGTTATAATGTCTATTAGCCAGATGCTTAGAATGAGCAGGAAGATCATCCAAATAGGGATGCATGATATGCTTGATCTCGTGAAAAGCGTAATCCATCACACATTGAAACGTGGCCCCTGTGTTCTTGAGACCAAATGGGAGATTTTTATAAGCAAAAGTACCCCAGGGAAAGATAAATTCAGTCTTAGGTTTGTCCTCCGGGAGAATGTTGATTTTCTTATATCCTAAGAATCCATCCATAAACAAATAAATCTTGTATCCAGCGCAGTCATCAACAATATGGTCAATAAAGGGGGTTGGGTAGTTGTCTTTTGGACAAGCATGATTTACATCCCGATAATAGACACATACTCTAATCATTCCATGTTTCTTCATAACAGGGACAAAGTTCGATACCCAATCAGTTAAAATAATAGGGTATATGAAATTAGCCCGAAGAATATTTTCAATTTCAGCTTTTATCCCGACAGCCTTCTTAGGATGGACCAGACAGAGGCACTGTCGAATGGGTTTGGCGTCAGGATACATCTTAATTTCGTGCACCCCTATGTTTGGGTCGATACCTGGTATTTATTCATACGCAAAAGCAAAGACATCTCAAAAAGGGCTCGCTAAATCTCGATTTCAGATGAAGAACATGATGCTCTGATGTGAATATTTTTTACTATTCCCGGTTTAACCAAAATATCGAGAGGAGTTTTTTCTTTGATATTCGAGAGGTTCTTTTCAGAGTCAATCTCATGAATAGAAACAGAATTTGTAAAGGTTTGACAAAATTAGGTGGGTACACACCACTGAGATTATCCTTAATGGAGTATGGTAAGGAGGAACGATGATGATGTTTGTCTCACAGCGCGTCATCTGACATCACGATCTAAATGATGCTTTTGTCATTAGATAATATGCGCAAGAAAGGATTAGAGGGCGTACCATAATCCAGCGATTTATCTACCCAATTGATTGAAGAAAAATTATGGGCCGCACAAGCCGAATATATGGTTTCATAATCTTGCTCAACAGGGCTAGGCAACATTCAATCGCCAAAACTTTGGATATCAGTTTCATCACGTAAAATCCATGGATCGATCAAGATCATAGAGGATGATATCAGATTGATATAAGCAACCGAAGGTGAAGAGGTGGAAAGGAGAGGCTGAGGGAGTGAAAAAGTCCCTATAAGCGACGAATCCTTTAACAATCAAACTCCAACATGCTGATAGGAATGTGGGGCTTCCCATATAAGAGGGACACTTCCAGTAACATTGGAATCAGAGGAAAAAATAATAATTTGATTTATGGCTACGATCCCACCTTTATGAGGAAAGGCGATCATTCAGAAGTAAGTCAAAACAATGGCAGCCATAGCATAAACCCATGTACACCCCAATAGAATATTATAATCAATAGGTTAGTCAATAACTTATACTTCAACGGAGATGATTTTTCCCCCCAGTTCCACTTGGAGGGAATTAAAGGTCCCACAAGGTTTATATGTCCTTCCATCAAAGGATTTTAATGTGGTGGACAATTGACTTAGATGGGGTGGACCAATCGCCTTCCAGCACGACATGGACATGATGCAAGTTGTCGCTCCCTTGTCCATAATATAACAATGATTGTTCTTATGTCCATGGACAATGACCTGAATCATAAAAGCTAACTAAGATGGAAGTCGAGGGGTATATCTTTCATGGGAGAAAACCACTAGGTTGGAATCTTATGGATCCACACATCCAATAGCTGACAACAAGGGCTTCTTTTGGGCAGGGAAGTTTTGCAACACCTCAAGAGTTGACATAGTTGATGGATATTGAGCCAAATCTTCAACTACATTATAATTTTGGGTGGCTTTTGAACAAGGGTTGAAAAAATACTTATGGATAACACCCTTCATAGGCTTGATAGTCAATTTCGTAGGAATCAGAGGTGGAACAGAATCAGATGAGGTCAGTCCCAAACTAGTAGGTTGATAATGTATCCTGACCGTTTGGTAGATTTACATTACCATAGTCCTTATTTGGAGTGGCCACCATAGCATAAAATCTCAACATTGAGGAGGAAAGCATCAAAATCATGTTAGAGGAAGAGGGATCCCAGGAAACCATATGAATCTCCTGATTGGGAAACAGGTCGGTCAACACAGCGAGAGAAGTGGATGATTTAAGAAACTGATTTAATTTTACGCGATGCGGAAAATAAAGTGTAAAGTGATCCTCGTTGCAAATGAAGCATGGGTATCGAGGCTTTATTTTCTCATCGGAAGACAAATTTGTTTGTTTGTGGTGAGGAATATTGATTTTTCTTACCTTTACCTTTATTCTTGCTTCCAAGTTGTTTTTGAGACTTTCCTTTATCAAATGAAATGGCATTTATCTCATATTCATAAGTTGCAGGAGGATGGGATTGATGGCTTTCTGTAAGAAAGGCGAGATAAATACCAGATGGTTTGCTTTCTAACTACGAACTAGAAAAACCAATGATGCCATCAGCAGCATGAGATTGTTTACTAGGTGGAAAAAGAACAATGTTTGAAGGTCTCAGAGTGTTTGATATCTTATCATAGTTTATGCATGATTCGCTATACACCAGATCTAAATATTGAGAATGAGCAATAACTTGCTCCTCGGTCAAGACTACACCTTTTTCCACATCTTCTGTTATGGGAGCTAACAGAGATTTGGTGAACCATTCTGCTAACAACTAATTGGGAACATACATCTTTACCAACCGATGATGACACCTCCACTCATGAATGTGATCTAAAATGTGAGTGGAATTTCATTATTTTAAGTTAGTTAATATTTTTGTTCCAGTTTTGTATCTAATGGGAAACTGGAAATGTGTAGGGAAGGTGGTGGCTAAAGTGTTGAAATCGTGAAACAACGCTCTAGGTAATTTAATATATCATTTAGTTGCGATACCCGTAAGCGTTTGTTGGAAAATAAGAAGTCGAATAGAATCATCGTGGAGTTGGATGAACACCATAGATGATACATCATGACATGTGTCAATGGGTCTTCTCCAGGATTCCCATTGAATTTTGGGATATCAAAAGGAAATTTGGTGGGAATAATCGCCACCATGGCGAATGAGAAATTGGGTCATTAGTAAGTCGAGTTAACTCTGGAAATTCAAGAGTAGCCACAAAAGCTAATTGTCGATTAAAGTCTAGAGGTTGATGACTTGGATACGAAGGAACAGTCTGAGTGACATGTACTTGCATTCCTTGATAAGGAGGGTTTTGATAATAAGGAACCTGGTTACCAGGATATGGATGGTTTTGATAACCAACATATAAGTGAGTTTGTTGCCCAGCCCCGGGATGATGATAAAGTTGCTAGAATGGTTGGGTTTGGATTTGTTGTCCTTGAAAAGGCGCTTGATGTGTTCCACATTGTTGCCCGATAGGGGTTTGTATTTCCCCTTGGTATGGTGGGTTTGATTGGGACTATGCCAAATTTTGAAGAATTTGACCTATCGAAACTTGAGGAGTACCTTGAAAAAACGATTGAGAAGGTGAGATACCTTGTATACTTTGACTAAGCGGGACCTAGGGAGAACCAAATACCATTGAAATCGATTGTAAATGTTGGCTCACATGTATTTGATATTGTTGAGGTGTTGATGGATAGGTAGGAATTTTCAATGAAGATGGTGAAGTTTGAGGATTCAACAATCAATCCCAAAATGAAACAGGTTGGTTGGATAAAATAGGTTTCCAAATATTGGCAACCATTCCAGGATAAGGAGGACTATAATTAGGTGGGTTACCATATTGAGGTATACTAACAACAGTTTTCCCCCCTGCCAAAGGAGGAGGGGACGATGAAGGAAACTGCGATCCAGATGGAGGGTACCCAACATAAGGAGATTTAGGTTGCTGAGGGTAGCTTTTCCTGCTGATATAAGGGCCAACCTATTTCTATAATTTATGTGTAGTTGGAGAAAAAGGAGATTTTTTTGTGGAATTCATAAGAGAAGTACCATATATTATTCCTGAATTGGACGACATGGGAGAATTCCAAGGATTTGAAGCCGAACCAGAAAAAGTACCAGATAATGACTGATTACCAGGCGGGACGGACGGGCCACCATACAAATGAGTTTCTGGTGATGTCATGAACATAGATGAGGAAGTGACACTTGATGTCTCAACCATAGTGGTGGACACGGGTTGAGAGTTTAAATCATTTCCAGTCATGGTTAACAGTCCCAATGAATATTGTCACGAAATATCCATGGATAGGCCCAAAGACTCAGGAAAAGGAGATTATGTCGGAGGTCAAAGAGACAGAAGAGGATCTGGATATTAGTGGCCAACCGCCTATTCCACATAGACCTCTAGTTGATTTACCCAGTTTTCTTCATTATAGCAGCATTTAATATTTTTAGTAGTTTTTTGGGTCCTGAACTTCTGGAGTTGTTTTGACCACCTAAACGACATATTTTTGTAGTTACGCAACCAATCTTGTAGTACTCAAAAATATATTTCCAATGAGGTATCGTACGTGCCAAACAAAGAACATATGACCAAGTTACGACCATGGGAAGTTGGTTGCCCAACTAACCCCAACGGGGCACACAAATTATTTTCGTTCCATCTCCTCGGGTTAAGGTTTTGGTTGTTTATGGTTTCCCTTTGTTGTTAAATAATAAAAAATATATTAAGCCTCATTGTAACACAGTTCAGCGGCATGTAGCCACCACATCTCTTCTCAAAGATAAGCTACCATCTCATGAGCTAGTTTATTTACGTTCTGCTTGTAAGCATCTTTCAGTTATTTTATATTAATGAAATGAAGATTTATTTCTATTGCATCTTTGTGTTTATGTTTATATCTCTATTTTTTTTCATTCCTGCATAATTCCATACAAGTGGTATTAGATCAGTCTTCTATTTCTCTGTTTTTCTTTGCATTTACCCAACGAGGTCAGTGTATAAGGAGTTAAGGCTCAAACTAGTTGAACCTTCGCAAGACCAGCCTCGCAAACCTCGACGTCCTCCCATGGCGAAAGAAAATAAAAACAAGGGAACAGGATATCCTTTCAAAATATTTCTCTAGGAACCCCTCGAGCAACAGAGGAGCGCGATGATGGATAACTTTGCCCAGATCCTTTGGTAGCTATCCACAGGAAATGAATCCTCATCTAGTAGCCACTTTGGAGACGCCACTCTTTTTATGGTACAATTCAACTTTTAAATTCCCATATTTGGAGTCCAGATAGATGCATACGTTGTAGATGGATGGTTAAATCTATTGGAAGGATATTTTTCAGTTCATGACTTTTCCAGTCGAGAAAATATTACTTTTACACTCCTCAAAGCCAACCCCCATGTCAACGAATGGTGTAAACCTACTATGAACAGAAGGACAAGAGGGAATCCTCACTGTTTTCAGTCGCACCCACTTGGAATTCTTTCTGAGACACCATCAAGAAATAATATTACCCTTTCGAGAGATATGAAGATAAATACATAACGTGGACCATGATGTGGCAGGGAAGGGACTAAGACGTGTCAGATTTCACAAATATTTTTCATACCCTTCGCATGAAGTTGGGTATCAAGTATTTTGAGTGTAATTTGGTACTCAAGTATCACGGTTGTCTACACAAGTGCATCCAGGATGATATGGAGTTCCTCGTCATCTCCTCGAGCAAAAATTTAAATAGAAGAAGCGATACTTTGGATCTGCAGATCTTAAGCAAGGGAAAGGCGCCCCCAAACCATAGAACAAGGGACAAAGCCAAGGTTGGGCGACCTAAGACAACCCTCCGAAGACGCAAGCAAATAAAAACACCATGAAGACAAAGAACAACACAGTGAAATGGTGTGAGTTCCATAGGAGCCCCACTCACAACACAAGTGAGTGTAGAGCCAAGTAGTCATTGTTGGCAGAGTTGAATGCTTATGAATTAGATGCATGTTTCGACTCTGATTTAGAACCTGACAAGGGGAATGAAAAAGGGAAGCATATTATTAATTCGGAGCCCAATGCCATCGTTTCCACCACCAATATGCAAAATATTGAGCCCGAATATTCCTAGGAGGGGGAGCAACTCCTCCACTCATAGATGTGGGTGAAGGGTTCTCTGCTACAGCTCATTATCAACAAAGGAAGCCAAAATAACCTCTATTCAGTAAAGGTTGTGAAGTTGTTGGGCCTATCGACCATGCCACACCCATAGTTGTATACCATCAAGTGGCTTCACCAAGGCAGATATATTTTCATTAGCCAACAATGTCACCTTCCCTACAGCATCAATCCCTTCACAAATGAGGTATTTTGTGATGTTTCTCCTCTTGAACTTTTTGTTGTGTTATTATGCCAACAACAATTGTGGAAGCATCATGTTGTGTATGAGTTTAGGCCTTGAATTGTTATTATTTATTTGGGTAATAAGTTATGCATGATACCGAAGGTAGCACTGCCTACCACCATATCTTTAATCTCTACAAATAAATGTGGTAAGATCATTTCCCAGACCGTGAAATTTGTCTTGCTTATGATTTTCCCTCAGGGTAAGAAGAAGACTATGGCCACATCCACAGCCTCCAGGCATGACTCCTATGCATGGCAACAACGGATGGACAAGGTCGTGGAGGAATACAAGGAGATATTCACCTCACCCATAGGGATACCCTTGCACTGTCATGTCAAGCACTCCATCAATCTGACCCCGGGCATCTCACTACCCAACGAATTGATCTACTAACGCTATGTTCTAGAGAATGATGAAATTAAGAGGGAGATCTAACTATTGTTACAGAAAGGGATCAGGCCAAGTTCATCACCCGGTAAGAGCTTGATCATGAGGGTACAGAACAAAGGTGACACCTGGAGAATTTTATTGACTATCAAGCATTGAATAGGATCATTATCCCAAATATGTATCCAATCCCACAGATTGATGACCTTCTGGACTAGCTCAAGGGGACCAAATATTTCAACAATATTGATTTGAAGTCTAGTTATCACCAAGTTCCAATCAAACCCTCCGATGTATGGAAGACTACCTTCAAATCCAAGGAGGGCCTTTTTGAATGGTTGTTCATGCCTTCCAGGTTTACGAATTCCCCCACAACCTTCATGAGGTTGATGGACAACATCTTGCAGCCCTTCACCAACTCATTCATGGTATTATATTTGGATGACATCCTAATATTTAGCTAGAGTTGGGAAGATCACCTACACCATATTCGATAGATCCTCCAAACCCTGGGACAACAAAATTTGTGTACCAATTTGGAGAAATTCACTTTTGGTATGACCCAGGTTCAGTGTTTGGGGAACATCATTAATGAGCGAGGTGTGCATGTGGACCCAGCTAAGAAACAAGTTATTCGATTTTAGCTAACTCCAACCACTCTAACAGAGCTACACATATTTTTGGGTCTTTCCAATTTCTACAGCAGGTTTTTGTTGTGTTTATCTCATATCACTTTTCCTTTAAGTCAAATCACCAAGGGCAGAGCGAGAGGAAATTTCTTCTGGTCTGAATCCCAATAGAAGGCATTTATCGAATTGAAACATCACCTCTTCTCTACACCAGTGCTCACATTACCAAACATGCAGCAATGGTTTGAGATTGAGCCAAACACCTTTGACTACCAGGGAATTTATTACTTAGTAGAGGCATCCAATGGCATATCACAATGAGACACTTTCAGACACAGTCTGAAAGTATCCCACTTATGACAAAGAGATGTATTACATTGTGTAGGGCTTCCAACAATGGAAGCATTATATTCTAGGGAAGGAAATACTCATCCTACACAGACCACCGATCCTTACAGTTCATACAGACAAGAAAAACTACAGAACGATCACCATCATAAATGGTCCACGTATCTGTAATACTTCCATTTTAAAATCATTTACAAGAAGAGAAACACCAATAATGTTGCAGATTATCTGCACCGATCACCAGTTATGGCAAATACCACCGTGCTCGACTCTTGTGGACATGATACTTTGTTGTGGTTGCATATTTACAGGAGTGATCCAGAACTCGGCACCACATAAAAGATGCTCCTGATGGAAAGCAAGTTCCAGATTTTCAGCTCCAGGGCACATTTTTATGCCACTTGGGACACCTTTGTGTTCCTTAAAAAGAGCATGCCAAGATGATTTGGGAGGCACACTACAGTTGGGTCGTTGGACATTTCGGAGTAGAGAAAACAATAAAAATGTTGTAGAAGTATTTTTATTGGTCGAACCTTCAACAGGATATTGGGTATTACATTAGATCTTACACTGCCTGCTCCATTTCCAAACCGAAAATCAGGAAGCAAGACCTATATACTCCTAGTCAGCCTTGGGAATACATATCCATGGATTACATGTCAGGCCTTCCTTCTACTAAGCATGGAAATGACTACATATTCGTGGTCATCGATAGTGATGGCATGTGACCGCACATAAGGTGGAGAAGTGGCCCCTATAAGAAAATCACAAGGATGATGTGTGAATGGTTAAAGTGAAGGCCAATCAATTCAAGCATAGGTCAAGCGGACACCTCGCAGTAAAAAGAGGAAAGAGTTGTTCTCCAAGTGTTATGATCCAGAACCCATTGGTCGTATCCTACAAAAAGTTACATATATCATATTTCACATATGGTATATGTAATATCACCTCCGATTTTAACATTGGTGTGAGCCCCTTTTTCAATCGTCAGTCGCATATCGCAAAAATCCATACATGTTACCATTGCACTCTTTGCAAACCCCCGATGCGATAAAACCTTAGCCCTTTTCACCTTTTCCGCATGAACCTTTATCATTCATAATTCATTTCTCTCCGCTCTAAACCTTTATTAGTACCCACTTACCTTTTCACATCGCCAAATGAATTGCACTTACACTTTTGTTAACTCCACCTGCACCATTTCCCTGATTGTGATGTAAATTGGACCTACCCTCTCCACCACGTCACGTCTCCTATAATCGCACTTCGCATTGCTTCATTCTTGTTACCCGTCCTGATCCCCGACTCCTGATTGAGATGGAACTTTTGATTCACGATTTGGGATAAACCACTCCCGGCCCCGATTGCGATTTGTGATATGAGTTTGACCCGTGATAATCTTTGAATTTGCAATTTTCAATATCACAAATCGAAATCGCAACCTTTACCGCCGGTTTCTCATAATAACCAACTCCCAACTCGCGATTGCAATTTAAGGGCGGCCCCACCTCTGTCATGCCACATCACCTTCCACTCATCGCACATCGTACTTCACATTGCTTCATTCTTGTTACTTATCCTGATCCCTGACTCTCGATTGTGATATGCGATATAATAATGGGCCCCACCTCGTTGCCACATCATCAAAGCCCTCTCACGGCCTTTGTCCCGCTCTTTTCAGTGTTAGCCATCCCACTGTGTGTTAATGTCACAGGCCCCACTTTTAGCATCATCATTACTCCCACTAACTCCACCATTACTTCCGTCATTTCATCCACTAACACATATTGGACATGCCCCCATCTGAAACCCGGTCTCTGGTTTCTTAAGTCAAACACATCATGGGTTTTTGGTGGGACAAACGAAGCTATGGTATATTTAGTTTGTCCAAGAGCTCCCCGCTAAAGAGATAGGCACACGCAGCATGACTGGCCATTTCGTAATGGTTAATGGAAATCATGAAAATAAGGGAGTGGAGGATTTCAACGGCGGGTGGAATCATGTGATGGAAGTCAGACTGCCCAGCTGTTCACGGCTACTCCTCGCTGCCCCATTTGGGGATTCCAATATTTGGCCTCCGTGGCCAACTATGTTGTTTCTTTTACTGACTGATTAGGATGTTTCATTGTTGAAGTCTCGATTTCACCTGATTCTGTTTTGATTTTTTGATTACGGGATTGATTGCTCGATGCATGCCCTTTGATTCGGTTATGATATTTTGATTTTCACATGTGTGGGTCGATCATGAAATTTTATTCGATCATAAACCCTCAAGGAGAACTCTATATGTAGAGAGTTAATAATATGATATAGATCGTTGTTTATTTGGATTCCAGATGGAGAAATTAGTAGTATGTATTTGTATTCTCTTGTTTATCAGTAATATCCTATTTATGTATAATCATCTTTCAATGTTATGTTGCTTTGATGATTCTTGTAATGTAGCTGCTAGTGGTATGTATTTTTATTCATGAATTCGTGTATGAATAATGCAAACTTGTTGTGCCCCCTTAATTCATGCTCCATGAATCTCTATTGTTGGTCACATTCCACTTACATCTGCTTCCTCTGAGTTCACGGGAGACAGATTCTTAAGCCTTTTAAGCTTGTCTCTCGCAGGTTCCTCCTCTGTTCCTTCTCAGCACCTCTACATATTTTGAAATCCTCTGCTCATTGTTTCATAATTGGCCCATTTGAAAAGCCACCGAGCCATACAGCCTCCTGAGCCCTCTTGCAGTATAGGGTAATTCACATGAATCAAACTCCAAAGTCTTCATCATTCCTGAACCACCACAATCATTACCCTCTTAATCCATATTATTTCAGATGCACCCTTACAATTCTCTACATCTAACCTCTGATTTTAAGATGTTCTAGGCACTGGTCTTTTGCAACTCAAGGATGTCTCTAGGAGCAACAACATTTTTTTGGTGTCGTTTCCGGCCATATGAATGAAGAAATATTTTCCATGGGAGACGACATAAATTCCACCCTTCAGATAGGTGAGCAGGAAGGGTTGGGAGTTGTGTATTCCTCACCTTGACAACTCCACTGTAAAATATTCCTAATTGAAGTAATCCTAGCTTTCACCAGGCCTCACACCAGATTCAGATCCACCATCTACCCCCACCTCTAAATCATATGGTTGTGTTCAATTTCCTTTTGAACAAGTATGCCCCTCTTGGCCCTCCCTCGGCCTCTAAATGATATGCCGCAAGACTATATAGAGTTGTTGTTGCGGTTTATAGGGGAAGATAGTATGCCCGCTCAGAGACACATTGAAAATTTCCACACCTTGGAAGAGAATGTAAATGTAGAACACCTCGATGTGCTTCTGAGGCTCTTCGTTCAATCACTAGATGGAGAGACCTAAAAATGGTTCAAATATTTAGCTAACAACACAGTTCACACCTGGGAGGAGATGGAGAATCTCTTCACTCAGAAATGGGAATTCGAAGAGGGGCCTGAAGAAATCACAGACTCTCAAGAAAATGAGCTCCTATCCTATTCTGAAGAAGAGGGAGGTGAGCTTACCCTCCATGAAGAAAGGGAAGAGATGGATTTTTTCTTAAAGGACAACACTAAAAATCAACAACATTCTAGTGATCCAAAAATAGAGGCAGCAGAGCTTAATTGTCTATATCCACAAGAACATCTTCAACAAATAGTGTTTCCTTCAGAGATTAAAGACCAATCATATTTGCATGATGAAGACCATCTCTCAAATTCTCTTTCAGGTTGCACCTTATCTCAATTTACAGCCCTTTAATAAAATCATAAAAGTTCTCAATCATTCATTTCTTTCTTAGATGTTAATGAAGTAGTAAAAAATATTGTTACAAATCATGTTCCTTCACCCGAAATTAACGAGAGTTTGCAGCTTCCTTGCAAGCTTCTGTGTGACAAAGAGAATGATTAAGAACACTCAGATCACTTGACTATTGTGGATAATGACAAAAAGAAATTGGTTCCCTTGCTTTTTGAACAGAATTTGTTTCAACACACAAGCAAAGCAACAGTTTGGAATGAGGTTTGTTTTCCCGTTACAAATCTTATAGAAGATATAATGTTGCACGTTTACCATGATCCTTTAGTCAGTGTATTCCAGTCATCAGTAAAGGAAGAAGATGATGTATGAATCAGGATG
>MU968450.1:30088132-30302544 GCA_034641835.2 Pinus albicaulis
TCACAATAGCGACGCGTTGGGCCATAGTGTCGCAAGTGCGACGTCTTCCTCCAAACGTCACAATTGCGACACTTCTCTAAGTGTCGGTATTGCGACACTTCTCTAAGTGTCGGTATAGCGACGGTTTCAGGCGGGATGGAAAAAAATTGGGGAAATTTCCGACATTTGGTCAAAAGCGTCGGAACCAAGTGTCGGAATTTCCGCCAAATGTAGTAGTGGATGCATGTAGATGCACCCTCGTCAATGATACATCGGTGAATGGTGATTTTTTGGACCGACACCAGTATATGAAAGGCGACCATCGAAGAAATCCTAGGGGTGGTTTTATCTAAATCAAAAGCCATCAAGTGCATATCGGTAGGATCGATGGAGCCCAATGCAGAAAGTAAGGCTTTCTTTGATTTGGGCATGATTGTAACACCTCCAAAGCTGACATAGTGGTGAGAGATTGAGATAAATCATCCACAATGTTATAGTTATGGGCCGCTTTGGAATAGTTTCCTGCCCGCCTAGTTGGTCCCTTAGCCATTTTTGGAAATGGTTCAATACGCATCTTTGATAGGGTCAAAGGTGATGTTGGTGCACTTGTACTAGCCCCTGATGCATTGGTGTCTGGTGGGGTATTGTGATTTCGGTTCCGTGTGTGAAAAAAATTTCTTCGCACGTCATGTAGATTTTGTGGTTTTTTTTTCCGGAATCGTCGAGAGTTTGTTGATGCTTGCTAACTGCCCCTTGATGGGGGAAGGGCTCTTGCATGATTGTTGTCTGCTGGGAGGATCCCCCTTGTCCACAGTTACTCTACAGCTTCTTTAGCTCGGGAGGTCGGGATAGTCATGAGTGTAATGGCCTTACTCATTAGGGGAATTTAGAGGTCTAAAATGGGCCTCCTAAAGAAATAATAAAATAATAGATAAACTAATAAAATAATATTTATGAATTTGCAATTCACTTTTTGCACCAAAATCCATGTAACCATAGTTAAATTCAATTTAAAAGTTGTACCAAAATAAAATTAGTAAAAAAATTGTATTGATGTGACTATAAATAAGAATGTGCTTTTCAAGAAAAAACCATTATCATTGAACAACTAATGCATTTGTCCTTTGTACTTAAATAACTTAAAATAAAATATAAACATAAATTTATAAATTATTAATTATTTATATGCTATTAATTAAATTTTATTTTATTTAAATTGTATAATAACATGTAATTAATATGCTATATAAAAATAATATAATATAATATAATAAATGTATAGGGATATGCATTGTTTCTTTCAAGAAATATGAAATGACAATAATATTATTTTATTCAAAAAGTTTGAATTGACATTTATTATGAGTACTTTACTTTGACTTTAAAAGTACTTAGAGCACTACCATGGTTAACCATGAGTTTTTATCTACCATTGAGAATGTGACAAGTAAGTACCTTTAACTCAAGCAATGCCACCTCAACCATTAGGGATGATGTCATCCCCTAAAATGTGATTGGTTCTCATAAAGTGAATTTTGATTGTACATTTTCCTTAGGAGGCCCATTTTAGACCTCACAATTCCCCTAATGCATCACAGATCGAACAAGAGTGTTTCATCCAAAGAATTTCCCTCTTGTTTTGCCTTTGGGGGTTGCTTGGCTCTTGTTATTGATTTCGGTTGGAGTTTCTTCCAGCCTACGATCGCGGAGGGCATTGCTGATTGTTGCCCCCTATCTAGGATTTCTTTTAGGCTTGTTTTTTCCTTTTTTCTTAACCGCGTTAGGAGGATAATTTGGATTTCCTTGATTGTATGGTTGGCGTGGTTGGTTTTGGGAAGGTTGCACAAAGTTCACCAGTGCATTATTCTGCATGGGCGGGTCTTGTGCTAGAGACTGGACGTATTGCGGTCCCTCGTTTATAAATGGTTGTTGGGTGGGAGCTCTTCCATTAGCATGCCTAGATGCTTATTGGGTCCACTCAGCCGAAGGATAGGGTCCTCCATGCTGATGGTGGTATGATGACGCCCTACTGGTCAAATTTTGTGGAGGCATGGGATGACTTTGGTAGCCGGGTTCTGGTATGTTCTGGGTAGAATCATACGTGTAACCGAGGTATTGAACGATGCTGCTTAGGTTATTTTGCATCAATGACCCAATTAAACCATCTGCAGAGTTGGACATGCCTGGAAATTCTTTATAAGTTTGCAGGCACAGGGAATTCGGCAAGATATTGTAAATATACCTTGACTGCGTATAGATCAACTCGAGTTGTTGGTCCTTACTAATGGTGTCCTCTTCGGATATGGGCCTTTGCTGCGCCACGTCCATTGAAATCTCTGCGGTGAGAGTTTTCAGGAATAGGTCTAACAGAACTTGATCGTTGAGTTTGGCTTTGCACAAACTACGACGCCACCACAATTCGTGGAGATGGTCTGAGATATGGACAGCGGGTGTTTGCCTAAAGTGGGTCGGTAATTCCATTCCCGAATCATGGTGGATGGGTAGCTGAAAATAGGTTAGGAACACAGTAGCAAGGGTGCTAAAGGTTCCATGTGTAGCATAGGGCTGCTCCACATGCCATTTCGCGGCTATTCCAATTAGGGTGTGTTCAAATAGTCTTATTAAAATAGTATCATCAACGATGTTTTTCGATGAACACCACAGGTGGAAATTCATTACGTGATTTCTGAGCTCTTCTGCTTGCTTCCCTTCAAATTTTGGGATGTATGAAGGGAAAATTTTGGGCATGGGAGGCCATGCGGGGTTGTGTGCAATGGGGTCATTTGTCAACTTGGTTAAATCTGGTATATTTAACGAAGCTAGGAAAGGTGATTGCGAGTTTGTATCCATTGTGACTTGTGTAAACAAAATGTTCTGGCTAGGAATAGGGTTTTTCTATGATGTACCCTGTTGTGCGTTCACCTGACTTCCCGAATGGGTAGCACTCCTTTGCCCGCTAGGGGTTGTGGGAGGAGTGGTGTGTGGTGACCATTGGGGGTGTTCACCATTGTGGCATTGGGAGACCAACTAGGGTTCCCAACTAAATCTGCCCCAATAAAGGATGAACCAATAAGGGTGGCAATGTTTCATCTTTGATGCCTGAATGGAAAAAGACCTGGAACCCCTCCCGGTAATGGAGGGAGGTCAAAAATATGTCTAGATCGATGAGGTCCTGTTGGGTCCGTTTTGGCATCGAGTAGGGATGATTTTGGAAAAATTTGAGAGGATAGAGATTGTAATCAAAGAAAAATTTTGATCGCATGCATAAAAAAAAGTGAAAATAAAAGATAAATTTTCCCTTTAGATTAATCCTATGTGATCATTCAATGGCAAAAAATATGGTTTTTTTTTTTTTTGCTTATGATACTCAAATCCTAGAAGATCTAATCACCCTCACACGCTCAAATGGAACTGGGCCTTGAGAAGATATCTTGTGAATGCTCGCTCAACATCCTAAAAGAACTGGCGACACCCCCAGTCAACCGAAGAAAATCCACCAAGGTAAGGGTAGAGGATCTAGTGTTGCCTGCACCGTCACCTATAGGGAAATGATGCCCTAATTTTGGCCACTAAGCACCATTGTCCCACGTGAGCGTTCGATTCTTGGGCTTCTTGATAGTTCAGCTACCAATACCGAGTATCAGACGGGTCAGGTAGCCCCGAATGATACCGCACGCACTGGGCCTAAGCCTAAACCCCTCTGCGTCGATTCTCTACTGCGCTCGGGTTTTCATTTCCATGGGCGAATAGGCAGATTTGAAAGTTTCCTAGACAGTCAACTTCTATGTTTCAAGATGAAGACTGACCAAGGGAGCTTATTGGATGCCTAACCCCTTGGTCCTAACTTAGACTATAAATTATTTTGTGGCCCTTGTGGGGAGAATTTAGTGAGTTTGGTTAAGTTAGTTTAAGGTGTCTTTATTTTACTTAGGGTGTGGATGTGTGTGAAAAAAATGTGAACAACAACATAGTTTGAACATGTTGATATGCGATGATCCTTTTCAAAATCCCCTATCTAAACTATGTTTTGTTGTTCCTTGCTCAAAAGAAAAACATGTGCAGATATGGGCCGCTTTCAATTTTTCTTAGTTAATCTATATGATCAACTCTAAGGAGATGGTGAGTTATAAATAGAGATTTTTCATATGCTTTCCTAGGATCACCTGAGGGTGCAAATGCAGCAGAGATTGCTTGCTCTTCTACCGACAATTCGATCCTTGTCCCGAATCCTAGTGCAAAAATTGAACTAAACTAATGACTTTTACACTAGAAAAATAAAAAATACTTTTAGCTAAGCATGCATGGACTTGGGCCACTTACTTTGGCTAATTATCTAGGTGTTTTTTGGTACCTAAATTCACAAAAAATAAATTATTTCGAAATTCAAGTTAATTTTCCTCCTACATATACTATGTGTGTAGCTTTGTGAAAATCAACTTGAAATAAAACTAACACCTAAATCGCTAAATGCAGCTAAAAGTGAGCTTTAAAAAGTTGTAGGGTGCCTCAACCAGTGTTGGCAGATGTATTATGGGCTGCCAGTCACTTTACAAGCAGGGGAAAAAATGGAAATAGTAGAAAAAATACTACTTCTGGTTTCCACGTGCAAACGGTTGAGACATGCGCGAAGGATGCGAGTAGGTCATTGTTGAACGCACGCACTGGGGCACATCTATCTATAAAAAATCCACTCAATTTCATGCAAAGTAATTTTTTTGGAGTTCTTCAGCTTCATCCTGTCACTAGGGATGAACCAGGCAGTGAAGGAGAGAAAGGGGCAGTTCCAGTCCAACTCCACAATAAAGACAGAGGTCTCTGCAAAAAGGCACAACCATAAAAACTTGGAATTAAAAGTTAGTGGAGTCGCTAATCCTGTGTTTGTGTGCTTGGCCCACGAATGTACCAAATCACACCTACTTAAGAGGAGTGGTTTTTCCCTCTTAAGTTATTGGTCACAGGTAGAAAATAGATGGATTCAAGCACGTTAGTGGAACATGCTAAAACATAAACATACTAGATAGAGAAATATCATGCATATTCAAACACAAAAAACTAAACTAAAACTAAAACAAATAATACAAAAGCTCTAAATAGAGTCAAAAAACTTCAATAATCCAAACGGTGGCATTTACGTCCCCTCTTATTGAGTGCTGGTAAGAATGAAGGATGAAAATTTTACCCACTTGCCAAGGGGCCCTTAGAACTAAGGGTTCTAAGTCCCGATGCAAGGATGTCTTTACTTCCGAGCTGCCTTGGCGCAAAGTCTCCCTCTCTCTACTATGGTGGACTAGAATTGTTGGATGGCCAACAACTGAGTCCCCTCTATCTCTACTCTGGATCACACACTACTGGTATTTCTTGGGGTAATTCTGGCAAGCATAACCATGTGTTCTCCAATTGTTCATCTCATGGTGGCCTTTTATAGGAGAATTCAAACTCTCCTTCCCTCTCTTGGTACATTGTGGATGGTGACCCAAGAGAGGAGAGTGATTCCATTATGCCACATTTATTCCATTGTGTGATCCCTTGAGGTCCTAAGAAGGCTTGGGCCCCTAAGATATCTCAAGACATGCTTGGCCGCCTTCCAAAAGAGCTTGGTAGGCTTAACCATCACTTAAATAAGTTGGTTCATCGCATAGCATATGTCCAATCTTGTATTTACTAAATACATTAGCAAACCCACTAATTGTTGATATACAGTAGCATCCACTACCTCTCCAGATGTAGCATCCTCTTTCCTCCAGTTTCCTGGAAGAGGATTATCCATGGGTTTTCAGCCCTCCATGTGAAACTTACCCAGTATCTCCCTTACATACTCGCCTTGACACACAAAAAGTTCACCATCATACTGCCATATTTCCAATCCAATGAACTAATGGAGGCCCATATCCTTCATATCAAACTCCTTTGCAAGGTCCTCCTTGCATGAGTGTATCAGCTACTCATTACCAGTCAGTATTAAATCATCAACATAAAGAACAATGATTAAAAGATTACTCTCCACCACAATTTGGTATAGGTTTGCATCTGCCTCACTCTTGGTGAAGACAAGTCTGGTGAAATAGTTGTCGATCCAAGTGTACTAAGCATGAGGTGCTTGCTTCAGCCCATATAGCGCTCTTTTGAGTCTGCACACATGTGACTCGTTGTTGAAGATCTCAAATCCTTCAAGTTTCTTAATGTGCACTTCTTCCTCAATGATCCCATAAAGGAACGTAGTCTTCACATCCATATGATGAATGTGCCAACCCATCTACGCTGAGAGAGCAAGGATAGTTCCTTCAAGCTGCTCAATGAGCACTTCTTCCTCAATGGTCCCATTAAGGAACGTAGTCTTCACATCCATCTAATGAATGTACCAACCCATCTGCACTGAGAGAGCAAGGATGGTCCTTATGGAATAATACCATGCGACAGGTGCAAAGGTTTCTTCATAATAAATTCCCTCGATCTGTGAGAAGCCCCAAGCCACAAATCTAGCCTTGTATTTCTCAACACTCCCATAAATAGCTTGCTTTACCTTGTAGATCCATCTTGAACCTACCGTTGATTTATCAACCAGCCTTGGAACAATTTCCCAAGAACTGTTTCTGACAATGGATTCATATTCCACCATTGCATCTACCCATGTGGGATCCTGCACTACTTCTTGAAAGGGAGATGGCTCAATGACAATACATTTTCTCATGAGAGCCATGTATCCAGTGAATCGGTCAGGAAACTGTCTCTGTCTGCGTTGTGAAGTAGGGACTCCTACATTCTGTGTCGCATCAAGCTTCAGCCTCTCAGCTTCTTTGGTACACCTTCTGCCAGTTCTGATGTTTGGCTCTGCGTGAGTGGACTCCTCCACTCCATGAATCTCCTCTTGTCGTTGATCCATATCTAGAGACTCATCTTTGGGAACCAACATTTCCTCTTCCGCATGTAAGTCTAGCTCCCTCTCAAGTGACAAATTCATGGTTTCCTCCTCGTTGAATTTTATATCCCGTCGCACTACAGTCATTCGACTGTTTGGAAAATACACATGATAATTATGGGGTGTTTCTGTGTACCCCACAAATATCCCAACTTCAGAAATTTTCTCTAGATTCTTCTTAGCGTTCTTGGTCACATGCACATAAATAGATGAGCCAAAAATCTTAAAGTGAGAAACATCGGGTTTCTTACCAGTAAAATCTTATTCATGTGTACTCATGCCAAGTACTTTATGAGGACAAAGGTTTTTCACATAAACCATAGTGTTGCATGCTTCCACCCACAAATTCATTAGTAAGCCCTAATCATGAAGCATCACTCGTGAAGCACCCACGATCATTTTGTTCTTCCTCTCTGCGACTCCATTTTTCTATGGGTAATGAGGCACTATGAGTTTTCTTCGAATTCCTTCTTTGTTACAGAAGTCTTTGAATTCATTCGAGATGTATTCTCCACCATTATCATTCCGTAGAACCTTCACTTTCTTCTCCAACTCTTTCTCAATCAATGCCTTAAACTCATAGAACTTTGAGAATGTTTGATCCTTCTTCTGCATGAAGAAGATTAGCATTTACGAGAAAATTCATCAGAAAAATAACATGATACCTGTGTTTTGTTGTTGAATCAATCGATAATGGTCCACACACATCTGTGTGAACTCTCTCCAGGATCATCGAAGCACGGTTCTCCTTTTCATGAAAGGTGGACTTTACATACTTCCCCATGGTGCAACCCTTGCACTGATCTAACTAAGCAAGTGTTCCCATTGGAATTCCAGTAGATATTTGTTGCATGACTTTCAAGGCTCCATGATGGAGATGGCCCAATCGCATGTGCCATAATTCGCCCTCATCCCGGCTCACCACTTTTTCCGCCTTTCCCATCATGGCAACGTAGCCTTCTACCTCCAAATTGTAGAGATACTTGACTCGAATCCCTTTCCTCTTGGCTTGACCCATTGTTTTATGTTGCAGGAAAGCTTTTCCATTGCTGAAAACAACATCATAGCCTTTGTCCTCCAACATCGCGACTGAGACTAAGTTTTTCTTTAGACCTGGAACATGCATAACATATTTCAGTAGAAATGGTTTACCTAATTCCCTCTCAAAGGTAATGGTACCAATGTCGGTCGCACTATATCATCCATCGTCGCCCATCTCTATATGCATTTGGAGATCTTTCTCCTCCAAGTCACTAAAAATTTACTTATCTCTCGTCATGTGGAAGGAAGCACCACTATCAAGATACCACACTAATCCCATTGCGCTTGAAACCAAGCATGCGATCAAAGAGAAATCAAGTTCAAATTGCAAGGCAAGGGCCTCACCATCTGCAACTGCAGCAACCTTCTTGTTCTTCTTTTTCTATGGGCAGTTAGTGGTGAGATGCCCATGTTCGTGACAGTGAAAACACTTCACCTTGGACAAATCCATCTTTGATGAAGAGCCATCTCTGGTGTTCCGCCTGAACTCCTCCTACACTAGATCTGACCATAATCGTTCCCAATTTGGCAGTTTTTCCCATACGGTGACAGAGTCTTGATAAATGTGCCAACTCTTAGGAATCCCCAAGAGAGCCAAGCTCACCTAATCATCATCAGAAACCATGATTCCGAAACTCCCCAATACATCTCGACATTGGAAAAACTTTGTGAGATACTTAGGAATATTGTCTCCCTTCTCCATCTTGATCTTTTGAGTTTATCCTTCATCGCCAATTTCCTATGGTCGCTGCTGCTTTGGAAAAGATCCATCAAATCCTTCCACATAGCATATGGAGTGGCTTTCTCAAGAATTCTTGAGACAATATGGTCTTGCACACCTTCCAATAGAATACTTCTCGTCTTCGCTACTTTATTTTTCCATGCGTCAAGTAGTGCAGCATCCGTCGAAGTGGGCTTAGGAACATCACTGTCGATGAATTCCTTCAAGCCATTATCTTCAAGAACCACCTCCATCCTATCCTTCCACACAATGTGGTTTTAGTTGCCCTAGAGTGCATACTCTAGCTGCAAACCATTGAAATCCATTTCGATGTTTACTCAACTATCGCACCAAGAAATTCTTGCAGCAAATTCAAATTGTTGCCACCAAAAAACTCAGTTATTGCTTCAATATTGCAATCTTCTTTTCTCTGATACCATGTAGAAATTCTAAGACAATTATGTATTTCTTGGATTATCTCGATCTAACAATTATATGCCATTGTTAAATACAGAATCCTTCTACTAAAATCTTTGCAGAAATTTAATCACCAATTGCAAACACATGAAGAAAGATCAATCACACATAACACAGATGTTTTTACTGGGAAATCATACAGCTAAAAACCCCACTATCATATATTATGTATATATCATGGATCATGAAACAATATCATCCAAAACTCTAACTCGAGAGCTCTAAGTACAATATACAATCGTCTCACACTTTCATACAAAAATTGGCTAATACATGCACCACTTTACCACCTCTTGATAGCCGGGCTCGACTGCGCAATCCCTGCTGATCATAATCCTTGAATGAATGAGATATTGCTTTGCCTTGACTTTGCAATTCTCATTAGCATCTCCAATGTGTGTGTGGTTGCATGAGTGCACCCACTAATGTCAGAACAGATAGTCAAATTGTCCCTTTCACCTATCTCTCAACTGGGTCTCCACTGGATCTGACATGCATGTAGTTAACAGTAGCAAATATTCAGTTGCATGTGAGATCACTCCATGTGAATTAATTTAATATTTAATTCACTGATCTCTCACTAGTGTATCTTTAGTTGCAACTAGTTACAACTAGCACAAATGAGTTTAACTCACTTAACTAAGTTAAACTACTTTACAACTCACATAACCACACATCCAACTCTGTTATAACTTCAAATCACCCAGTTACAACTAATTCCACTTGCATGTCCCACCAACCAACCTTAGAACTCAAAATTCCTTCAGCTATCTAGTTTTCCACATCAATTAACTAAAATCAAGTTCTTAAAGAGAATAGATTAATATTTATTGTCCAGTTATTATTAAGAGATAATAATAACCGACATGCATTCTATTTTTAGACATGCGATCTATAAATAGACTTCACCCATGCATCTAAAAATAGATTCTCATCTATAAATAGAATTTTCTCACCATTCTAAAAATATACTCTCGCTATAAATAGAATTTGTTCAACATTCTAAAAATAGACATACACCTAAAAATATCTTGCGGGCCCCACCTAATGTAGGTGCTTAATTTTCACTAGGATCATCATCTTGTTGAATCTCAAAACACATGGCAACATGTTGGTGATCAACCCTACTCAACATGGAGAAACCTACTGGTGAACAAAAATCCACATGCTTACAGAATGAGTTGGTTCTTAAAAATGCCAATTTAGGGAAGTTTTAGGCATAAACTCTGGGATTATGAAGAGTCATGCTCAGGTATTTGGGAAATGATGATGTCAATGAATAAAATGATGTTGATTGATATAGTCTACAGTCCAATTGACCAGATGTGACAAAAAGGCTTATAAAATTTGAGACAAAATCCCTAACTCGTATTAAGTATTTCGCAAGCTCCTAGAGTGATCTATTCGAACTAGATAACTTATGTGATTTTATTTTGCACATGTATAATTGCATCACTTAGGTGATTTTATTTTTTAGATGTCTAATTTCTTTCTAAAATACTTTTGAAATAACTTTTTCTCTTATGAAAATTGATTTTCTCTTGAGAAATAATTCGCTTCAAGGATGGAAGGGTTTAACCACATCAAGTGATTTCTAGGGAAATTTCTCCCTAGTTTCTCAAAAAAATCAACACTCCTCAACTAGGGAGGACTTTCCATCAATAAATCCAAAATTTTTGTAACTTTCAAATCATCATGACCCATGTTGAACATTATCGAATCTAAAGAATAATACTCGTGGAAGGGAAGCTACTACTACCACCCTGAATCCAAGCTTAACCAAATAAACGCTAAGAAATCTTCACCAGGGAGTCTCAAGCTTCAACTTGGTCCAATTCATCATTAGGGAGTCAAATGCTTCCACCCGGCATCATGGATTCACATGCTACAATCTGGAACAAATACCATCATGGAGACTCATGCTACCACCCAGAATGAATATCGCTCAATCAATAAGACTAAGAAACCATAATAGCTCAGCACATAGGCTAATAATCCATAATAATTCAATAACAACAACATATTAAAAATTGAATAAGATACTACTTACCATGACTAGTAAGGATTGCAATCTGATCAAGTAGCCAACACTCATTGTCTAGATGGTTGGGAAACAAGTTAAATGATTGGGGCATACTCCTAATTGG
Source organism: Pinus albicaulis (assembly GCA_034641835.2). Lineage (NCBI taxonomy): Eukaryota > Viridiplantae > Streptophyta > Pinopsida > Pinales > Pinaceae > Pinus > Pinus albicaulis. The sequence goes on from MU968450.1 coordinate 30,099,414, forward strand.
AGGTCCCTCATCCCCAAGAGCTCACTAGCTCAATTCCTCATCCCTTGGAGCACAACTAAGGGGGAAGAGCACACATCTCAATGTTCTTGATCAGTTGGCTCCCAGACCCGAAATGGGTACATCCCCTAATCCAAGCATATCTCTGAAGACTAGAAATTTCTTCTTCAGCAGTGCTTTGGTAATTATATCAACAATCTACTCATTAGTCTAAATATTATGGAGTATCACTCCTTCTCTCTATACCATGTCTCGAATGAAATGAAATTCGATTTCAATGTGCTTGGATCTGTCATGAAATATTGAATTCTCAGACAATCAGATCCCACTCATATTATCACAGAATATCAATGTAGTATCCAGGACTTGTTCAAATAACTCTCTAAAGAGTTCTCTTAATGTGACAAGTTCACAATTATCTAAGCTAGCACCAATATACTCAACTTAAACAGAACTGAGAGCAATTTATTTATGTTTCCTGCTCATCCAAGAGATCATGGCAGATCCCAAACTGAAACAACATTGTGAAGTGATTTTTTTGTCAATAATGTTGCCTGCCCAATCAACATCTGTATAACCATGCAGCTTTATATTTCCAGCAGTATATTGAAGACCAAATTTAATTTTCCCATGTATAAGAACATGTTTAGAAGCAACCCATTGATTATGTAAAGGCTTGGTCATGAATGTTGAAGTTTGCAACAAGAAAAAATTAAATTGGCATCCGGAAGCAACATGACAGCACCTACACTAGTGTGGGACCACAGGTCATGTAGTGATAGGTCCTCGCAATACATTACTGTGAAATTAAATTTATTTAAAAAATTGGATGTGTCAAATTTAATTATCCCTTAATAAAATTGGACAATAAATTGTAATCTTATATCATGATCACTTGTAATAGTTAACTGAGTATGATAAACTTAGTTAGTTCATGAATTTCGAGTTGAGGGTAGTTGGTGAGGCATGCAGAGTGATTATATGTGTCTTAGAGTTCAAGTTGCAGTTAAGTACATGATTTTAATGCATGAGTAATCAATTAACTCATTTAGGTGAGTTAAAGTCAGATGAACTAGTTGTAACTGTTTGTTGCACTAGTGAGAGATAAAGTGAATTAAATATTATTTAATTCACAATCATTGATCTGCCATGCAACTGATGATTTAATATTAATAGTTGCATGCATGTCATTTATAGTGGAGAGACAGTTGAGACAGATGTTAAAGTGAATTTAACTATCAGTTGTGATATCAATAGACTGCTCATATGCAGTTAAAACACCACAAGATGCCCGTGATACTCAACGCAGTTGAGGAAGGATGAAATTCGTAAAGAATGGGGATTGCATTCATCAAGAATTGTGTGAGAAATGCAGGCTGAGAATTGGCTAAGTGTTGGCCTAATTTTTTCTAGATTAGTGTGAGACAATAGGCAAAGTGCAAGAGACTCTTGTGAGAAGAGTGAATTGTAATTTTTTCGTGATTCCTTGTGGAATATACAATAGAAGATAGAGGGTTTTTGAGCAGCAAGCTCATTAGGGGAAATTTTAGGTCTAAAATGGGCCTACTAAGGAAATTACAAAATAATAGTGGAAATAATAAAATAATATTTGATGACATCATCAAAGACCAAACCCTAACATTCATGTTAGACGGTGTTATGCACAAACAAGTTCTATGCAAGTGGGGTTTATGCGCTATCACGGTGATAGTTTGTGACCTAAAGCCTTGTTTATCGATGGGGTTTGAACAGGATCACGTGAATGTTGAATTGGCGCCGAAAGACTTGCTAACTCGCTGGGGGCATGAGGTTTTGGAAAAAAACCTGGATCTATACTTTCTGGTCATTGCAGAGACAGATCCGAGGTCTAAACATTTTGGGAAGCACTCAAGGCTTAACTAACGGGGATGCGTTGTTGGAAGAAAGCCTACAAAGCACCTTCAATTGCGTGTGGAAGGCCGGAGGTGCAAAAAGGTTAGATTCACTTGCGGCTTCTCAGGAGTGTTTCGGTGGCGATCCTCATCAGTCAAACCAGCAAACCCCTCAAAACCCTTCACTGCCAGGTATTTCCTCATTTCTAATTTTTACAAGGGGATTAGAAGATATTGTTGCAAGTTGTGGGTTTCAGGGATCTATGGGTCTAAAAGCTTTTTTCGAAGAGAGTCGTAGAGGTCAGGAGTTGGATAGAGGAAGACCTAGGGAATACACATTTTTGCAAACTTTGGAAAACTTCCTTCTCTTGCAAGGAAGCGAAGCAGAAAGCATGGGACTGGTATTGGCAGAGGGTTCGAATCGAAATTCTCTGGGGTTGAATCAAACAAATAGAAGACAAGAGGGGATTCTCCTTTCCTCGTGAGCAGGGGGAGAAGAAGGAAGGTCCTCGGTTAATCTCAAAGGAATAAGTCGAGAGGAGGAGCTTGGCCTTGAAGCAAGGCAGGCAGTAGCGGGTGACTTGGACCGGGAAGGTACTCATCCTGTTGAAGGAAGGCGACCAGGGTCGCCTTTACTAGGAGTACCAAATGCGCTCAAAAGGCTTGTGGAAGGTGAGGAAGGAGAAAGAAGCATGACTGCAGGAACAAAAAGGAAAAATAACAAGTTAATCAGGAGAAAATATGAGCGCCCTTGCTGTGTCTTTGGAGTAGACATCTGCATCAACAAAGTTATGGAAGAAACAGATACCATACTCATAGGCCGATTCAAAGGAAGAAAATTATCGGCTAATTATATCACACAATGGACTAATTCGGAATGGTTAGATGCGCCAGGAAAACCAACGAAAATCCAAACTCTTGCTCGGGGATGTTTTAGCCTCAAGTTTGAGAAGAAAGAGCACTTGGATTGGGTTCTTTAGAGGAACTGGTGTTTTTGGAAGAGGCATGTCTTGTTCATAAGATGGACACCGCTCTTCGATGTTCAGAGAGAGAAAGTGGAAGAGTCCCCCATCTGGGTAGAGCTCCCTGGTCTCCTATTGCCTTTCTGGACGGACTCAGCCTTCCGCTCAATTTAGAATACCCTGGGACAATTCTTAGAAGTAGACCTGTCCTTCAAGCAAACCAGGGACCTGAGTGTGGCCAGAATCCTAGTAAATTTAAATCCCAAAGAAGGGCTTGCAGATGAAATGTGTCTGAAGTACAAGGATTATGAATTCAATCAGACATTCGATTATAAACACTTACCATTTCGTTGTCATCAGTGCCACAAGTATGGTCACCTTTCAAAGGATTGTCCCCTTGGGCATCGCAGAAGAAGAAAACAGAAAAGGAGCATTTGGGAGTCCATTCCATCTACAAGCGCAGAAGAGAACAGGGATCTGGAAGAGGATTTGAAGGAAGGGGTCGAGTGTCCGAGTGAAACTATGAATGAATCTTTACCTTCATATCACATGGAAAATGAACAAAATACACCAGCAAGGGATCAAGATCAGGAGATTCCCCCTGCACAGGATCTTCCATCCGAAGCTGGATCAGCAGGAACTTCCTTGGAGGGTATGCCTCTAGTCTCTTCTCCCTCCCTTTTCACAGCCTTTTGAACATCTATTTTTTCTTTATCTAAGCCTGGTCCCTCTAGGCCTACTCAAATGGAATATATGCAAATGCATGAAGTCATTGAGTCTCTTGACAGTATCATTATTCCTATCTCGCCATCCACTATGGTCACCCTCTCTGAAGTTGAGATTGATCTTGCTACTTCCCAGTCTGGTATTCCTGAAAAACCCCCTTATAACCTTAAATCCTCAGTGAAAAAATCTTGGAAAGGAGAAGCTATAGGATGGTTGGAGTCAAGTCACGTCCCGATTGGGCCGAGAAAGCTTAGAGGTAGGAAATCGAATCTCTCCAAGGCTCAATTCAAGGCTAAATTAGACATTGCTGATGGGAATCAGAGGTCCCTCTCAGGGGTTCTTAGAGCAGCGCAGTCACCCCCCCAGAATTATCGATGATTATTCTTTCTTACAACTGTAGGGGTTTAGCTATCCAACCTAAAAAACTAGCGTTAAGGGATTTGATGAAGTCCCACAACCTTGATGTCCTTATGCTTCAAGAAACCTTGGGCTTGGGGAAGGAGGTGAAAGGTCTTCTATCAAGGATGTTTCCAGGATGGGTTTTCCAGGCTTTGGATGCTCAAGGTAGATTGGGGGGATTATCGATGGGTTTTAACTCTGGGAGAATGAAGGAGTTGTCTTCATGGGGTTTTGAAAATTCTCTGGCTCTGGAAGTTTACTCTAACGAAATTTTCCACCCTATTCTCCTCCTTAATTTCTATGGCCCATGTACGGAGAGAGTGAAATTTTGGAATAACCTCTTTTCCAAATCATGCCTGAATGATCCAAATCTTATCTTTGGAGGAGACCTTAATTTCTCTCTGGGGATATCGAAATCTTAGGTTCCCTCTACGCGGACAGAACCGTTTACTGATTATTTCACCAATAAGTTGGCCTCCTCTCATCTTGTGGATGAAAATTTGATCAAGCCCAAGCCTTCTCGGAGGAACAGGAGAATGGGAGAGGAATTGGTGGCAAAGAAACTAGATCGTTTCCTTCTTAGTGAAAATTTGGTGGCAAGATCATCTGTATTTAGGCATTGGGTCAGGGAAGGTGGTCTATTTGACCACCTCCCCATCCTCTTAGAAATTAAAGGTACTCAGAAAAAACCTGGAGATACATTCAAATTTAATTCCTCATGGCTTAAATAGGAGTCTTATAACTCTTTGTTCCATGCTACATGGGGGAAGGACAAACCAAGGGAACCTGGAAATATGAGCAGGTACTTCATGGAGAATCTGAAGAAAATGAAGAAAGCTACTCCGGACTGGGAAAAAGACAAAAAATTAAAGGAGGAGGAGGAATTAAGGAAGGTCAATGAGGAATTATATTTTCTTGAAAGTCTGGAGGGGGCAAGATATTCCTCTATCAAATTAAGAGACAAAATAAATATTCTGGAAGCAGTTCGAAAGAAAATACTGCTGGAAAGAGAAGAAAGTTGGCATCTGAAAAGTAGGGCCATTTGGCTTCTAACTAGAGATTAAAATACCAAGTTATTTTAGAATTATGATAAAGGAAGGAAAAACATAAATACAATATGGGAATTGCAGATGCGGGATGGATGTATGGCACTATTTTTTGAAGACCTTTCCTCTCTTAGAGTCAATCACTTTAAATCCCTATTCAGAGCCCCTACGGAGGCATCCATTGCTGAAGTAATTAGGGTGGCTCAGTTCTTCCCTAGTTACATTTATGAGGAAGGAAATAACGGCATTATGGAGCCTATCACAAAGGAGGAAGTGGTCGAAATCCTAAAATCAATGCAGAAGAATAAAAGTCCAGGACCTGATGGATGGATGGTGGAATTCTTTTAACATTTATTTGAATTCTTGGGAGAGGATATTCTATAGGTGGTGGAAGAGTCATGCAGCACAGGTTCCATTTATTAACCCTTCAATGCCACCTTCTTAGCCCTTATCCAAAAAAAAGAGCATCCAGTTTCCTTTGAAAACTTCAGACCCATATCCCTTTGTACCTGTATCTATAAAATCATTGCAAAAGTGATTGCCTCCCGCCTAAAACCTTTCCTCTCTAGAAGTATCTCCTTGGAACAATTTGTATTCTTGGAGGGAAGGCAAATCCATGAGGCTGTTGGGGTCACCCAAGAAACTCTCCATAGCCTAAAAAGGATCCATTGTCAAAATTGACTTATCCAAGGCTTATGAAAAAATTGGCTGGATGTACCTGAGGCTTCTAATGACACACCTTGGCTTCAAGATTGACTTCATAAGATGGGTGATGGGGTGCATTTCTTCATCCAGTATATCCATCTTGATTAATGGGGCAGATAAAAAGTTCTTCAACGTGCAAAGGGGTCTCCGTCAAGGATGTCCCCTCTCCCCCCTTCTTTTTTTACTGGCAGCGGAGGGTCTGAGTTTGATGATTCATGAAGCAAAGAGACGAGGGCAGTTAAAAGATATAGAAGTGGTGGTGAATTTATTTGTCACACATCTGTTGTTTGTATATGATACCCTGTTGTTCAGTAATGAAAGTTTGGAATATTGTCGTCATCTCAAGGAGGTGCTAGATCTTTTCCTAAAGGCCACTGCCCTATGCATAAACTGTCAAAAATCCACCCTGACAACGGCTGGTCTTACCAGAGGAGAAGTGGGCAGAATCGAAGAAGTTCTTCAATTTGAAGTAAAAACTCTTCAGGACACGTTCATGTATTTGGGGTTTTATCTAAATCCGGACTCCTATCTCATTCATGATTGGAAGTGGCTAATTGCAAAGATAGAGGCAAGGATGAAGCATTGGAGTTTCAAATGGCTATCTCAAGCAAGAAGACTCGTGCTGATAAAATCTGTAGATATGGCCATTCTGATGTATTGGGCTAGCCTTTCTTGGGTCCCAAAAAGCATCCTCTCCTCTATCAACAAATTATGTAGTAGATTCTTATGGGCGGGCTCAAAGGGGGAACATGTGACGCCCTGGGTGGCTTGGGAGAAAATAGTGAGGCCGAAAGCATGGGGAGGATGGGGAATAAAGGAACTCCCCTCTTTCTCGAAGTCATTGGCAGCAAAATTAGGCAGGATACTATTCACTCTTGATAATATTTGGACGTTTGTTACAATAATAAAATACATAGACCCAATGCCAATTCTGGACTGGTTGTAAATGCCATTAAAAAAAAACAAATAATTCATCAATTGTCTGGAAAGAAACTATAGCTTTGGTTAATATAACTGAATAGGAGCTAGCTTGGCATGTGGGGGATGGAACTCAAGTAAGACTGGGACCTGACCCATGGTTGGGTTGCTCAGAAAGATATGCCTTATCAAGAAACCTAATAGAGCAGCCGGAACAAAGGGGCATCATCACTTTGAGTCATATAGCAAATCATGATCGATCAACAATGTGGAGACAAGCTTGGATGACAGGTGATGAACTTCAGCTTGAAGACATATGGTTGGAGGAATGGTAGGGATTCATATTGAATCTTCAAAATTCCAACGTAAGGATTCAGGAAAAGATGGATGAGCTCAAGTGGGTCCACTCCCCGTCCGGAATGTACTCTCCAAAATATGGATATAAATGGCTCATGTCTTAGAAAGGTTGGAGGGAGCTGGAGTGGTGGTTCAAACCTTTGTGGGAGTTGAAGGGACCGGAAAAAACGAGATTGTTCTTCTGGTGCCTACTTCAAGACAAAGTTCCTTCCTGGGACTTTCTTTAGCATAGGGGAAAGATTGGACCTAGATGGTGCTCATTATGCAAGGCTAGTCTTGAATTAGTTCAACATCTATTCTTCACATGCCCCTTTAATATCAGTCTTTGAAATGAGTCTCTGAGGCTTCTAAAAATCCCACATAGATGGGAAGGTAGGGATGTGCAGAAAGCTTGGCTGAGATGGTGGCAAGAAGCTCCAAATGACAGGGTCAGAAATATCCCTCTGTTGATTGCATGGGGAACCTAGATAGCAAGGAATCATGTTATCTTCAGAGATTCTCTCTTTCTTATCAGTATCCTTGTGGCGGAAGGGGCCTCCATTTATGATTATATTCCAATTCCATCCCACCCACAACAAGCATGATTCATCCAACAAGAAAACATAAGAGGGGACATCCCATGGGCTTAATTTGAAGGCGCCTCGGACCCTCAAAACAGATGTGGAGTGGGCTTTTCTATTCATGTCCCTTCCGGAAAAATTCTTGAAGCATCGGTCAGTCTGAGTTAGGGTAAAAACAATTTAGCAGAGTTAAAAGATTTACATGTACTGTTATGTTGGCTTTCATTCCTGGGAATGAGAGAATTTCAGATATTCGGGGATTCCATGAACATCATCAAGTGGTTTAATGGGACTCAAAGATTTCTTAATTATATTTTGCTTCCTTTTCTAAACAAGGTATCCCATCTTAAAATATTTTTTAATGAGATAATTGTTTGTCACATTTACAAGGAACGAAATCATGAAGCAGACCTCCTATCTAAGGAGGGAATTTGGCATGATCTAGGGCACTGGTTAGCTTTTGAGGTCATTGGAGGGTTGGTCCAAAATATCGAACAGCCTCCCTTTGCCTTATGGTTTCATGGTGCTCTTGTTTTAATTTTCTTGTTTTTTCAAAAACATACATAATGATGTATATTTGGTACTAAACAAATACTTATAATCCTTGTCTCTATTTCAAACTGTTTTCCTCGATGAGGAGGTCCAGGAGATAGGAGAAAACACTCATCTTTCAGGTTTTGGACTAAAATATATTGGAACTGGAACGATGTCTACCACCCAGTTTTTGGTTTTTTGTAAATCACCAAAAAGACACGGTCTTTTTACATCTCTGTTTCAGGCGTAATTTTCCTAATAAGGAAATCCCAAGGGATGAAAAAAGACATCTTAACTCTTGCTTGTGTGAAATGGTTGAGAGGATTGAGGTACCTCAATTCTCATCAGCAGTAACTGCATTACCCCTCCTAAAAAAAGGGGAAAATGCAGTTTTTTGGAATGCATTATGCATATACTATGTAACTTTATATGACTTAATAGACGGTTCGATTTTTTCTTTAGAAAAAAATCATCAAATTTTAGAGGGAAAAAAATAAAAAAACTACTTTTTCAACTCATATTTTCAACTTATCTCCTAAATTTTTTACTCAAATTTCGAGCGGGAGTACTCGTTGGATGAAAAATTTAATTCCTCATCCAAGGAGTACCCATGTTGTGTACTTTCGATGGACCCTCTTGTTGGGGTTCCCATTTTTTGGCCAAATTGGCAAGACCAAAAGATGAGACAACATCAGAACCACTTTTGGGCCCTAGGATCTAGCCCTCCTGGACCCGGAGAGGGATCTCTCCAATAAGTCAAAGAATGATATATATCTTTGGAGCTCAAAATGAGGTATTAGGCTAGTTATGAAGCACAAAGGGGGTTTTAAAATGATTTGGTTGGTTGGTTGCTGAGTTGGTCATGAGATCATGGACTGAGAAAGTAATAGGAGGAAAAGGAACAAAACAGTAGGATGCTTCAGCAAAAAGAATAGGTCAAAACTGTGCCATCCATTGGGCTATGGAGTCATGAAAGGAAATTACTTGCATCCACTAGCCAAGGCTTCCAAAGGGCAAGTCATCTAATACTAAAAGATATTTTAGACAGATGATGGGATGGAACATTAAGGACTGAAAGTGAAAGGAGGAAAGACAACCAAATTTATGTCTATAGATCAGGTCATAGGTCATTTAACTCCAGACCTGCTTGGACATACTCAAAGGCAGCTCTCAAAGAGGGACAAAGGGGCTGCTTATAGATTGGACCAGAGGTCATTTAACTCCAGGTCTGCTTTAGCAACTCCAAAGGGAAAGACAGAGATAAATTTGACAAAGAAACATCCAAGCAGCAAACCCCCAAGTTCATACATCAGCCAGCAGGCAATAACATCCGCTGCACTGGTTAAACCACAGAATTCACTCTTAGATAACACATAAATTAGAAAACATTAAAGGTAGGGAGAGTAGGAACATAGGGCACCTAACAAGGGTGAATCCTATGCTATACTTCTGTTGCCTACCAGAAGAACATGAAACAGTATGAAAATGTAATAAATAGAGTTAGGAAAAACATCACTAATAGTAATAGACCAGGATCCTGTGAAATGTGCTTTGATTAATTGGTGAAAAACCAGTCACATACACTAAGCTCAATGGCTGTTACGATCCAAACTTTCTCCTCCCAGCCTATTACATACAAACTACTCTGTACTCTCTCCCAAGACTGTTCTAACAGTTAGAATGAATCCCTCTAACTGCAACAGCAGCAGCCAACAACAACAACCTTTTCAATTCGTTCTCAGGGATTTCTTATAGGATAAGAGGAAGAAACAGAAGTAGGTGAACAATTAAATGAGTCTCATTAAGACGGAATGGTGGAGGAAGCCGAGTCCATTCTGCTTAATGGCTATATGCAGCGCTGTGTGTACTTTGTAGATTGGTTGGAGATCTTCTGCCAGGTCGAGATTGACCCCTAATATGTTCTTTAAGTCCTTTCGGCAGTCTGGCACTCTGCGATGCCTTCTGAATCTGGTTAACTGGTTTAAATTCTGCGGGCCTCTCCATACCTCCATTACTGCTGCTCAGACAGTCTTTAATGAAGCTCTATCAGTGAAATTAACTGTTTATGGGCTCGAGGAAGCATGGAGATTGCTGTAGGAAGGTGTACCTCTAGAGAAAACACATTCTGCTATTAGGTAGCACAGTTATGACTTGCTGGTGTGCTCATTAGTCTTCAAGATGAACCTTAATCCTTTGAATGCGGGGTTAAAGTCTATTACATCAATAACAAGCAAATTACCCCCCTTTGAATCCCTGTCACTGATCCGCTGGCACATGCTGAATAGACCTCTCTGTGCTGTCTGCATAATAAAATGAAACTATTACAAATCCGGGTAGTGATGGAGAAATGTAGCGGAGGCCCGTGGTCGAAATAATGAAGAAGGCAGAAGAAATAGATAAATGGTGTAAAACCCAAAGATTAGCGCTTGGGGGGAAATACAAAGGAAATAACCGAAAAACAATGAAGCGGTGGGACGGATGTGGGACCCGAGGTGCGAATCGCAAATCGAAAATCGCAAATATCGGAGGGGAGCGAGGCAGAGTGACACAACACAAAATTTGCGATGCGATGGAGAAAATCCTTTGTAAAATCAACATATAACAATTTTCCCATTAACAAAGGAAAAAGGCCTTTATTATATGAATGGGCGAAAAGGTGGTACGGTGGGCCCGGTGCTTAATCGCAATCGCAAACGGAGACCGGAGGGGGGGTAATCGCAATCGCGGAGCAAAGAACTGCAATTGCGATATAGCGATCGAGCGGAGTTGTGATGGGTGGAAAATGCGACGGCGTGATCAGAGGGAAATGCGATGGCGGAAATGCGATGGGTGATCGCATCGAAAATATTTGCGATGGATCGATCGGTCATAAACAACGAACAAGCGAAATGCGATATGCGATCAGCGCCTTAAGGGGCAGCGCGCGGTCACAGCGCTCAGTTACATGGGGACGGGGCTGGAGGAAAGGGGCTAAGCCTTAGTATAAGGTCGGAAGTGGGTTTGGCCCATTCCAATGTGATTTAAAGGTTAGAAAGCGGAACGATAGAGGGATAAGGGTGAACTAGCCCAAACAAGGGATATGGGTAGAATTTGAAGGGGATTTGAAGGGTAAATGGGCGATTTAGAAAGGAGAGGCAAGAGGATGGAAACAAAGGCTTAGGGGGACGGAAATAGGAGGGGAAAAGGGGCCTTTGGGAATTTCTTAACAAACAGAGAGGTTGTGTAAGGGAAAACAGCAGAGGGGATTTATTCAAAGGGAAAAGACACAAAGAGGCTTCAAGGATGATGCGTTTTTAGGGGAAATGCATTCCTTGAAGGCTCAGAAACATTTCAGCCCCCTGTTTGCTTGTCAAAAATTTCATAGGGGGGCTAACAATGGCTCCACATGGGGATGGCTTCTTCTTGAAGGAGTCAAGAAACCAGAGATGATCTCTTGGTGTAGGCCAGATGCCTGCTGCTTGAACCATCATTTCCTTTCTTTGATCAGCTGCCACAAATCCTGAAGACATCATATCAACAGAAAATTCTCCCAAACCACTACCTACCCACCCTAAAGTCCTAACATTTTCTTCTTGGGTACATTTGGACTTGGAGACCCTTTTACATCATCAATTTTTACAAACAGGAAAAATAAACCTATTCTACTTCTACCCTTATTACTCCATGAGACCAGATTAGACTGTTGGTCTCATATGTTTCTCTACCTACACTACTACCTGCTAGGATTAGACTATCTAGCAGGTTTCTTCACCTACATTCTAAGACAGGAAATTGAAAACAATCAAGCCAAGATTAGACTGTCTGGCTTGCTAGACTTTGTAGAAATTAAAAACAACTAACTACATGCTCACACGCTGAGCTTTATTGAGCTTCTCCTACCTACCCTACTCTAACTGAAATATTTACTATCTAGCTTACAAACATTGTCTTCCAATGTAACCAATCTATCAAGTGATCCCATGGCTGGTCCTTTTTGCTCAGCTCCTTGAGCAGGCTGGATAGGCAGGGTAGCTCCCACTCTTCTTGTTCAATAACAGCAGCTTCGAAAAATTTTCTTTCTATCTGCAACATGCTGCTCAAAAATACCTTTGATCCTTCCTCAAGGATATGCAGTAAATGTGCATAAGGATCATGAAAAGATACCTGGCTATGAATATCTAGCATGCTGGCTTCAACCGGGATCTCTTCTTCTTCCATCGGATGGAGAAAAAGACTCTCTTGGGGTAGAGTGTCTCCTTCATCTTCTGAACTGGAGGACTCATCATATATTGCAGTTGAGTCCTTTTGGAGCTCTGATATGTTCTGCTCTGATGTGCTAAGCTCAGTGAAGAGATCTAAGTATTCTTGAGCAGTGGTTTGTTCCGTTGCCTCTTCTTTTTCAAGAGAAGGCTCATTGCTTTCAAACTGCTCAAGAACTTCTTCTTTGCTTTCCTCCTCATCTTCTGAAAGGAAAGGCTGCTGGTGTCCAGTCTCACTGATGATTTGTGGTAAAGCAGACTGAAGATTCATAGAATCCTCATCTACTATTATGTTGTCATGGCTCTCTCCATCAGTGTCGTAAATAGGCTGGCTCGGCCAAGTCAACCATTCTGGGTGCACAGCAGGTCTTTCTTCATCCTGATCCATAGAGGAGTCTTCTAAATCTGAATCATCAAACTCATAAAATGACTGAGTAGGAGCGTGTGTTCTACAGAAGACCTCATAGGTGGACTGCTGATTTAATATCTATTCAATCTCTTCTTCTGTCGAAAGAGGGGTGTCCCTTTCATCACGGACAGAAGCACAACAGTCCTCCTTCTCTTGTATTAGTTGATTTGGATGCAGGATATTTTCTTGAGCCTCTTCTTCTTCATCAGATTCTTCCTCCCCTATGTGGCCTCTTGTCCCCTCAAGGCAGCGTTCCCTATTATCTTTCGCTATTAGGTTCTGATATTCTCTGGTCAGCGTAACAAAATGCATAGGTACGCACTCAGGCAGCTCCTGATCACTTTCCTCTTCATCTTCTACAGATTCTTGAGCATCATACATGTCTTGCTCATCGTCTTGGTTTTGAGTTTGTTCTTGCTCTGAGAGATGCATGGGCTGCTCGAAATAATCATCATTTGCATTCATATTAGTCATGTACATCTTTAGCACTTCACCAAAAGTTTTTGTCAATTCAATTAATTAATCACACAAAGCGTCATACTTTGCATCCCGGTCCATGTTTGGATCCATGCTTTTGCAAAGAAGTTTATTGCTTCTTCTCAACCATCTCAGTGTCCTTCACCAGTGGAGTCATTAGGTCTTTGGATCATAGGGAGTGTGGAGTCGCCAGGTGGATGAATTTAACTATTTGAAGCAGGTTGCTGTCCACCATCAGCAATGAAATCCAATCTAAAGGCAAAGTGGTCTATTCCCCAGTGGAGTCGCCATTATGTTGGTGACGACAATGGGAAATAGACCAAATATTAGCAGTTATTGACTCTCAGATTCATCCCCTGTGGAGTCGCCATTATGTTGGGGTTCCCATGTTTTGGCCAGATTGGCAAGACCAAAAGATGAGACAACATCAGAACCACTTTTGGGCCCTAGGATCTAGCCCTCCTGGACACGGAGAGGGATCTCTCCAAATAGAGCTAAGAATGATATATATCTTTGGAGCTCAAAATGAGGTATTAGGCTAGTTATGAAGCACAAAGGGGGTTTTAAAATGATTTGGTTGGTTGGTTGCTGAGTTGGTCATGAGATCATGGACTGAGAAAGTAATGGGAGGAAAAGGAACAAAACAGCAAGATGCTTCAACAAAATGAATAGGTCAAAACTGTGCCATCCATTGGGCTATGGAGTCATGAAAGGAAATTACTTGCATCCACTATCCAAGGCTTCCAAAGGGAAAGTCATCTAATACTAAAAGATCTTTTAGACAGATGATGGGATGGAACATTAAGGACTGAAAGTTAAAGGAGGAAAGACAACCAAATTTCTGTCTATAGATCAGGTCAGAGGTCATTTAACTCTAGACCTGCTTGGACATACTCAAAGGAAGCTCTCAAAGAGGGACAAAGGGGCTGCTTATAGATCAGACCAGAGGTCATTTAACTCCAGGTCTGCTTTAGCAACTCCAAAGGGAAAGACAGAGATAAATTTGACAAAGAAACATCCAAGCAGCAAACCCCCAAGTTCATACATCAGCCAGCAGGCAATAACATCTGCTACGCTGGTTAAACCACACGAATTCACTCTTAGATAACACATAAAGCAGAAAACATTAAAGGTAGGGAGAGCAGGAACATAGGGCACCTAAAAAGGGCGAATCCTATGCTATACTTCTGTTTCCTACCAGAAGAACATGAAACAGTATGAAAATGTAATAAACAGAGTTAGGAAAAACATAACCAATAGTAATAGACCAGGATCCTGTGAAATGTGCTTTGATTAATTGATGCAAAACCAGTCACATACACTGAGCTCAATGGCTATTACGGTCCAGACTTTCTCCTCCCAGCCTATTACATACAAATTACTCTGTACTCTCTCCCAAGACTGTTCTAACAGTCAGAATGAATCCCTCTAACTGCAACAGCAGCAGCCAACAACAACAACCTTTTCAATTCGTTCTCAGGGATTTCTTATAGGATAAGAGGAAGAAACAGAAGTAAGTGAACAATTAAATGATTCTCATTAAGACGGAATGGTGGAGGAAGCCGAGTCCATTCTGCTTAATGGCTATATGCAGCGCTGTGTGTACTTTGTAGATTGGTTGGAGATCTTCTGCCAGGTCGAGATTGACCCCTGATATGTTCTTTAAGTCCTTTCGACGGTCTGGCACTCTGCGCTGCCTTCTGAATCTGGTTAACTGGTTTAAAGTCTGCGAGATTCTCCATACCTCCATTACTGTTGCTCAGACAGTCTTTAATGAAGCCCTGTCAGTGCAATTAACTGTTTATGGGCTCGAGGAAGCATGGAGATTGTTGTAGGAAGGTGTACCTCTAGAGAAAACACATTCTGCTGTTAGGTAGCGCAGTTATGACTTTTTGGTGTGCTCATTAGTCTTCAAGCTGAACCTTAATCCTTTGAATGCGGGGTTAAATTCTATTACATCAATAACAAGCAAATTACCCCCCTTTGAATCCCTGTCGCTGATCCGCTGGCACATGCTGAATAGACCTCTCTGTGCTGTCTGCATAATAAAATGAAACTATTACAAATCCGGGCAGTGATGGAGAAATGTAGTGGAGGCCCGTGGTGGAAACAATGAAGAAGGCGGAAGAAATAGATAAATGGTGTAAAACCCAAAGATTAGCGCTTGGGGGGAAATACAAAGGAAATAACCGAAAAACAATGAATCGATGGGACGGATGTGGGACCCGGGGTGCAAATCGCAAATCACAAATCGCAAATATTGGAGGGGAGCGGGCCAGAGTGACACAACACAAAATTTGCGATGCGATGGAGCAAATCCTTTGTAAAATCAACATATAAAAATTTTCCCATTAACAAAGGAAAAAGGCCTTTATTATATGAATGGGCGGAAAGGTGGTACGATGGGCTCGGGGCTTAATCGCAATCGCAAACGGAGACGGGAGCGGGGGGTAATCGTAATCACGGAGCAAAGAACTGTGATTTCGATATAGCGATCGAGCGGAGTTGCGATGGGTGGAAAATGCGATGGCGCGATCAGAGGGAAATGCGATGGCGGAAATGCGATGGATCGATCGGTCATAAACAACGAACAAGCGAAATGCGATATGCGATCAGTGCCTTAAGGGGCAGCGCATGGTCACAGCACTCAGTTACATGGGGACGGGGCTGGATGAAAGGGGCTAAGCCTTAGTATAAGGTCGGAAGTGGGTTTGGCCCATTCCAATGTGATTTAAAGGTTAGAAAGGGGAACAATAGAGGGATAAGGGCGAACTAGCCCAAACAAAGGATATGGGTAGAATTTGAAAAGAATTTGAAGGGTAAATGGGGGATTTAGAAAGGAGAGGCAAGAGGATGGAAACAAAGGCTTAGGGGGACGGAAATAGGAGGGGAAAGGGGGCCTTTGGGAATTTCTTAACAAACAGAGAGGTTGTGTAAGGGAAAACAGCAGAGGGGATTTATTAAAAGGGAAAAGACACAAAGAGGCTTCAAGGATGATGCGTTTTCAAGGGAAATGCATTCCTTGAAGGCTCAGAAACATTTCAGCCCCATGTTTGCTTGTCAAAAATTTCATAGGGGGGCTAACACCTCCTACGCGAAAAATGAGAAATACATGAAAACGTGATTGAAATCACATTTTTTCATGTATTTCTTTGTTTTCACATAGCAAGGTCCACCAAAATTATTCAACATGGGTACTCCCTGGATGAGGAATTTAATTTTGCATCCAACGAGTAATCCCGCTCAAAATTTGAGTAAAAAAAATTGGAGATAAGTTGAAAATATGAGTTGAAAAAATAGTTTTATTATTTTATTGTTTTTAATCTTTTTACCCCTTTACTTAAAAAATGGTGAATCATCCCCCATGGTTAACATCATCATCTTGAATCCTATTGGTCCTTATCAAGTTTATTTTGGTTGTACATTTTTCGTAGGAGGCCCATTTTAGACCTCAAAATTCCCCTAATGTTTCCCCAGGAAATTATCTGTGTTGTAGTTTGATTTGATTCTTTATTTGCTTAATGTGATTGGCGATTGTGTTTAATTTCCACAATTGATTTGTATAAGGATTATGTATCTAGATTTAGTACATTGCTTGATCGGATTGAATACATTGATATACATATGTTTGTATAATTTCTACATGATCTCAAAGCACAGGAAATCACTATAGTGGAGGAGAAGCTGAGTTTGTGACTAAATAGAATTCGAATTTGCAAAAGTATTATTGGTGCGACACGCGAATCAAGATTGAAATGGCTTTCAATGGCTTGATATTAGATTCTGCACTCTAGGGCAGATCTAACTCTATTGCATGGAAAGACAAGATTGAGGTAGTACTGGAGGACAATGGGTTGAAAGAAGTCATTGATAATGATGTTCCCAAACCTGTTGTAGCAGATGCTGCAAATCTTGATGCTTGGAAAAATAAGGTTGCAAGGGCAAGGAGGATCTTACTGGAGGGAGTACGAGACCACATTGTCTCAAGTCTCAATGGAAAAGTGACTCCATATTCAATGTGGAAGGCTTTGATAGATCTGTTTCATAGAAGCAGTGATCATAGAAAATTGGCACTGAAGGATAAACTCGGGAAAATCAAAATGGAGAAAGGTGACACTATTTCGGTATACTTGACCAAGTTTGTCAAATGTCGAGATGAGATTTGGAGTGTAGGAATTATTTTCGTGGATGATGACTTGGTGAGCCTAGCTCTTCTAGGCCTTCCCAAGAGTTGGCATAGTTATCAAGACTCTGTCAATGGGAGGCAGAAGTTGCCAGTTTGGGAATGACTTTGGTCAGATTTGGTGCAAGAATAATTCAGGAAAATACCAGGGATAGATCTTCATCTAAGGAAGATGATGAAGAAAAATGTGCCTTGGCTATTAAGGCAAAGAAAGGGAAGGGAAAGAAATCATATTCCAAATCTGAGACTGGCGAAGAAGGCAAGGAGCGTGACATGTCCATAGTGAAGTGTTTTCATTGTCACGAGCATGGAAATTATGCCACTAATTTTCCACAAAAGAAGAAGAACAAGAAGGCTGCAGGACCTGTAGCTGGTGAGGCTTTGGCCTCGAAATTTGAGTTATACTTCTCGTTGATCACATGCATGGTATCAATTGCAATGGGATCACGGTGGTAATTGGATAGTGGTGCATCTTTTCACATGATGGGAGACAAAGAACTTTTTAGTAACTTGGAGGAGAAGGACCTCCAGATGTATATCAAAGTGGGTGACGATGATAGGGATAGCGCTACCGAGATTAGTATAGTTACTTTCTAGAGACAATCATGTAAACCATTTTTATTAAAAGATGTAATGCATGTACCAGGCTTGAAGACAAATTTAGTTGTAGTCGAAATTTTGGAGGATAGAGGCTATGATGTTGTTTTCAGTGAAGGAAAAGCCTTCCTGTGACACAAAGCAACAGGAAAAGCCAAGAATATTGGGATTTGTGTGAAGAGTCTCTTTAAACTTGATGTAGATGGATTCGTAGTATTGATGGGTAAAGCAGACAAAGTGGTGAGCCAGGATGAGGGTGAGTTACACCATGGAGCTTTGAAGTTCATGCAGCAAATTTCTATGGTGCTTCCAAAAGGTACACTTGTGCAGATAGACACATGCAAGGGATGTATCATGGGGAAGTTTGAGAAATCCTTGCGATTGTCCCTTGAGAGGTAGTTGGATTTGCATGCAGATGAGGAACTCTTGGTTCCAAAGAATGAACCTCAAGATTTGGAGCAGTCACATGCGGAGGATCATGGAGTGGCAGAAACCACTCAAGTAGAGAAATTTCGAGCCAGATGGGCAGAGGGAGTGCATGCAGCTATACCTCCAGGTGTGAGGTGGGGCGATGTGCAGAATTAATCCCAAGAAGAAATTGGGCAGGTTTCATTGAGATGGCGTATCTCATGAATCGAACCTGGCTATGAGGAGCCCACAGTACAGCAGTAGCAGGATCAGTTAGATTTATGCATTCAAATATCAGGAGGAAAGAAATCAGAGTGACAAGTGTCAGATATTGGAGTGCAGATCAAAGTTGGTAGTAGTGCAAAGTGCATGGATGCAGATTTCAACAGTGCAAAGAATCCAGTAGACATGTGTAGTAGGTACCAGCAGTCAGAAGACTCTGATAACAGATGCATTATATTAATTCAATTGTTTGGAGTTTATTTAGTTTCAGAAGTGTTGCATACAAAAGTTGCATGTGCAAGAAACACTAGAGAAGTGTTGCATGCAAGAGTTGCATGTCGCATGCAAGGACATTCATTTCTTGTTGAGAGAGAGTGTTGAAGTTTGCAACAAGAAACAGCGAAATTGGCATCTGGAAGCAACGTGACAGCACCTACAATAGTGTCAGACCACAGGTCTTGTAGTGATGGGTCCTAGTGATACAATAGTGTGAAATTCAATTTATTTAATAAATTGGGTATGTGTCAAATTTAATTATCCCTTAATTAAATTGTACAATAAATTGTAATCTTATCTCAAGATCACTTGTAATAGTCAACTAAGTGTGATAAACTTAGTTAGCTCATGAATTTCGAGTTGAGGGTAGTTGGTGAGTCATGCAGAGTGATTCTATGTGTTTTAGAGTTCAAGTTGCAGTTAAGTGCATGAGTAATCAGTTAACTCAGTTAGATGAGTTAAATTCAGTTGAACTAGTTCTAAATGTTTGTTGCACTAGTGAGAGATCAAGTGAATTAAATCTTATTTAATTCACAATCAGTGATTTTCCATGCAACTGATGATTTACTATTAATAGCTACATGCATGTCAGTTCCAATGGAGACCCAATTGAGACAAAGGTTAAAGGGAAGTTAAATATCAGTTGTGATATTAGTAGACTTCCCAGATGCAGTTAAAACACCACAGGATTCCCATGATACTCAGCACAATTGATGAAGGATGAAATTCCTAAGGAATAGGTATTTCATTCATCAGGAATTGTGTGAGCAAGGTAGGCTGAAGACGGGCTAAGAATTGGCTAAGTGTTGGCCAAATTTTGTCTAGATCAGTGTGAGACAGTAGGCATAGTGCAAGAGACTCTTGTGAGAAGAGTGCATTGTAATTTCTTCATGATTCCTTGTGGAATATACAATAGAAGATAGAGGGGTTTTGAGCAGCAAGATTTCCCTAGGAAATTATATGTGTTGTTGTTTGATTTGATTCTTTCTTTGTTTAATGTGATTGGAAATTGTGTTTAATTTCCGCAATTGATTTGTAGAAGGATTCAATATCTAGCTTTAGTACATTGCTTGATTGCATTGAATCCATTGATATACATATGTTTGTATAATTTCTACAATGACTTGACTCAAGGTGCTTACAACAAAGCAAATTTCAAGATGAGTGTTCACTAGAAACATCAATGCTCCAATCAACTAACAATACTCAGATGGATCAAATAAATTAGGTCCAACTTTATCACCACATAGTTTCTTTAATTTCATCTCTTTGGGAGTGCTCATGGATTTGCACTCTACCATCCCAAACCTTTCCAATAGCTTTACAACATACTTTCATTGGGAGAGAATAATTTTTCCAGGTCTTTATCAGACCTCCAGGCCCAAAAATAAGTGCATCATCCCAAGTTCTTTCATTTCAAATTCAAAGTCAATCTCCCTCTCACACTGAATCATCAGAGGTTCATTACCTATAAAAAATAGACCGTCAACATATAATACCAATGTCAAAGGCATACCTTGTACGTCTTTGAAATAGAGGTTGGGATCAACACGGCTCCTCGTGAATCCCAATTTTACTATGTGGCTATCAATATAAGAATACCAAGCCTTGGGGGCTTGCTTTAAGCCATAAATTTATTTCTTCAATCCGAATACATGGGTTCTTATTTCATGTACCTCAAATCCTTGAGGTTGTTCAACATATACTTCCTCCTGAAGAGCATCATGGAGAAAATTTGTCTTGACATCCATCTGATGGAGAGTCCACCCTTCACTAGAAGCTAAAGCAATAATAGAGTGAATGGTGGTATAGCAAGAAACATGAGCAAATATGTCTTCATAACCAATTCCCTTTTTCTGAGAGAATCCTTGAGCCATAAATCTTGCTTTATATTTTTCAATACTGACATCCATGCCATGTTTTATTTTAAACAACCATTTTGAAGTCACAATTGATTTTCCATGAGGTCTAGGAACAACTTCTCATACATCATTTTTCATAATGGATTCATATTCTTCTGTCATGGCATCCTTCCATACTTGGTGCTTTACTGCTTCTTCAAATGATTGAGGTTCACTCTGTATGATAGAACTCATAGCAACAACATAGTTTTGATATTGACTGGGATTCTTTCTTTCTATAAAAGTGCGCCTAGGAGCAATATGTTTTTCAGTGTCCTCTAGAGTATCACAAATCCATAGAGGCCTTTTCCTGTATGGAGGATCTAATGGATCCATAGGCTCAACAAGTTCATCTAAGTTCTCATGATTAGTTTCATGAGTAGATGGATCCACATCATCATTTGTTTCTTTAGAAGAGATAGAAGGAGGACTAATTCTTACTTTTTCAAGAGTTGCACCTTCATCAAATGTTACATATTTGTTTAAGTCTATTGTTCTTTGATCAAGTATATAAATTCTAAATTCTTTAGAATCTTCACAATAGCCCACAAACATATCTTTCTTACTAGAAGCCTCAAGATTGTTCATCATTTATTTTGGTACATGAAAATAAACAGGACAACCAAAGATGACTGACATCAGGTTTCTTGCATGTTAATATTTCTTCAAGAGTCTTGTCATATAATGTCCAATGAGGAGTCTCATTTTGTACATATACGAAATTGTTGGCAGCTTCTCCCCATAGGAACTGTTATATCTCAAGAAACAATCCCCTGGTTGTGGTAAGGAATTAGTGCTCAAGACATTTTGTAAATGTATGTCACAATTATAATATCAAATGGCCTCTTCTTAACACCTTTAAAATATAATTATTTAATACAATCAATAATCTGATATAATGAAAGCCTTCGCAATGTCATAAACTGTTGATATCTGAATGAAATGAAATGAAAAACTGTAAAGGAAACTTGAAGTGATATGTTAAGAAACAGAATCTATCACTTTTAAGTTTCAGAGGGAATTCATGGAGAGAGAGGAAACTCAAAATAATAAGCTGCAAACGTAGAATCTATTACTTTAAAGTTTCATCAGGATTTTGTGAAGAAAGAAGAGATGAGCTGAAGGAGCGCTAATTAACGTTGTTTAACTCTTACTCACGAATGTAATTAAGAGATCGGCTGCTACATTAATTCACTTCATTCAAAGAGGAATAGACACAGAGCGAAACTGGAAAGACATATCAACATCAACAATTGTAGGAAACTTGATCTTCTTTCATTTATTTCTCAGAAAATTCAGTACCAAATTAACAATCCTCCGGAGGTCCAAAACTCGAAACCCCTTTTCTTTATTTCTATCTACTTAAATACATCACAGTGGTTTGTAACTCCTAAACTTCTTGAAACTATTCGACTACCTAAACTATTAATATTACTTCTGCAATCATACTTGAGAAAACAATTAAAAATGGAAATATTGTTCTTTTTGTTGAATCTGATGTTGATGCGTCCTCTCGAAGTGCCGAAGTGTCTTTTCTGGTTATGATGCAGTGGCTACATAGCTCTATAACGACTCCTCAGTCCCCGACTTGACTTGGTTGTCATGCTCCCAATAGGGACGCTATACGTTCTTCTGCCCAACTATGCCTATGCCCCTCTACTTCAAACGTTGTCAATCATATCACCTGCTACCCAACTCTGCCTCTTCTCCTTTGATCTGCGTCGAGTCACTTACCCGAGTTTTTCTGTCGCGTTCTGCCTATTTCTTCATAAAGTGGTGCATAACCGCATAATATCAGACTTGAAATCCTTTAGATTTCATCTTGAAACCACATCGCATCCGTGCCAGCATCGCACTTCGTATTTCGTCATCTTTAACTTTTCCTTAGTGTTTATCTTTTAAAACTTGCGATGTGCGTTATGCGATCAGGTCCCACCTAGCATCACACATCACACTTCAGTGACCTTATCACTTACCTCCTGCGGTGATCCTTTAAAACCTATGATTTTCGATTTGCAATCGGGCCCCACCTGGCATCGCACATCGCACTTCGGTGACTTTATCACTTACCTCCCACGCCTATCCTTTGAAACTTGTGATTTTAGATTTGCAATTTAATCTCCGATGTCTATCTCTCTGCTCCAGTTCTGCGCTTTGATCCTGACCATCAATTTTTCCCTTTGCGCCTCCTCCAAAACTCTTAAGTGTTTATGGGAAATTTTCCCTTTATCTGCCTTTGGGAAATTAGTTTGTTTGCTCCACAATGTAACCCTCCTGAGATTATCCGGCGTTATAGCACGTTGGTCCCTCTTGAGCTTGCAAATGAGCCCAACTCGACCTTGTTCAGTGTGCAATGTTCTGAGCATGATCATTGGTCCGGCTCTTGAACTGTTCTGCACATGAATGAGCTCGACTCGACCCACGTTCACATCTCATCACGTAATGTTAATGTACCAATATATAAATTAGAATTCTTCTATGACACACAAAATTTTACATTTTCTATCATATTTGCTTTTTTGGTGTTTTGAAAAATATTTCAAAGGTAAATGCAAATGAGCCACAACATTTGGCTCCACCTGGGGATAGTGATTTTTTTCCACGGAAGCGCTAAGAACTGCAGATTAGTGCCTTATCCATTGGGCATGGAGTCAAATATTGCTTGGTGACATATGAACAATGAGAAATCCGGTATTTACAATGGTGGAATGCTGAATTTTAATGCTAGAAATAATGCTTCAGATATTGCCCGTTCACAAGCAGTTGTATTGTCTCTCCATATAGATCTTCCAAAATCAATGTATTATCTGACCTTGCCTCAAAGATCTCATATGTACCATACCAGAGAGGGTCAAATTTACCACGCTTCCCCTTTTCTTCTCGTCTGGTGTCCCATCTTAGTACCAAATCTCCTACTTGAAAGAGAACTTCTTTTGCTTTTCTATCAAATATAGACTTCATATTTTCCTGATAAGTAATCAAGTTATCCCTGACTTTGTTTCTGTTTTCACTCAATTCAATTATTTTGTTCAATCTTCTTACTAGATTATTCGATTCTTCCTGAGCTTCTTGAAGGAAATAAATCATTGATTTGGCCAGCTGAGTAGGAAATAGTGCTTGAGTTCCATAAATCAGTTCATAGGGAGACTTCCCCGTAGATCTCTTGGTAGTGACTCAAACTGCCCAGAGAGAAAACTTCAACTTCATATACCAATCCCTCTAATTCTCGGTGATTGTTTTCACCAAGATTCTAACCAATGTCTTATTTGAAGACTCTACCAATCCATTCCCTTGGGGATGATATGCTGTGGAATTCGATAAAATCACATTATATGTTTGACAGAAACTAATGAAACGAGAAAAGTTGAATACCCGAGCATTATTAGTCACAATTTTGACTGGACATCTGAATCTGCTGAAAATGTTTTCCTCCAGAAACTTCACCACCACTTGGTCATTTGTCTTCTTAGTGTTGAGATTCAACAAGATGATGAGCTTAGTGAAAAGAGTCACCTTCACTAATGGGCCCACAGGCTATTTTTTGCATAAGCCTATTTTTAGACTGTCTATTTTTAGACATGGTGATCATATTTCAGAAGTTGCAGGATGCTATTTGTGGATGGTTGATCAAGTTGGAAAAATAGATGAAATTCTATTTTTAGAATATTGGGTGAAGTCTATTTATAGATTGCTGATCTAAAAATAGATGCATGTCTATTATTATTATCTCTTAATAATAATTAGACACTAAACAACAACTTATTCTCTTGGAGCACTTTGTTTCAGTGCACAGATGTGGCACATCAGTGGATTGAGGGAATTACGCAATTCCCCAAGGGTTTACTAGAGCTAATGCATGGAGGACTCAGTTAGAACTCAAGTGGCAGAGTTATGACACAGTTGGAAGAAGTAGTTATGGAGTTGTATTCAGTTTAACTCAGTTAGACTCAGTTGAGATAGTTGTATCTAGTCTAACTGATTGATACACTACTAAGAGTGGAGTGAATTAATTAGTTAATTAATTCACAAATAATAACTCATTAATCAACTAAACAATACAGCGGTTAACTACAGTGCATGTCAGTTTCAGTGGAGACCCAGTGGAGAGATAGGTGAAAGGGCAAGATAGACTCTCTATTGTGACTATAGTGATACATTGATTGCATCACACACACATTGGAGTTGCCAATGAGGATTGCGCAGTCAAGGCAAGGGTAATTTGAATTCATTCAGAGCTATTCTTCAGCAGCGATTGCGCAATGGAGGCAAGCTAGCAAGAGGGAAGAGATCGATGCATGGATTTGCAAGATTGTTCCTGATTAGTGTATGACGATTGTACTGTACTGAGAGCTTGATAATATTTGTATGAGGATTGTCATATGATTCCATGATACATAATATATAGTTGGGGTTTTCAGCTTCAGGCTTTTCTGGTTAAAAACAACTGTGTTATGTGCGATTATTTTTATTTATGCTTTACATGTGTGTGCAATTAATTTTCCACAAAAGATTAACAAGTGGAATGATTCAGTATCTTGCATAAATTTAAATAGTGTGAGATCAGGTGGATCTAGGACATATGCATGCATAGTGCATATAATTTCTACATGGTATCGGAGCATTTTTTATTGAATATTGCAATTGTAAAGTGAGTTTGTGCTGGTGGACAATTCGACTTTGCTACAGAAGATTCTTGGTGCAGAAGTTGAGTATACATCGAAATGGCTTTCAATGGGTTGCGATTGGAGTATGCCCTTGATGGGAGCTCGAATTACATAGCCTGGAAGGACAGGATGGAGGCAGTGCTGGAGGATAATGGACTGAAGGAGTTCATCGATAGCGATGTTCCTAAGCTGGGATCTAGCGATGCTGCATTACTTAACGCATGGAAAAAGAAGACAGAAAAGACGAGAAGGATTATGTTGGAAGGTGTGAAGAACCATATTGTGTCCAGCCTTCACGAGAAAGCCACTCCATTCTTAATGTGGAAGGCTTTGATAGACTTGTTCCAAAGCAAAAGTGACCAGAGGAAGTTGACGTTTAAAGACAAGCTCAGAAAAATAAAAATGGAGAAAGGCGACAGTATTCCAAAATACCTCACGAAGTTTGTCCACTGCAAGGATGAACTGGGAAGTGTGGGGGTTACTGTTGATGAAGAAGACTTGGTGAGCTTCTGGCTCTCCTTGGGCTTCCGAAGAGTTGGTGATCCTAACGAAGACTCTCGTTAATGGATTCGGGAGGAACCGGCCGAGATGGGAGCGACTTTGGTCGGATCTTGTGCAGGAGGAGATAAGGCAGGGTACCAGGGATGGATCTTCATCTAAGAATGAAGATGAAGAGAATTTCACTTTGGCTTCCAAAGCAAGGAAAGGGAAGGGGAATAAACATCCTTCAAAATCCGATGCTAAAGGCAAGAAGCATGATTTGTCCAAAGTGAAGTGTTTTCACTGTCACGAACATGGAAATTTTGCCACAAACTGTCCACAGAAGAAGAAGAACAAGAAGGTTGATGGATCTGTAGCTGGAGAGGCCTTAGCCTCACAATTTGAACTTGACTTCTCCTTGATCGCATGCTTGGTTTCAAGCTGTATGGGATCAGTGTGGTATCTTAACAGTGGTGTATCTTTCCATATGACATGAGACAAAGAGTTGTTTAGTGACTTGGAGGAGAAGGACCTCCAGATGCATGTAGAGATGGGCAACGATGGTCAATATAGTACGACTGGCATTGGGACCATTACCTTTGAGAGGGAGTCCGGTAATCCATTCTTGTTGAATAATGTTATGCATGTTCCAGGTCTGAAGAAGAACTTGGTCTTAGTCGCAATGTTGGAAGACAAGGGTTATGATGTTGTTTTCAGTGAGGGAAAAGCCTTCCTTCGACATAAAACAACAGGTCAAACCAAGAAGATAGGGGTTTGAATTAAGAATCTCTACAAGCTAGAGGTATATGGTTGCGCTACAATGGTGGGCAAAGCAGAAGAAGTGGTGAGCCGGGATGAGGGCGAATTATGGCACAGGAGATTGGGCCATATTCACCATGGTGCTTTGAAGATTTTGTAGTAGATTTCTACTGGAATTCCCAAGGGTACTCTTTTGCAGTCAGATCAGTGCAAGGGATGTAGTATGGGTAAGTTTGTGAAGGCCACCTTTCATGAAAAGGAGAACCGTGCTTCGGTGATCTTGGAGAGAATTCACACAGACGTGTGTGGACCTTTCTCGGTTGCTTCAACGAAAAAACACAGGTATTATGTTATATTTGTTAATGAATATTCTCGTAGATGCTGGATCTTCTTCATGCAGAAGAAGAGTGAAACATTCTCAAAGTTCTGTGAGTTCAAGGCATTGGTGGAGAATGAGTCGAGGAAGCAAGTCAAAGCTCTATAGAGCGATAATGGCGGTGAATACATCTCAGGCGAATTCAAAGACTTCTGTAGCAAAGAAGGAATTTGAAGAGAACCCATAGCGCCTCATAACCCACAGCAGAATGGGGTCGCGGAGAGAAAGAACAGAACGATCATGGGTGTTTCATGAGCGATGCTGCATGACCAAGGCCTACCGATGCACTTGTGGGCAAAAGCATGCAACACTGCGGTTTATGTGCAAAAACCTTGTCCTCATAGAGTACTTGGCATGAGTACACCCGAAGAATATTTTACTGGTAAGAAGCCTGATATTTCTCATTTGAAGATTTTTGGCTCACCTGTTTAAATTCATGTGACAAAGGACACCAGGAAGAAGCTGGAGCCAACTGCAGAAGTTGGGTTATTTGTGGGGTAAACAGAAACACCCCATAACTATCGTGTGTATTTTCCAGATAGTCGGATGACTGTTGTGCGATGGGATATAAAATTCAATGAGGTGAAAGCCATGAAGTTGTCGCTTGAGAGGGAGCTACACTTACATGCGGAGGAGGAAATTCTTGTTCCCAAAGATGAGCCTCTAGATGTGGATCAACACAGAGGAGATTCATGGAGTGGAGTCGTCCACTCATGCATAACCAAAAAAATCGACAAGGAAAAAAGCGTAATTACGTAAGCCGAGAGACTGCTTGATGCAACAGCCGTAATGTAGGAGTCCCTACATCACAAACATTTACGCAGACATTCACCTCGACCGATTTATCGGATACATGGCTCTTAGAGCAAGTTTATTGTGACAGAGCTATCTTCTTTCAAAGAAGCAAATGCAGATCACATGGGTAGATGCCATGGTGGAGGACTATGACTCCATTGTTAGAAATAGTTCTTGGGAGATTGTTCCAAGGTCAGTGGGAAAATCAGTTATAGGATAAAGATGGATCTACAAGGTAAAGAAATCTGCTGGTGGGAGCGTCGAGAAGTATAAGGCAATATTTGTTGCCCGGGGCATCTCGTCGCATTAAGGATTGACTATGAAGAAACCTTGTAAATTCGTCACACACCTAAAGATTCTTTTCATACGAACCATCCTTGCTCTCAAATAAGCAGTAGGAGGTTGGCACATTCATCAGATGGATGTGAAGACTGCATTCCTTAATGGGATCATTGAGTAAGAGGTGTACATTGATCAGCCTAAAGGATTTGAGATCTTCAGCAGCAATTCTCATGTGTGCAGGCTCAAAATAGTGTTGTATGGGCTGAAACAAGCACCCCGTGCTTGGTACACTCAGATTGACAACTATTTCACTAGACTTGGCTTCACCAAGAGTGAGGCGGATGAAAACCTGTACCAGATTGTGGTTGAGGGTAAGATTTTAATCATCAGACTTTATGTTGATGATTTAATACTAACAAAAGATGAGAAGTTGATACACTCATGCAAGGCGATCTTGCTTAAAGGGGAGTTTGAGATGAAGGATTTGGGCTCTCCTTCATTATTTCCTTGGATTGGAAATATGGTAGCGGGAAGGAACTGTTTGTGTCTCAAGGCAAGTATGCCCGGGAGATATTGGAGAAGTTTCACATGCAAGGCTGCAAGCCTATCGACACTCCTCTTCTAGGAAATTGGAAGAAATAGGATGCTACATTGGCAGAGGTAGTGGATGCCACTATTTATCAACAGTTGGTGGGTTCGCTCATGTATTTAGTCAATACAAGACCGCACATATGTTATGCGGTGAACTAGCTTTCACAAGCGATGGTTAAGCCTACCAAACTCTTTTGGAAGGCAAGCAAGCATGTCCTGAGATATCTCAGGGGCACATATGAGTATGGTTTATGGTACATACAGACGGATGAGGTGAATTTGCATGGCTTCACGGATGCAGATTGGGCAGAAAGCCCAACAAACAGAAAGAGCACATCAGGAGGGATTTTCGGTATCGGATCTATGGCAGTTTCTTGGTACAGCAGGAAACAAAGATCCGTGGCACTCAGTTCAGCAGAAGCAGAATACATGGCAATAATTCAAGCTGCATGTGAGGCTATCTGGATGAGGAAGATTCTGGTTGGTTTTTTCGGTTCACATTTAGATCCCACAGTGATACATTGTGATAATCAGAATTGCATTAAACTCTCGGTTAACTCTGTGTTTCATGATAGATCTAAACATATGAATCGGTGCGATATATGAATCATCGTTTAAAACATATCGAGTCAATGTGATTGAATCGCTCTGATGCAATGTAACACTATTCACTTTGATGTTGGCACTCAAACATATATGAATCATCGTTTAAAACACATCGGGTCCAGAACTCAATCGCAATCGCAACTTTTGGTTAACATGTTCCGCTGCCAACTTTTCTCCGATGCGATTCGTGACTCGGGTCCCACCTTATAAGACTTTGTTTGTATTAGGCCCGAACAATAGAGCGCTTCACATATATGTATATATATATACTTTGGCCCCTTGTTTATAAAGCGCTACATATATAAAGCGCTGCATATGTATGTATACTTTGTCGCTTCAGTCTTTATGTATCCCCCAACTTGGGTTATGATTCTTGGAATTTTATGTAGGGGTCCCACTTGCGTATTAACTTTGGTTTACACTCCAATCATCGGTATATCATAACATAAAAGCCAGACTATACAACACAGCCTGATATTTTACCCTCCGCCATATCATTATAACATATCCACATTATATAAATTACTATAGGTCCGCACCCTTTGTATTATTTCATTCGAATCATCAATCAACTTATAACTAAACCCAACGCGAAATTTCAATACACAACCATTCCATGCAGCCCACATGTGTTTAATAAACTCTGCACTTTTAGTATGTTCCAACTGACAGCACCCTTTGAACATATATATATATATATATAAGCCTAAGTCAATCTTCGACCATGGCTTTAACCCTCGGCATAAAATAATGTATTAACTTGCAATAAATATATAATCCGCACATAACCCATTCTTATATGTGCACACAACTTTAATATATATCCAATATTGCAATGGATATCAAACCCGATACATATTTTAGCACATATACGTTCCCGGGGCCCACCTCCATTAACACGCCTCTTGCATCCAACGGTGGACAGTTTATTGCATCGACTCCGATGATCCAACGAATGTCATACCATATCGCCTTTTTTATTGATACGAGGTTTAACACTTCAAATTTGCACGAAAAAATTTGTTTTACAAAACTGCCTGAGGACACGTGTCCTTCAATGACACATATCGCATTCATTTTGGCAATACTGCTTACCACTTCCACCAACGCGCGAACCCACTGGTTTTGTGGCCCTCTGGTTTTACTGTTCATGTTCGGGGTTCTGGTTCAATTCATGGTTCCGCTTCGATAAAGAATTTCGCGCCTTCGTTATATACATATACATATAAGCTCTGTTCAAAATATAATATATATAAACCCTTCTTGATTTCGTTATATACCTTTCTTCGGCACTTTGATATATATGAACCCTGTTTCATTGCTATTTTAATATAACACTATCATAAGGTTTAACACTTGACTGTATTAGATTTTTATTGTTTAATTCTTGGTATTACCCCTTATACACAGAGCCTCGGTTCCACCTATGCTTGATCATTTCACTGCTTGTTAACGGCTCTGCTTCTATATT
Source organism: Pinus albicaulis (assembly GCA_034641835.2). NCBI lineage: Eukaryota > Viridiplantae > Streptophyta > Pinopsida > Pinales > Pinaceae > Pinus > Pinus albicaulis. Next base: position 30,130,224 of record MU968450.1, read on the forward strand.
CTCTGCCTCCGCCTCTGCTGCTCGACCGTTTCATCTCTACCTCTATATTCTCTATCTCCGCCTCTGCTGCTCGACCGTTTCATCTCTGCCTATGTATTCTCTGTCTCCGCGTCTGCTACTCTACCTCTTTTTCTCTCTCTTATCTTCTATGCTGCTCCTTTGCGCTGCTTTGCTTCTCCTTTTGCTGCGCTATCTCTGTAAATAAACTATCCCTCTGTTCTTCTCATGCTCCCTGTAAATGTTACTATACCATTCACCAAAAACCTATTGTCTTCTCCTTTGCTTCTGCTACTATCCTTTGTTTGTCTTTGCCTCTGCTGCCTCCTTTGCCATCAATGATAACATTTCCAACAGTCCCCCCCTTTGGCATTGATGGCAATACGCTTCCTCTGCTTGCCTTTTAGGACCCTTTCTTTTGTTGCTTGCTCTTCCTCCCCCTTTGACATCAATGGCAAGGGGTTCCTCATTTCCCAATGTGCTTTTAAATCTCGTCCATGTTGCTCTGATCTTGAGGACATGTTTCATGCTTTCCTTGTTAACTAATCTCCCCCTGGAATGATATTTTTCAATTCTGTTCTCCCCCTGAAACGATGCTTTCTCTTCAAATCAGAGAGTAACATCTACAGATACTACCCCTAGTCTATCTCTCAAATACTCAAATGGTCCTCTAGCAAGAGGTTTGTTAAATATATCTGTTTTCTATTCTTTTGTTGGCACATACTCCAGGTTCACTACCTTCTGAGCTACTTGTTCTCGGAGAAAATGATACTTGATTGGGATATGTTTAGTTTTTGAATGAAGCACAGGATTTTTTGATATGCTTATAGCACTTGTATTATCACATTTGATAGAGATAGGTTCATCAATGCTTACCTTCATGTCTTGGAGGGTTTGGTTCATCCACATGACTTGTGTGCCTCATGTTGTTGCTGCTATGTATTCTGCTTCTGCTATAGATAGAGAAATAGATGTTTGTTTCTTGCTTAGCCATGTCACCAGACTTTCTCCTAGATAGAATGCACCTCCACTTGTGCTTTTCCTGTCATCCACGCAGCTGGCCCAATGTGCATTTGTGTATGCTGTCAAGGTGAAGCTTTTTCCTTTTGGATACCATAGCCCAAATTGTATTGTTCCTTGTAGATATCTAAATATTCTTTTGACTGCTAGAAGATTATTTTGCTTTGGTGCTGCTTGATATCTAGCCACAAGTCCTACTGCTAGCATGATGTCTGGGCTTGATGCTATCAGGTACAGCAGACTTCCTATCATGGATCTATAGAGTCTTTGATCTATATCAGCAGACCCATCATCAGCACATAGCTTGAATCCCGTGATCATGGGAGTTGACACAGGTTTGCAGTCTTCCATTTTGAACTTTTTCAACATTTCTTTTAAGTATTTTTCTGTGAGATGAATGTACCTGTGTTCTTTTGCTTAATTTGAAGTCCTAAGTAGAAGGTGAGCTCTTCAATCATAGACATCTCAAACTCTGATTTCATCTCTTCAGCAAATCCTTTTGCTAGCTCATCTTTTTTGCTTCCAAACATAATGTCATCAACATATACTACAACAATCAGGAGTTCATTTCCATGGGATTTTATGTATAGATTGTTGTCTACTCCTCCTCTCTTAAAGCCTTGTTTTTGCAAGTACTTATCCAGCCCTGAGTACCAAGCACGAGGAGCTTGTTTTAGTCCATATAGAGCCTTCTTTAGTCTGCACACATAGTCTTCTTTGTCTTTTAATGAGAAACCTTCTGGTTGTTCCATGTAGACTTCTTCTTCTAGATCTCCATTCAGAAATGCAGATTTCACATCCATTTGATATACTTTGAAGTTTTGGTAGCATGCAAAGGCCAGAAACATTCTGATAGCTTTCATTCTGGCTACAAAGGCAAATGTTTCATCGTAATCAAGTCCTTAGATTTGTGAATATCTTTTGCAAATAAGTCTGGCTTTATTCCTGATTACCTGTCCTTTCTCATTCATTTTATTCTTGAATACCCATTTTGAACCTATGACATTTTTCTCAGTGGGTCTGGGAACTAATTCCCAGGTATTGTTTTTCTCAATTTGGTCCAATTCTTCATTCATAGCATTCACCCAATACTTGTCTTTGCTGGCTTCTGCAAACTTTTTGGGCTCTATTTGTGATAACATGGCTATGTATACTTCTTCTGTCTGTTCAGTTAGCTGCCTTCTTGTTTGGACTCCTACACTCTTGTCTCCAATGATCTGATCTTCTGGATGGTTATTTTGAGTGTATCTTGAGGGGGCTTTTGAGCTCAGTTCAGCATATTATGTTGTCTTTCTTGTCTCATCATCAATTTTGTTTTCTTCTTCATGCTTGTCTGAAGGATTGCTACAGTCTGTACTTCTTGTCTTGTTTGGAATTTATTCATCAAATCTTACGTCAATGCTTTCTACAATTTTTCGAAGAGTCTTGTTGTACCACTTGTACCCTTTACTCTTGGATGCATATCCCAGAAATATCCCTTCATCTACTCTTGCATCAAATTTCTCCAGATTTTCATCATTATTCTTTATGTAACACTTGCTTCCAAAGATTCTAAAGTGCTTGATTGAAGTTGGTTTACCATGCCATAGTTCATAGGGAGTCTTGTCACTACTTGGCCTTAAATGAGCTTTGTTAAGGATATGCACGGCTGTGTGTACTGATTCTGCCCAGAAGGTTTAAGGAATATTACTCTCTTGCATCATGGCTCTGGAAATTTGTTGTACAGACCTGTTTTGTCTCTTTGCTACTCCATTCTGCTGAGGTGTCCCTGCAATAGTAAATTTTTTCTTTATCCCATGTTCATTGCATGGGTCTACAAAGTCATAATCTGTGAATTCACCTCCTCTGTCTAATCTGATGCATTTTAGTTTGCATCCTGTTTGATTTTCTGCTAATGCTTTGAATATCTTGAATTTCTCCAGTGCTTCCGATTTATTCTTGAGAAATGCAACCCATGTCATTCTGGAGAAATCATCTATTATCAGCATGAAGTAGGATTCTCCACTTGGAGTTTTAGTTCTTGCAGGTCCACACAGGTCCATGTGCACAAGATGGAGTGGTCTTCTTGTTGATAACTCATCTTTGGCCTTAAAGGATGTGTGGGTCTGTTTGCCCAATTGACAGGATTTGCATATGGTATTGGAAGGCCTTTTTATTTTTGGCATGTCTCTGACAGCTTTCTTCTTGCTCAGTCTGATGATATGATCGAAGCTGAGATGTCCCAATCTCTTATGCCATAACCATGACTCCTCAAGTTTGCTAAGATGGCATTCTTCATCTTCCTCTTTCACTATGTAAACATTACTCTCTGTTCGAACACCTTTGAGCAGAGTCTTACGTGTGGTGCTTGATCTGACTTCACAGTCTTGTGCTCTAAAAAGAACTTCACAGCCTTTATCACACATTTGACTGACACTCAGCAAGTTTTCTTTCATCTCATCTACAAACAATACATCTTGGGCCTTTCCTCTGCCATTATCTAGGCTGACTGAGCCTTTTCCTTTGATTTTTCCTGATTTATCATTTCCAAAAATAACATTTCCATATTTCTTTTCATCAAAAGTTATAAATCTTCTTCTGTCTCCAGTCATATGTTTTGAGCAGCCACTGTCCAAATACCATTGGATTTTTAGGTCTTGAGTAGTTAGAGCCAGGTCACATTTGTTCACCTTCTTTTTCCACTGGAAGCATCCTTTTGTTTGGAAATTTTTGTGGGATGATGAACCACATCCTCTGAGAGGACATTTGGAAGGCATATGTCCAATTTTATTGCATACACAACATTTGATCATAATTTTTGCAGAATTGTGAGTATGAGTAAAACCTCCTTGATTCATAAACCTCCTTGAGGTGCTGTACATCAATCTTTGTCCATATTTTCTGCACTCAATGATTTTATGGCCAAATTCCTTACAATAAAAACAGTAACCATAGAAACAATTTGCATACCTGATGTGAGGTTTTCTTCTTCATTTGTTTGCTTGAGACAGTCTCTTCATTGTTTTCATCTTTTGCTAGTTTGAATTACTCCTCCTTGTATGACAGTATGCAGCAATGTGTCCCAGCTTGTGGCAGGCATAACAGGTGGTATTTTTCATAGGAGGAAAGAATCTCCTTTGATGGCTTCCAAATTTGACATACTCAGGGGTATGTGAGCCTTTTTCTGTTGTCTGAGTATTTATTTCATTCTTCGTTATTAGAGGTTTCTTCTGGTTTCTGTCTCCCTCATTACATGTTTCTTCTTTTGTAGGACTTATTTGAGTTGCTTCATCGGCCTTCTTTGCTTTGACAAAAATAATATTTTTGTTTTCTTTTTCTTTACCTTTACTTGATTCTCCTTCATAGCCTATCCCAGTCTTTATCAGAGGAGATATTTGAGCATCTAGAATTTTGTTCAACTTACCAGAGCTTGTTGTTTGAGAAGAATTTATAGACACTTTCCTTTGAGCATTTTCTAATTTCTTCCTCAGACATACTACTTCTTCTTCCAACTTCTCTTGTTCCTGAGTTTTATCCTTGATTTTCTTAAGTAACATGTCTTCTATATTCTTGGCTTCTTCAAGCTCTATCTTTAGCTGCATGAGGACTTCTGAATTATGTTCTTCTCGTACATACTTAAGGAGAATTTCTTTTTGTTTTCTACACTTTATTTTGAGTCTTTCAATCTCCTCCAGGGCACTTCTTAGCTCCCCCTCAAGGTCAGCTTCACCTTCTTCTTCATCTTCTAGAAGGAGTCCTTTAAGTTCTTCTATGGCCATCAACAAAAATTCAGAGGTTCCTTCTTCACTTGAGGGTTCATCTGAGTCTTCAGATGCACTGCTATCTTGTTGAGCATAAGAGTATTTTCTACTGAATTTCTTTCCTTTCTGCCAGTTCTTTGATGTAGTTTTCTTTGATTCATGAGCCTGATTCCTTGCTTTCTTATGAGGACACTTAGCAGCATAGTGTCCAACTCTTCCACAGTTAAATCATTTGAATGTAAGTTTACCTTTATATTTACCTGAGCCTCTGTCCAGTTTCTTGACAAACTTGGCCTCTTCTTCATCAGAGCAAGAACATATATCTTCCTTTTCTTCCTTCTTCTTTTTTGTTTTAAAAGCTACCTCTCGCACTTGGCTTCTTCTATGGGAGTCTCATCTCATACGTTGTAAGATTTCCAAGTAACTAGTTCATGGTCAAGGTTTCCGAATCAGTTGTTTCTTCTATTGCAGACACCTTGGGGTTAAAACTAGGTGGAAGAGATCTTAGAATCTTTTGTACAATTACACTTTCTGGTATGGTTTCTCCAAGAGCTTTCATATTGTTAACAATTTCTGCAACTCTTAAGAAGAAGCTGCGAACATCTTCATCATCATTCATTTTTAAATTTTCAAACTGAGCTCTATATACTTGAAGTTTGGTTGTCTTTACCTTTTTATTTCCCTCATGGATGTTCTCAAGAGTATCCCACATGTCTTTGGCAGTCTTACTGTGCATTATTTTGATAAATTTAGCCTCACAAAGTCCACTTTAGATTGCATTCATGGCCTTTGCATTTGCTACAAATTCTTGTTTAGCTTCTCTCTCTGGGTCAGTTGCCTTTGGGGCATATCCAAATTCCACAGCAGCCCAAACCTCTATTCCTAGAGACATTATGTATGCTTTCATTTTGATTTTCCAGAAGGCATAATTAGCACCGATGAAAAAAGGGGCTTTATTGGTTGAGCTTCCTTCTTGACTAGCCATCTTGGGGACCTAGGATCTCCTTTCAGTGGTTAAACTAGTACAAAGGAACTGGCTCCAATACCAATTGTTGAATCCTTAGTTAAACTTGGGGGGGGTGAATCAGTTTAACACATACAGAAGCTTTTTAAATTTTTCATCAAACTTACTTACAACTTAATTTTATAACCAACTTTAATATGAGAACAGTGTTAATATGTTGCAGCAAGTATTAAATTAATGTGACACCAAACTTATTATGAGAGCAGCAAACATTAAGCAGATTGGGTAGATCATATCAACACATAGGCAACACACATAGAGACAGCAGATATAAGTAGAAACCCATAAAGGGAGAAAACCACATCTTATTATTGTTGTGATGCAAAGGCAAGCTCCAACTCCCTCTCACCACTTTTTTTCTGCAGGGACCAACCTACAGGGGGCTCCAACCTCAGTTAGCTACAACTGACAACTATCAAGCTTCAACTTGATAGGGAAGCTCCAACTTCCTCAATTTATCAAAAGAAAATATTTTTTGATTTACCTCAGATATCAGCTCTGTTCTATAGTATCTCTTTCTGCTCCTCTCTTCCTTATCTTCTCTGCCTCAATTCTTCATACTTTCCACTCTCTAACATTTCTATGCATATCAAGGTGATATTATTTATAGAGATTTCCTTGTAACTGTTTGTCTTCCTCAGGGAATTTGAAATGGATAGCCATACCTCTTAGCCTTCTGCCTTCTCATTTCTTTTCCAGCTCACTCAGAAAAATATAACTGTATGTACTAATTTTAACATTACAGTGGGATTTTTGTTCTCTTCCGGAGACTTGACAGTGCATCAAAAACAATATAAATCGATTAAAACATTTACATTTAATTACAATGAGAACTCCAGCTCAACTCATTTGGCCTCTTGGATCACTGCATATTTGTCTTTTATGTGACTGTGTCTGTCTTTTTCTTCTCTGTATACCTTTCTATTCATTGCCGTTGCGTAACTCCTCTCGAATATTTCCGATTGCGATTAATCGCAATCGCAACTTCCATTTATATGTTCCGATGCTATGCTCCTTCTCCGTTGCGATCAATCATTGTTCACTCCGATGTGCCGATGCGATGAGTTGCTCCGATGCGATGTAACACTGTTCACTTTGATGTGCCGATGCGATTGAATCACTCTGATGTGATGTAACATTGTTCACTTTGATGCCAGAACTCAAACATATATGAATCATAGTTTAAAACATATCGGGTCCGGAACTCAATCGCAATCGCAACTTTTGATTAACATGTTCCGCTGCCAACTTTTCTCCGATGCGATTCGTGACTCGGGTCCCACCTTATAAGACTTTGTTTGTATTAGGCCCGAACAATAGAGCGCTTCACATATATGTATATATATATACTTTGGCCCCTTGTTTATAAAGCGCTACATATATAAAGCACTGCATATGTATGTATACTTTTCCGCTTCAGTCTTTATGTATCCTCCAGCTTGGGTTATGATTCTCGGAATTTTATGTAGGAGTCCCACTTGCGTATTAACTTTGGTTTATACTCCAATCATCGGTATATCATAACATAAAAGCCAGACTATACAACACAGCCCGATATGTTAACCCTCAGCCATATCATTATAACATATCCACATTATATAAATTACTATAGGTCCGCACCCTTTGTATTATTTCATTCGAATCATCAATCAACTTATAACTAAACCCAACGCGACATTTTAATACACAACCATTCCATGGAGCCCACATGTGTTTAATAAACTCTGCACTTTTAGTATGTTCCAACTGATAGCACTCTTTGAACATACATATATATATATATATAAGCCTAAGTCAATCTTCGACCATGGCTTTAACCCTCGGCATAACATAATGTATTAACTTGCAACAAATATATAATCCGCACATAACCCATTCTTATATGTGCACTTAACTTTAATATATATCCAATATTGCAATGGATATCAAACCCGATACATATTTTAGCACATATACGTTTCCGAGGCCCACCTCCATTAACACGCCTCTTGCATCCAACGGCGGACATTTTATCGCATCGACTCCGATGATCCAACGGATGTCATATCATATTGCGTTTTTTATTGATACGAGGTTTAACACTTCAAATTTGCGCGAAAAAAGTTGTTTTACAAAACCACCTGAGGACACGTGTCCTTCAATGACACATATCGCGTTCATTTTGGCAACATTGCTTACCACTTCCACCAATGCGTGAACCCACTGGTTTTGTGGCCCTCCGGTTTCACTGTTCATGTTCGGGGTTCCGGTTCAATTCATGGTTCCGCTTCAATAAAGAATTTTGTGCCTTCATTATATACATATACATATAAGCTTTGTTCAAACTATAATATATATAAACCCTTCTTGATTTCGTTATATACCTTTCTTCAGCACTTTGATATATATGAACCCTGTTTCATTGCTATTTTAATATAACGCTATCGTAAGGTTTAACACCTGACTGTATTAGATTTTTATTTTTTAATTCTTGGTATTACCCCTTATACACAGAGCCTCGGTTCCGCCTCTACTTGATCATTTCACTGCTTGTTAATGGCTTTGCTTCTGTATTCTCTGCCTCTACCTCTGCTACTCGACCGTTTCATCTATGCCTCTGTATTCTCTATCTCCGCCTCTATTGCTCAACCGTTTCATCTCTGCCTATGTATTCTCTATCTCCGCATCTGCTCTGCCTCTTTTTCTCTCTCTGCTCTTCTATGTTGTCTCCTTTGCGCTGCTTTGCTTCTCCTTTTGCTGCCCTGTCTCTGTAAATAAACTCTTCCTCTATTCTTCTCATGCTCCCTGTAAATGTTACTATACCATTCACCAAAAACCTGTTGTCTTCTCCTTTGCTTCTGTTGTTGTCCTTTGTCTATCTCTGCCTCCTTTGCTATCAATGACAACATTTCCAACAGTTGCTTCAGTACATTCCTACGGAGGATCAGAATGTAGATATTCTGACGAAGGCGCTCACCAGGAGCAAATTCGAATACCATAGAGGCAGGATCAGGGTGAAGGGTAATCCCTATCTTGTTGAGAAAGTGTTGAGATTCAACAAGATGATGAGCTTAGTGAAAAGAGTCGTCTTCACTAAGTGAGCCCATAGACTATTTTTGGCGCAAGTCTGTTTTTATACTATGTATATTTTTAGACATGGTGATCATATTTCAGAAGTTGCAGGATGCTATTTGTAAATGGTTGATCAAGTTGGAAAAATAGATGAAATTCTATTTTTAGAATATTGGGCGAAGTCTATTTATAGATCGTTGATCTAAAAATAGATGCATGACGATTATTATTAGCTCTTAATAATAATCAGACACTAAACAGCGACTTATTCTCCTGGAGCACTTTGTTTCAGTGCACAGATGTGGCACATCAGTGGACTAATGGAATTACACAATTCCCAAGGGTTTACTAGAGCTAATGCATGGAGGACTCAATTAGAACTCAAGTGGCAGAGTTATGACACAGTTGGAAGAAGTAGTTATGGAGTTGTATTCAGTTTAACTCAGTTAGACTCAATTGAGCTAGTTGTATCTAGTCTAACTGATTGATACACTAGTGAGAGTGGAGTGAATTAAATAGTTAATTAATTCAAAAATAATAACTCATTAATCAACTGAACAATACAGCGGTTAACTACAGTGTATGGCAATTTCAGTGGAAACCCAGTGAAAAAATAGGTGAAAGGGCAAGATAGAGTATCTGTTGTGACTATGGTGATGCATTGATTGCATCACACACACATTGGAGTTGTCAATGAGGATTGCGCAGTCAAGGCAAGGGTAATTCGAATTCATTCAGAGCTATTCTTCAACAGGGATTGCGCAGTGGAGGCATGCTAGCAGGAGGGTAGAGATCGGTGCATGGATTTGCAAGATTGTTCCTGATTAGTGTATGACGATTGTACTGTACTGAGAGCTTGATAAGCTTTGTATGAGGATTGTCATATGATTCCATGATACATAATATATAGTTGGGGTATTCAGCTTTAGGCTTTCCCAGTTAAAAACCACTGCGTTATGTGCGATTATTTTTATTTGTGCTTTACATGTGTGTGCAATTAATTTTCCGCAAAATATTAACAAGTGGAATGATTCAGTATCTTGCATAAAGTTAAATAGTGTGAGATCAGGTGGATGTAGGACATATGCATGCTTAGTGTATATAATTTCTACACTTAGTGGGTATTGCTTCAACCCATTTTGTAAAATAATCAATGGCAGTCAGAATCCACTTGAACTGTCCGCTTTATAGCAGATTGATCTCTCCAATAAAATCCAATCCCCATTGTCTGAAAGGTTCTTCAATAAACAATGGGATGAGAGGTAATGGAGAAAGTTTTTTCTTTTCAGCAAACATTTGACATTTATGACAACTTCTAACCAATCTATAAACGTCTGCAAAGAGGGTTGACCAATAGAAGCCTGACTTAAGAATTTTATGAGCAGTGACCTTTCAGGTATAATGTCCTCCACACAGTCTTTCATGATATTGTTTGGTGACTTCAATAGATTCTCCTTCGGTCAAACATAACAACAAAATACCAGCAAGATCTTTCCAGTATAGCTTCGCTTCTATGATAACATATGGCTTGAGAGCTCTGTATTTTTTTCTATTCAGTGAAGTTGGACAGGAAAAAAAACACAACTAATGCACAATATCTTTATCCCAATCAGAGCACAAAAAATTTTATTGGATACCTGTTTTGAACTTGCTTTGACCCTCTTCATTTACAGCTCTATTCACTGGTGCCAACAAATTAATTCCCAAGGCTTGAAAAATTGTCTCTGTCAACAACTTCGCTAACCCCTGCCCCTTGACCAGCGTGGTGGGTTTCATGTCCAAATCATACCCTTGGATTTTTGCAATCCACTTCCCCCTTTTTCCTTCAACATCACTTTGGACCAGCTCGTCCTTCACAGCAGAATTAGGAACATAAGCAGTTATTTGGGACTGCAACACATAAGTCCTGAAGGCTTTCAGTGCTTTGACCAAAAAGCATATACTTGTTTCTCCAAGATATTGTATTTCAGCTAAGCATCTCTGAAAACTTTGCTGAAAAATGCAACTGGTTGCTCCTTATTGTCTTCATTTTTATGCAACAACACAGCAACAATAGTATTGGGGGATGCAAATGAGAATACCTGAAAGGCTTTTTGATAATCTGGGCTAATCAAAAATGGAGCTTCCTGCAGTGCTTCATTTATTCTAGCAAATGCATTTCTTGCTTCCTTATCCCATTTCACTTCTACATTTTTCTTCAACATATATGTTATGCTTCTCACAATCTCAACATAATTGGGCACAAACATCCTCAAAAAGTTTATTTTTCCCAGGAATCTCTGGATATCCTTATTGCTTTTGGGTAAAGGAATAGTCGGAATGGATTCCACCCTTGTTGGGTCAAACTTTACTCCTTGTTTAGAAACTATCTCACCCAATAATTTACCTTATTCTAATGCAAATATATATTTCTTGGGATTTAATGACAAACCAAAATTTCTGCACTTTTGAAAAGTTTTTTGCAAATGTTCCAAGTGTTCATCATCTAACCCTAAGAAAACAGTTACATCATCTAGATATATAACTAAAAAATTGTCACCAACGAAGGCTATGTCCATGACCCTCTGAAATATTGCACCTGTGTTCATAAGGCCAAATGGCATCCTTGAGTACATGAAGGTGCCCTAGGGCATAGTGAAAGCAATCTTCTTCTGATCTTCTTTTTCTACTGCTACTTGATTATACCCAGAATATCTGTCAACCATAGACAACCTGTGAGCTTCTGTCACCTTCTATAAGACATAATCCATTTTCGGCAAAGGATAATTATCTTTTAGAGATGCTCGGTTCAAGTTCCTAAAGTCTACACACAGTCTTATCTCTCCATTCTTCTTTCTTACAGGGACCAGATTAGAAACCCAGTCTGAATCTCTCAGAGGGACTATAATTTTTGTCTGCAACAATTTCTTCACTTCTTTTTCGATTGGAGCTAACAATAATGGATTGATCTTTCTGAGCTTCTGTCTGTGTGGTTTGAGTCCTTCCTTTAATGGAATCTTATGCTAAATAATTCTTTTGTCATATGTTTTCATGTCTTCATACAACCAGGAAAACACATCCATATATTTCTTAAAAATATCAATGTATCTTTCTTTGTAGTTTTGGGGAACACCTTTGAACAATTTTACTATTTTGGGTTCCTGCTGAGTTCCCAAATTACAATCTTCCATCTCTTATTCTTGATGTGTTTTCTTTGAATCAACAACAACATCATTAGCATCGAATAACCTTTCAAGAGGAACCAATCCTTTGGGGAGCACATTATCTTTCAATTGAATAATATTTTGTTCACCTATTGACTGGTTAAGGTTTCTTATCTCTACTTTCCGCTCTGTTTGTTCTTACTCTTGGTGTATCTTGACTTCTTCAAAGTTTCCAATCATGGTTAGGCACTGACTTATCTGTTCATCATTTTAAAACACTTGCCAATGTTTCACATTATCAGAGATAGAAGGTCTATGCCTACTTTCAATCTCATACCTTAACTTTGGATTTATTGGAGGTTTGAAGGTGCTAGCTGCAGCTGCTAAAGAATCGTCCAATATATTCTCCTCCCTCGTAATATACAAAAAATTGAATGCTTCAAAATAGTTTTCTACCAAATCTCACATTTCATTTCTATATGATCTCAATCTCAGATGTTTGGTTTGACAATGATTTTTAATCTCCCTTATTATCAATTCAAAGTCACCAAAAACTGAAATACATTGAACTCCCATCTGTTTAGCAATTTGAAGGCTTGAAATTAAGGCCTCGTACTCAGCCACATTGTTTGTTGAATCAAATTATAGTTTAAAAGAGAAAGACATGAGGTTACCTTTTGGTGATATCAGCAAGAATCTAGCACATGTGCCCTCCTTCGAGTAGGCACCATCAAAGTAGCACTTCCAAATATTCCTTGAGTGCAACTCATTATTTACAACCACTGAAGAGAGTTGCTTCCCTGTGTCTTCAGCGAATTTTGCATCTTTTGTTTCTTGACTATAAATGGAGGAATTTCTTGCATCTTTCTTGGAGGTAAGTCTTCACAAACATTGTTTCCCTGTATAACCTCCTTTCTTCCTCATTAAAAACCGGAATGATAGCATAAGTGAAATCTAATTTTAGTACACCTCCAACTTTTCTCCTCAAGATCTTGACAGGAGCATTCCAAACTTGGCTGGGATGTCAGCAACCACTACATCCATGACTATACTATTTGTTGGGATTTGTGCCAACGAAACTGCTACATCTTTAATTAACCCAACACATTTCACCCTTTTGGAATCAAACGAATATATATCCCTATAAGGTTTGGTAATCTGCAAGTTAAGTTCCTTCATAACAGACAATGGCATGAGAATATGGGACGCTCTTGAGTCCAACATGCAATTATGTAGAGTATAATCATGAAGCAACAAAGAAATATAGAAGGGTGGAACAAAGGGATCTATTTCTTCTACATGAGGACCAAAGGTGACCAATGGATTTTCTTCTTGTAAGTTCACTGTGTCACTTATGTCTTCCACATGTGTGACATTAATAAATTTTGAAATTTCTTTCTTGTAAGCTGGTATTTTGGCTAATTCTAGAAGAGGTACCTGAATTTTGACCCTCTCCAACTCTTTTGTCAAATTGAAAGCATGAGTTTTCTTAACGTTCTTTTCAGGTTCTTCTTCACTCTTTCTAGAATCTGTTGCTTGTTTGGGTACAGGAAAAACTCTCTCCAATATATTAGTGGCAACTGATTTGTTCTATGAAGATTCACCCCGTTGCACATTTGTTCTATTAAGTGAATTTACAGGTTGTTTCTTATTACTGACATGTTTCGTAAGGTCCTTTTGTAGTGGAGTCGCCATTGGAGTAGGAATGGAACCTTGTTGTTCACCTTCATTATCCTGCACTCTAGATCTCTTTCTAGACCTCAAATCATACTTGTTATGTAACTCAACTTGCATGAAATCTGTGAATTGCCTACAATATTCATCCATTTCATTTTGATCAAAAGGAACTTCAGCTTCAACATATTCTCCCTCGCAATCTTCCTCTTCTTCCTCTTCTATTGCATACATAACAGATACCTGATCCTCAGCCTCCCTTTGGTCCTCTTCTGTTGGCTCTCCGGGTGCTGCTTCTATATACAATGGGGCTTGAACTTGGTCTTGATCTCTTCTTTCCCTCTGCAAGATTTGCAAGGGATGCCTTCTAAATTGAGGGTTAAACCCCCCTTGGTTTTGTTGTACTTGTCTTTGGGAGTTTTTATTTTCCAATTCCATCTTAGCTAGCTTATTTGTCAGATTTTTTATCACCTTTGTCATATCTTCAATTCTTAGATCATGTGATGATTCTTCTTTTGTCTTCCCCTTCTCTTGGATTGATTGTTTCCCTTTCACCTTTCCAGCTACAGTCATATTAGCTTCAATCCCTAAAGCATCTATATGTATCTGCTCAAGAGTAGGGGCTCTTCTCTCTCTCAATGTAAAGCTAAAATCAGCTTCAAAAGCCCCAGCAAAAACTACCTTTGCTCCTATAGGGGGGGGCTTCATCTCTATAGGTAAACTATATTACAATTTGTTGAATCTTTTTACAAACTCATAAATGTTTTCATTAGGCTTTCTCTTAATTGCATTAAACTCTGTCAATGGGTAACCGTGATCTCTCTTCTCTCCCCATCTCCGAGCGAATTGAGTTTCTAACTCTTCCCAATGATTTATGGAATCATTTGATAAACCTTTGAACCATTTCCTAGCCTCTCCACTTAGAGACTGCACAAATAGTTTCATCACAACGTCAAAATGTTCTACATTTAAATTCTCAGCAAAAGTGAAAAACAAGGGTAAATGTTGTTCTGCAGTTACTTCATCTTCTCTAGTGAAACGAGGAAGTAATTTGAGGTATTCTTGAGGCATGGCATTCATTGGTTGCAGAAGATTTAGTGGTGCATATCTATCCATTAAGAAAGTTGGTGTTGCCATATTAACAACTTGGTTAACTGCTCCTTGGGTGGTTGAGGTTGATGAACCTACTATGAAAGTGAATGAAGGTGGAGGCAAAACTGATATGGGGGTGGGCTAATAGACAATAGCAGAGGGACCAACAATTATATTTGGTTGAGCTTGAGTGGAGGTAAAAGAAACATACTCGAAATAATGTTCTTCTAACTGAGGTTATTGAAAATAAATGGGTGTGGAAGGAGTATCTCGTTCCCAGAAAGGGAGTTCCTTGGAAATATCTTCAAACAAAGGGTTATGAGCACTGCTTCCAGGAGAAGGCAATGCAGGATCAGGTATTGAAGGAGTTTCGGGTTTCTGATCCTTTTTACAAACCAATATTTTTGGATCTGACAAAGTAGGGACTATTTGCTGTGAGGCATATAACCTCGTGTGAGGCCTTTTGAAAGCCAGAATTTTGAAAATAACGAACACAGTGGAATATTTCCTCCTCACTGAACAACCAAAGGAAATAATGTGAAAAACCCAGGGAAAATAAACTGTGTTTCTTCGTCCTCGGAAACGGCGCCAGAAAATGTTGTATCTCAAGAAACAATCCCTTGATCGTGGTAAAGAATCAGTGCTAGAGACATTTTGTAAATGTATGTCACAATTATAATATCAAATGGCCTCTGCTTAACACCTTTGGAATCTAAATATTTAATACACTCAATAATATGATATAATGAAAGTCTTCACAATGCCATAAACTATTGATATCTGAATGAAATGAAAAGAAGAACTGTAAAGGAAACTTGAAGTGATATGCTGAGAAAAAGAATCTATCACTTTTAAGTTTCAGAGGGAATTCATGGAGAGAGAGGAAACTCGAAATAATATGTTGCAAACACAGAATCTATTACTTTAAAGTTTCATCAAGATTTTGTGAAGAAAGAAGAGATGAAGTGAAGGAGCGCAAATTAAGGTTGTTTAACTCTTACTCACAGATGTAATTAAGAGACCGGTTGCTACATTACTTTGCTTCATTCAAAGAGGAATAAACACAGAACGAAATAAAAATACATATCAACATCAACTGTTGTAGGAACTTGATCTTCTTTCATTTATTTCTCAGAAAATTTAGTACCAAATTAACAATCCTCGAGAGGTCCAAAACTAGAGACACATTTTCTTTATTTCTATCTACTTAAATACATCACAGTGGTTCGTAACTCCTGAACTTCTTGAAACTATTCGACTACCTAAACTGTTAAGATTACTTCTGCAATCATACTTGAGGAAACAAATTAAAAGTGGAAATATTGTTCGTTTTGTTGAATCGGACGTTGTTGATGCGTCCTCTCGAAGTGTCGAGGTGTCCTTATCACTTACCTCCCACGGTGATCCTTTAAAACTTATGATTCGTGATTGGCGATCGGGCCCCACCTGGCATCGCACGTCGCACTTCGGCGACTTTATCACTTACCTCCCGCGGCGATCCTTTGAAACTTGCGATTTAATCTCCGTCGTCTATCTCTTCGCTCCAATTCTGCACTTTGATCCCAACCATCCATTTTTCCCTTTGCGCCTCCTCCAAAACTCTTAAGTGTTTAAGGGAAAT
Organism: Pinus albicaulis; assembly: GCA_034641835.2. Lineage (NCBI taxonomy): Eukaryota > Viridiplantae > Streptophyta > Pinopsida > Pinales > Pinaceae > Pinus > Pinus albicaulis. The sequence continues at coordinate 30,146,586 of MU968450.1, forward strand.
GTGCCCTTTCTCCGCCTTTGGGAAATTAGCTTGTTTGCTCCACAATGTAACCCTCCTAAGCTTATCCGGTGTTCTAGCGCGTTGGTCCCTTCTGAGCTTGCAAATGAGCCCAACTCGACTTTGTTCGGTGTGCACTGTTCTTAGCATGCCCATCAATCCGTCTCTTGAACTATTCTGCACGTGAATGAGCCCGACTCGACCCACCTTCACATATCATCACATAATGTTAATGTACCAATATATAAATCAAAATTCTTCTATGACACACAAAATTTTACATTTTCTATCATATATGGTTTTTTGGTGTTTTGAAAAATATTTCAAAGGAAATTCAAATGAGCCATAAGAGGAACTTTAGCACATTCTAGTCATGTAGCATGGCACGAGAAACCTCCATGACAGTTCTATTTTTTCTTTCTATCACACCATTTTGTTCGGGATTATATGATACAATGGTCTCTTTCTTGATATCATCTTCTCTGCGAAATTCAATGAATTCATTTGAAATGAATTCTCCTCCATTATTTCATCTAAAGACTTTGATTTTCTTTAGAGTTTAGTTTTCAATCAATGCTTTGAAATTTTTAAACATATCAAAGGCTTCATCTTTGTGCTTTAGAAAGTATATCCACATTTTTCTGGAGAAATCATCCACAAATGTGATATAATAAAAATATCCACCTATGGATGTCACTGGCATAGGTCCACACAAATATAAATGAATTAGCTACAGGATGTCATGAGATTTAACATTACTAGAGGGGAAAGGCCCTCTCGTTTTCTTTCCATTTTCACAACCAGGGCAAACACCATCATGTTTTGATTGGATTTCTGGAATTTCATAAACCATCTTTTTTCCTTTGGGTAGTGCCTTATAATGAAGATGAGCAAATCTGCAATGTCATAACTCAATTTGAATGAAATTTCATTCTTGAGCCATAACTTTAATAGGTCTCCCATTAACCTTGTAAACCCCTTCGATTCTTGATCAAATAGTAAAAGAAATTTTCATGTTTGTTTTCTCTGGCCAAGTTAACACCTTTCCATTTATAAAAGCCACCTTCACTCCTTTATCTTCTAGAGGAGATATAGATACAATATTTTTCTTTAGACTAGGTACATATAAAACATCTTGAAGATGAATAGTTTCTCCAAGATCCAAACGAAAAGAAATTGAACCAAACACTTTTACAGGGTATGTAGTATTATCTCCAAGGATAATGTTTAAACCAGTCTCCCTCTCGACCAAATTAGAGAGGATTTATTTATAACCAGAGAAGTGCCTAGAGGCACCACTATCCACTAACCTGTTGTCTAAAGATTTTGAAGGAGAAGCACTAGACAAAGTTGAAATCAGAAAGTACTCAGATTAAGAAGCAACAACATTGTTTCCATACCTTGTATTTTTTTATCTCTTTTGAGGACGAGGCTCATGATCACGATCACTACGAGCATTGTTTCTTCCTTCATATCTTCTTCCTCCATGATTCTTCCTTTTTCAATCAAGAGACTGATTATTGTAGTTATTGCTACTCCTTTGATTATAAGAGGATCTTCTTTCTAGACAATATCGAGCATAGTGCCCATGCTAGTGACAGTTAAAGCATTCAACATTCCTCGTGTTCTTCTTGAAAAATTCTGGTTTGGACTTTGGATTAGAAGATTTTTTATTTCCTTTCTTCTTTGCTTATGCAACAAACGCAGATGGTTCTCCTTCTTCATGTCTCTGAACTCGGACCCTTGAAATCATCCTTGATTCTTCTTTCTTGCATCTTCCGATCAATTCATCAAAAGTTAGCAGAACACTATTATTGTTGATAGTAGTAATGAATACTTCCCAAGCTACAGGAAATTCCATCAAGATTTTTGTGTACCAATTCCCTATCAGACAGGGGATCGTCGTCAAACAAAAATTGGTCTTTGAGTTCAATAATCCTTTTATAACATTGAATAGATTCTCCCTTGTTCAATTTGGTATCTTTGAGTTGTTTCATAAGTCAAGGACTTAATTCAGATTTTGGACTTCAAACATGCCAACAATCTTGTCATACATTTCCTTAGATGTCTTCAATTTGAAAATACAAGTAAGAAGATTATCTTTCAAAGAATCAATAATAATTTTGCAGGTTTTGATCTCACCTTTCTTGTATCTTACTTTAGCAAAAATAGGGGCATTTTTAGGAGGTTGGGGTACACCTTCTTGGACATAGTCTAGAACATCTTCTCCATCCAAGTTGGTGTCCAATCTGAGTTTCCAAGCAGCATAATTTGAAGCCCCTGTCAATTTCTTGTTGTCCTTGAAGAAGGATGTAGCCATTTGAATTGATCTATTGTTGTATTTTGAGCAACAAAAAAGGTCTTTCAACAAATAATTTCCTTAAGCTTATTGTTCTTGAGCTTTTCTTCACCACAGCTATGATACCATGTTAAATTTTTCATATCTAAAATTTAATTTCTGAGATCATAAACCATAGAAGACAATCAATAAACAACAAGACACAATATTTGGTCAAAGATCGGGGATATACCCCACTATGGGGGAAAACCCTTTTTAAAATGCTCTTCTATTAGATTGTCTTGAAATGTTCAACAGAGATACATGATCAGAGTACAAAACCCCTTTTACAAATAATAGTTGTAACAACCATTTTTAATATGACAACTTAAAAATACCACCACAAGTCTCCAAAGGCTTTCAAAACAAGAGCAGTAGACACAAGTGTGTGAACAAAGTGCACGAGTACAAGAACTAAATACTAAGAACAATATTCTCCAAATGCAAGATCAAAATGCTTCTGTAGCGAGGATAATATACTAGCAATCAAACTTTGGTGTGAAAGAAATATCAAGAATAGAATATCTCTAGAGTGAGATCAATACATGAGCTAAATACTTCTGGTGTGAGAGAAATATCAACTACAATAATACTTTTCTGGAGCGAGAGCATTAACAAGAGCATAAACCACTGGTGCAAGAGTTGAACAAGAGTTCTGAGATCTGTGAATAGATCTGTCAAACAATAGATCTTCCAATGATGATAAGAGATCTTCCACTGATAATAAGAGATACGCCGATGATGATGAGAGATATGCAAATCCACAATAGATCTACTACTGGTAATAAGAGATCTAGCAATGACGATAAGAGTATGCAAATCTGCAATAGATCTGCTACTAATAATAAAAGATCTGTTACTGATAATAAGAGATATGCCAATGATAATAAGAGATCTGCAAATCTGCTATAGATTTGCTACTTATAATAACAGATTTAATGCTGATAATAAGAGATCTGCCAATGACGATAAGAGATCTGCAAATCTACAATAGATCTGCCAATGACGATAAGAGATCTGCAAATCTACAATAGATCTGCCACTTATAATAAGAGAAAACCTATTGATAATAAGAGAGATAAATTATTGATGCGAGGGCTTGATCACTGTTTGAGATACTAGGAGGGGTGTGAATCAGTGTTTCTTTTCAATTGTTACTTTCACCAGTTAGATCACATATATCTAGAACACAAAAATGAACAATAAGAATAAATACTTTTATTAATATCAAAAAATTAAGTACAATATTTGTGTAGGGCTCCAACCCTAGATGAAGACACCAATCTTCAATCTCCTAGGCTCCAACATGTATTATGCCAAGCACCAACTTGGACTTCTCAAGGCTCCAACCTTGTCAGTTTGAGGCACCAAACTCCAAAGCTCCAACCCTATCTCTGGTACAAGCTCCAACCTGGTCTCTTGAGGACTCCTATCCTCTAGGGCTCCAACCCTATCTTCCAAGGCACCTACCTTGTCTCAATGAGGCTCCAACCCTTAGCTTCAATTTGTCAAGATAAGTTTGATGATTGTTCACGGCTCCCAATATCTTCTTCAAGGAGCCTTATCTATCTTCAACTATCCCTTCACTTTCATGTCACATTATCAATGACAACCTTGTCTTCTCATGAAGGTGTCACCACTGCTCTTCATCGTACTCAAACACAATTTCCAACGTCACTCCATGACGAATTTAATCATGCTCCAAAGGTGGTCAACAATGCTTCAATTAGGGTTTCCAAAACTATCTTCAAAGTCTAGTTCCAATCTTCACAAAATCTGCCCAAGGTTGCTTCAGGTCTACTAAAAAGTCTTTCAACGAGTTGCTTCAGGTATATAATGAGGTCTTCCAAAAAGCTGCTTCATATTTACTCTTTTTGTTGTTGAGGATCTTTTACTTAAATATGTTTGAAGTTGTCACCATTGCATCTCAGATCATGAAATTTCAATGAGCATTGGTTCTATGTCAAACTTTTGGTTAGAGAGTTAGATAGATCAATATATGAACGGAAAGGTAGAAAGGCTCTACAAAACAAATGGGTTTACAGGGTTAAGCATGAAGGTGACGAAACACAGAGGTATAAAGCAAGATTTGTGGTGAAAGGATTTGCCCAAAAAGAAGGTATTGACTTCACTAAGATTTTCTTACCTGTTGTCAAAATATCATCCATCAGAGTCATACTTGGTCTTATTGTTGCTTTAGAGTTTAGAATGTGAATAGTTAGATGTAAAAATTGTTTTCCTTCATGGAGAATTAGAAGAAGAAATTTATATGGAACGGCCAAAAGACTTCATAGAAAAAGGAAAAGATGACCTAGTTTGTAGGTTGAAGAAGAGCCTTTATGGGTTGAAATGGGCACCTCGACAATGGTACAAGAAATTTGATTCATTCATGTTAGAACATGGTTTTCATATGTTGGAAGCTGACCATTGTGTATATATCAAGAGGTATGATCAAGGAAATTATCTCATATTATTGTTATATGTGGATGGCATGTTGATTGTTGGGCATGATAAGAATATGATAAATATGTTGAAGAAGGATTTGGGCAGCAAGTTTTCGATGAAGGATTTGAGTCCAGCACAAAAAAGATTGGGAACAAGGATCATGTGTGACAGGAAAAACAAAAGGTTGTGGTTATCAGAAGAAAAATATATCAAAAAGGTGCTTGACAAGTTTAATATGAAGGATGCCCAGCCAGTTGGTACACCCCCTGCAACCCACTTCAAGTTGAGTACTGAGTTATTTCCCAATGATGACAAGGAGAAGGAAAAAATGAGCAAGATTCCTTGTGCTTCAACAGTTGGCAGCATGATGTATGCCACGGTATGCACACGACTAAACATTGCATATTCAGTGGGAGTTGTAAGCAGATTCCTTGCCAATCCAAGAAAACAAAATTGCCAAGTTGTAAAATGGATTTTGAGGTATCTTAAGAGTACTAGTCATTATTTTTTATGTTTTCGTGATAATGAGACTATGCTTGAAGGATTTACAGATGCAGATATGGTTGGAGATATCGACCCCAAAAAGTCCACTACAAGTTATTTGTACACATTTGCAGGTGCAATTGTATCATGGGTGTCAAGGCTACAAAGAATAGTAGCTCCCTCTACAACTGAGGCAGAGTACATAGTTGCAACAGAGGCTTGTAAAGATATGGCGTGGGTGCAACGATTCTTAAGAGAGATAGAAATAAAGCAGGACAAGTGTGCTATATTGTGATAATCAGAGTGCCATTCACTTGGCGAAAAATCCAGCATTTCACTCAAAAACTAAGCACATTGACTTAAGGTACCATTGGATCCAACATGTGTCGGAGGAAGAGCAGTTATCTTTGGAAAAGATCCATACAAATAAGAACCCTATTGATATGCTCACTAAGATTTTACCAAGAAATAAGCATGAGTTATGCAGAGGCATGGTAGGACTCGGTGTGACTTGATTCAACATTCTTCATTCGGCTTCAAGTTGAAGAATGTTAAACATGCAGCCGAATTCAAAGATGTTGGCGCCGAATTCTGCAGTCGACCTCATCATCCCAGTCGACTTTCTCATCAACCCCACCGACAATCGTCTAAATGTCACTGCCATTCACTGGGTAGTCATGTATTCCACGTGACTGAATTGGAGAATTCTAGAGCTTCCCTGCCTGAGCAAGCAAGCCAAGGCAATGCCTTCATTGAATAATAGAGATTTGTGTGTTCTTTTGTTTTCTCCAATTGTTGTCTCTATCTGTGTCTATTCTCTCATCTGCGCTGCTCTGGCCTCAACAGCGAGATGCCTTGATTTGGCATGTGTCGGTCAGGTCGGTCTACTGAATGTGGCATAATCGAAAGGAAGGTTGTGTCATTTTACCAAGTTATTTAAACCCATGCTAACTGTTTAACGTATTGTAATGAGCACTTGTATATGTTCGTTGTTACCCTGTGTATGTAGCTTGTTACTCTGTGATGTCCAGAGATGTGAAAGATTTATTTCTAGATCCATATGTCATAGACAGAATTGTAGTAGTGTAAATGAGTTCCAGAGTGGAATAGAGGATTTATTGAGTTCACGTATGCCATATTTCGACCAATAAGATCTGTGTATATGAGCATTTCCAGAATTTTTTTTATTTTTATTTTTATTTTTTTACTGAGGATCACCACTTATATATGCTATATTTCTACCGATAAGATCCGTTTATATGGAGACTTCCGATTTGTTTTTACCGAGGATCACTGCTTATTTATGCATATGAAACACAAACGAAGGGTTTTCAAGCTTTCTCCCCTTTAGTCTGCATTATTTTGTTATCAAAGCAAATGGTTCTAGTTTGAATTGTTTTCAAGCCTGCCCCATTTTAATCTGCATCATTTTGGTATCGCAGCACAAATCCATATTAGTATGCATATGTGTACACCGGATATGATTTTATTTGAAAGAACATCTGGCCTCCCTTGGTGCAAAATAGCAGACAACTTATGTTTAAAAAAATACTTACTATAAACATACTTAATCTAAACAAGCATAGACTCTCATGCAAGAAACAATTTTCGTATTCCATAAAAATACAAGACAACATAAAACAATGATTTAGAATTAAGTTAATCACTATCGGGTGATCCCGTAAAGCTTTCTGTTAAGCAACCACAAAGCATTTGCCCACATTCAATATAATTTAACTTCTTTTGGTCATTTTGCAGACCCCCAAAAGAGGCATACATAATGATCCAAAGCAAAGTTTCTTTCATATATACCGAGATGGAATTAAATATTTCAGGATTGCTTTCATGAATAGCTAGATTTAAAATTAAGTGACTGACTGTATTTTGTTAAATGATTGAAATGTGTCAAAAATTTTAAGAGTCCATTCCTAGAATTCTAAATGTTAATGTTTTTTCAGTTGAGATCTAAGGTGAACCCCTGGAACGCTACACCAATGCCATAAAGGAACACCGTCAACCAACAGAATGTAGAAACATGATCAGCAAACAATTTAGAAAACGATGAGGCAAGAACCTTCGAAGATTAGCAATTTGTTCAACGAGAAGGTTGCTGTCAGATCAAAATCCAATTTTCGTGGATCACATTTCTTATCTTAAAAAGAAAAGTTCAACACCCAGGGTAGTCATTGCAATTATAACGCTGCCTACTATGCACTGCATCAATTAAAAAAAAAAATTATTTTGGGCCTTTCACGTGTACGAACACTGAAATTCTATCTGAGGTCTGAAGTTGAAGTCATGAGCAACCATTATCGTCATTACCCATAATAAAATATTTTGTGCCTTTCAAGTGTACAAATACTTAAATTCTATCTAGGGTCTGAAGTCGTGAGCAACCATTATCATCATTACCCATTGTAAACAAATTCATACGGAAATTTGACAATACCTTCCAAGCCCACGAGCTTTGAACTTTTCTATCCAGTATAGAGAAGAATTAAGGTATATTCTTCTGTTCCTTATAACATTGCAACCAAGATCAAAGGAAAAACTCATGTACGATAACAGATCAGAAATCCATCATCTTATTATTTTTCTTAAATGTTTACCTGAATATGTTTAGAAGGGATACTTGTAGCCAGAGAAAATGATCTAACATACATTATACAATGCTAATGCATGTGTTGGTAGTGTTCAAAATTCAACCTCTACGAACAAGACAGCAGAATCTAGATACTGAAGTCAACCTTCAGGTTCCGTTTCCCAATTTTCCGTGGTCACACGGCAACAGGATACAAAAGAAATAAATGGCTATAGAAGTTTGCTTGCCCTCCATAAATAGCTTTTCAAGGAGTACATCACACTCGAAAACAGTAAACCATACCTATTTAACTGCATAGAAGTTTTCCTTCATCTTTGCAATTAAACAGCAACATAGTCTTCTTCTTGCCTTTTCTTTAAATACTTGTCCAGCAGTTCAACTCTCTCCCGCTCCAATTCCTTCTCTAAGGCTACTTCCTCCTGTAACTGTCTTAGTTTGGTTTCCCTTCTCTTTTTGTCATGCACTTTAATAAGCTCTTGCCTCTCTCGTTCATACTCTTCATGATCTTTGAAGCTGACTTCAACCATCATTTTTCTTCTTGCAATCTCTTCATCAATTCTGTTACAAAACACCAAGACCACAAACAATGTTTTACACCATTAAAAACAGGAATATCACCCAACCTCATACTAGTTTTAAGTTGCAGAGCTTTGAATGACTAGATTGAACTGAAAAGCATGCAACTATAGTGTCAAGAAATTCCCTGACAATCATGACTAAGATTTCCTCAAAATTGGACAAAAAGACATAAAATCTAAACCTAATATATGAAGTTCAAATAGGAGTTGGTTGAATTTTTTTAAGCTTTACACATAACACGGTACAGAGCGATTTCTCACAAAACCAGCATTACTAGACCAAATTCCTTGTCTGTTAGAAAAGAAAACTAAGAAGAAAGAACAGTATGCTATACTTGAAATGTAGTGCCTAATGAGTCAGTTCATTTTAGTGGTATCACAAAGAGTAATACACTAATCTCACCATCCCAACAGCGTGTGCATTGAACCAAATCTAAGACTGCAGTATCTTCCTTCAACTTTTTCTTCCAGAGGCAAAATGCAGAATTCCAACTTATTCAGGGTGAGAAATATCTTAGCTACTCCTCAATCCTTGTATATTATAACTAGAAGTGTTAGGGAGGATAAGCAACTACGAAACAATACAGTTTTCATTATTATTATGAAACTCTGCCATTTAAAAAATAATGACAATATGCCTGGATAGGATCTCACAAATATTTCCCTCACATTCGCTTTTGATTAGAAGGGGTTACTAAAGGCATACATATCAATGACCTGTCGACCACTGCTCCAGCGTCATTCCATAATTTATCATTCAATGCTTTGATTCATACTACAGTAAGCTTCCCTTAATGTGCTTATGAATGGGAGACCTAAAGTCCAAACAATTCATTCCCTTCAAAAAGATCATCAAAAGTAATCAGAAATTAATCATGACTGGAAAATGTTGTATTGTTTCTCGCCTAGAAAATTAACAGAAACTTAAGTACCTGGATTAAAACGAAAGGGAAACTGATATTAGGAGATGCGAGATTTATTGTAACTTAATGGGAGCAAGGAAGTCAGCCAATGGTAATGTTTAGGAGATGTGACATTTATAGTAAATTAATGAGGTCAAGGAAATCAGACAATGGTAAAGCTTAAGTCATTGGTGCAGTATAGCCATGATCAGGAAACAAAGAAGCGAAAGTTTGAGATCAACATGGTCTACACAGTCAGGACCACAATAAGAAATCCTACATGTGAAACATCTGCACCATAGGCATCTGCCACATGGTTGCTTGGGAGCGGATGCGAAAGAAGGGAGCAGGAGCTGGAGTGGGAGCGCCATTTTCAAAAGCTCCTGGTCCGGAGCATTTCGGGGAGCGTTTTTTTTAAATATCTATATTTTTTATATTTTTTTATATTTTGATGCATATATGTCAACAAAAGCTTGTAGAATGATGAATTAGACATAAAAAAACATAAAAACATAGATTGAACCATATAACATCAATCATCTAGAAGTTATAATCTTCATCAACCACGCCCACAAGTTGGAAACATACAACATATTGACGCTTGAGTCTCACGAATCATCAATCTTAAGGTTTCAAGGTTTCAAAATTCAATATAACATTTATCATCATTCATGTATAACATTTATCATCATTGATTCATTGATTTCAAATTTCAATATATAACATTTATCATCATTAATTCATTGATCACCATAGTTGTACTTGTAAGCTAAGTGTAACCAATAACCATTACAGCAAAAAATATTTAACATGAAATAAAATGTTATAAAATGAAACGAAATGAACTTTCACGAGGCATCATATTCATAATTCATAATGACTTATAAACTTATAAATGCCAACTTCAAAGTTTCACCTTTCAAATTCAAACTTCAAACATAAATTGTCATATATTGTTTACAAAAATTATCATAATAAAAATGAAAGAGTCAAGTTTCAACTGTTCAACAGTTATAAAAGTTAAAAACTACTAGAAAATAGAAAAGACTAGTAAACAGCAAATCTATTTTATCTCTTCGCTGGCCCCTTGCCACGCCCACGAGAAATGTCTAATTTGTGAGAACCACGAGGCAATGGTGGTCTTCTAGTACTCTCAGGAGTACCACGACCATAACTAGAAGGCAGAGAGCAACAAGAGGATGTAGGTGTAGGCTGAATCTGCAAAGGAAGAATAGTTGGATATCGAGCACTGGCACTGGCACCCGCACTGCTACTAGATGGTGGGACTGGCCCTGTGTGTGGCAGCGGCATGGTTGTTGTTGCTTCATCATCATCCCTCAAAAGTTATTCTTCCAATTCTTCCATATGTACAGTGTCGTCCTCCAAATTATCATCCTCTGGGTTGTTGTCCCAAACTTTATATGATTGATCCTCATATGCTCGATCACAGTAATGACTCAACAACCTCAAGTTGTAATGCACGTAAACCCAGCTTTCAGCTCGGTTTTCATTCAGCCTGTTTCTTCTCACATTATGTATGAAGTTGTAGGTGCTCCAACACCTCTATGCAGAAGTAGTATTTACAACTTGTGAGAGAACTTTTTTTTGCCAACTTTGGCAAAAGTCTCGTGCCGCCATATGCTTCCCACCATGTGAGAGCATTAAATATGTCTCTGTCTTCCATTGCATGGAAAGAACCAAAGTTACCAGTGCAACTGAAGTATCTGCCTAATTCAAGGCGCAATCTAGCACACTCCTCCCTGTCGAGGACCAACTTGTCTAATGTTCCTCCATATCTGTGTGAGGTTTGATCCTAACCCCACCTCCAGGTGCAGGTTGGCCCAACCAAGATGGAGAGTAGTATTTTGGCATAAGGATATATGCCAAGGCATGTAGTGGAACATTAAGTTTATTCCACCGTGCACACACACAGTCATGAATCATTGCATACAAGTTGTGATCGTTTTCCTTAACAACATCTTTTATTTGCCCCAACATGCTATCCATCTGCTCATACACCTCCCCAATCACTGGTTTATCTATATCTGAAAAGTGAATCATGTGATAAATGGGCTTGGTGAAATTCAAAATTTCCCTCACACGTGCCCAAAACAAAGGATCAAGGGTGATCTCCTCCACCTGTTCAAAACCTTGCCTGTCAACTATTGTTGTTGCCCTGTCCTTTAATACCTGCCATTGTGGACTTGATACCATGGCTGCCAATGATTCTCTTACCTTCAAAAGGCGCCTGAAGATGAGGTAATAGCTAGCAAATCTAGTCTTTGCTATCTTCAACAACTCCAATTTTGAGTGACTACAAAAAAGCCCATGGGTATTGCTATGATTTGTAATAAATTTTATCATTTTTTTACCTCTCTTGTACAAATAACCAAGCCATTTGTACTGAGGTCGTTTGTTTTTAATGATATCATGCATCAAAAGGTTCATTGTGTGAACCAAACACCCAGACCAAAATATGTTGGGGTATTTATCCTCAATAATTGCTCCCGCTGCCTTACAATTAGCAGCATTATCAGTGATGACTTGGATGACATTGTGTATGGCCCAATACTTTCAATTGTTGTAAGTAATGGTTCTGCGATGTTAATGTCGGTCTTGAATTTGTCTGAATAATCATACGCTAAAACGAATATTGCACCACTAACAGACACAGCTAGAACACTTATCAATGGCTTTCCTTTTACATTGGTCCATCCAACAAATACAATGGACACCCCATGCTCATTCCAAGAATTTGTCATTCTAGCCAAAGAATTATTTATTTTAGCTTTTTCATGATCAAGTCCCACAGTTCTGGCCTTGTCATACCCAGGGCTCTTGTATCCTTTGGGGGCATCATTAATGGCAGAAACCATTTCATGCCCATAAGGTGAACGAAGAACATTCAATGGCACCCCACATGCATAGAGGAACCAGAAAAAATTTTAATCCACATCATTCCTACACCCTTCGTCAAGGAAATCGAATATGGTTCTACGCCTTAAGGAGATGTTTGGTCCAGCCTCCATATCCACTGCCATGGGTGGAAGTTGATGGACTTCTTTGTCCATGGTGTGATGGACCTGATGGTGCATAAGAATCAATGAAACCCCTAGATCTTTTAGATCTATGTAGGGCAGCCTCCTCTTCCTTTTTGTATTTCTCTCTCTCTGTTGCTGGCACACTTACACAAATTTTGATTCCTATACTTTTCTCTCCATCCCCTGGCATTTTCCCACAAAGGTGCCTTCTGGCACAGGTGTATGAACCTATGTATTCTTTATTGCAATGGGAGCAATGAAATTCAGTGGTTCCACCACCTTTCCCTCCTTCCTGCCTCTGAACATATTTCCACAATGGTGTTAGACTTTGGTCTTGTTTAGTTGGGGTCTCTGTGGCTTCATGTTCTCCACTCTCCTCGGCATACTCCTCCTCTCCAGGATTTTCATCAAATCCACTATAACCCGCTTCTTCATCCTCCTCTTCTCTAATGGGCCTCTTTCTTCTACTCTCCAACACCATTATTACAAAGAAAGGAACCAACATGAAGAAAATCCCTAGAGATATAGCCATGATGTTTCAAGTTTCAAGTTTCTAGCCTGCAAAAAAATGGAGGAATGCCAAATGGGAATAGGAAATGCAACATAGAAAAAGAACAATTCAATTTTTCACTTTTCAACACACTAAAATGCAACATTAAGAAAAAATTCAAGTTTTCATTTTTGAACAACTTAAAAATGCAATATAGAAAATAAAAAACTAGATAAGAAGTCCTACCTCTTTGTCCTGACTCCTGACTCCTTCAATCCTCCTCTTGCTCTCTTGCAGCACTCTCCTTGCTCTCCTTGCACTCTCCTTGCTCTCCTTGCTCTCTCTCAAAATCTCTCTTTCTCTCCAACTAACAACAATAACTAACAAATGAGGAGGGGGAGGGCTTTTATTTACCCAACCCCCCCTCCCTCCCCAAAAAAATTTAGAATTCGCCATTAGGATTTTTTTTCCGCGCCGAGGAGCATTTATTTTGCCGGAGAGCGTTTGGGAGTGAACGCTCCCCGACCGCTCCCTCCATTAAAAAAATGTCCCGAATCGTTTTTTTAATGGAGGGAGCGTTCGCTCCCTAGCGCTCCCTGAAACGCTCCCGAGAAAACAGGGAGCATTTATTCAGGCTTGGAAGCGCACTCCCGAACGGAGCACGTTTTGGGAGCAAGATCGGGGGGGGAGGACAATTCCCAGCAACCTTGATCTGCCATGTCTGAAACACGTAACAACCATAATCTATTCTATGCCCACAATGTTCATAAGATATGTGCAAAAGAACCATGTAACAAGATATAACAGCCATATTAAAACAATACAAATGACCTGATCATGGTGAATCTTGAGCCCAGAGTAGCTGACTAGGGGGTGATGTAGGCTCTATCCCACAGCGGCATGATGTGACTTTTTGGGTTGGCCACTGGCCAGTTGGCTATATTGTGTTATTTCTTTGATATTTTGTATACTATGGACTGTATGGCCTTAAATAGAGCTTTTATTTTGGCCCTAGGTGGCTTTATTTTGGTCATATAGGACAGCTTTTGAATTTGACTCAGTGCTTGTGACAGTCGTCTGAATGGCCCCATTATTTTGTAATAAAATGGATGGTACCATTATTGTACATATGAACGGAAAGTTGAAGCATTTTATTTGATTTAATTACCAAAAAAAAAATACAGTCAATTCTGGATCAATAAAAAATCCTCTAAAAACTCTCATACAACAATTGAGCCGGTCAAAGTCATCATCATGCTGATGAGGCAAAGCTTAAATAGTTAGTGACATGAAACTTGTCCAACCGTAAGGTCACTGCCCTGTGAATGTTTGGTTTGATGACAATCGCAAAACTATGCATAAATACATTTGGTTTGTCCTAACCCATGACCCCTCCCCCAGTGCATCTGCAAAACACGATTATCGTTGACTCTTTTGGCATCAGAAACACAGTTTTCTTGTTTTTTTATGTTACATGACCTCCTCTCACCTCTTTGCAATTTGCACCTCTCCCAAATATATTTGGCATACCATCCTGCCCAAAAAGGCTCCCCTTTCATGTAGCATTGACAACCATTTTTGAACCTTACATGCTACTTCCCTCCTACTTATCAGCTTAATCCCCTATCCTTGTCTCCTCTTCCCAATATCTAGCCACCTGTTTTCCTCAGGAGACATTGAGAGAAATATTGGGGTTTTGACTGTCGTTGGCAAGGGTTTCCAAGCCGAATTCCTTGAGCACATTTTGGATTCCCTTAGATCCCACATTGCAAATCTCTTCAACCAAGTAGTTTGCTCAAGCTTCCTCCCATTATTGCCACAACACATCAACCACCCAAGTTTTAAATAGAGCAATAGCTCAGATTCAAACAACTACAAGACCATGATTAGGAACATTTTCTCCAAACTCTAGCCATGATTCTAAAAATGCAGATATTAGAATATTTCAAGAGGAATAAACCTAAGAAACCAGATTCGTTGCCCACCCCTCTTGTGTCCCGAATAGGGCGAATCTGACACGATTCGATCGGATCAGTGTCCTTCCGATCGAGACACGATCAAACACAATCGTGTCCCGATTATGGGACACGAATCTCGATAAAGGGGCCTTCGCGCAGCATTAAAAGGTCAATTTGGCCATTCTATTTGCACAATAACCTTTTCTCTTGGTTGAGGGTTTGTTGTGGGTGTGTGAGAGAAAAAAGCAAAGGGTTTGGGAGCATTTTCAAGGAGATTAAAGCAACAGGTAAGTGCACTTTCTCTCTATTTTTTTAGCAATTTTATTACAGCAGTTTGCATGTGCATTTTTTTTTTACAAATTTGTGCATTTTTTGTTTATTTTTTTTATAGCATTCATGGCTCAATCAAGGGCCGCAGGGAAGGGGCAAAAGAAGGGGAAGAATGTCTCCATTGGAGATGCCCCTCCTGTTCCAATTTCATCAGGGTCTGCAAGTGTTCCCTCTATTGGAAGTGGGGCTGGAAGACAACAACCTCAAGGTAACAAATATCCATTGTGAAAATATGTCACAAGAGAGCAAGGGCCAGGCAGCAAGATGAAGGGAGGAGGCAATGTTGCTTGGAAATGCAGCTATTGCAACAATCATTTCATGAGCACATATTACCGTCTGAAGGCTCATTTGTTGGCTTTACCAGGTTGTAGAATTGCAATTTGGTGTCTTTAGCAAAGAGAAAAGAAATGGAAAGAGAGGCCAATGTTGGCATGGCAAATGTGGCTACAAAATCTTTAAAAAAAAACAAGAATGATGACCCCCTTCCATTCTTGAGGAAAAACAACAACAAAATTCCATTTAAGAGTTCTGGTGGGGGACAAGCAGCGAAAAGAAAGGCAATTGCACGTGGTCCAATGGAAAAGATATTTCAGAAAGAGAAATGGGAAGAGTTTGATCTCACCATTGCATTTTTTTCTATCAAAACTTCATATCCTTTAATGTTGCATGCTCGCCTCTATTTACTGAGATGTGTGGAGCTCTAACTCAAGGGGCTCCATCAAGGTATGTGCCTCCTGGGTCAGAGAAGCTTAGAACCACATTGTTGACAAAGGCAAAGAAAGAGGCGGACAAAATGCTTGAGCCTATTAAATCAGCATGGCCAACATCTGTGGTTAGCATTGTTTCTAATGGATGGACAAAGCCAAGACGACACCCACTCATCAACTTCATGGCGTCTTCCTTGAATGGTCCAGTTTTCTTGAAATCAGTGGATGCACTTGGACAATACAAGGATGCGCAATATATGGGTGAGTTGTTTATTAAAGCTATTGAAGATGTAGGTGTTGATTCTTGTGTGCAAGTCATTACAGATAATGCACCCGTTTGCAAGGTTGTTGGCATGATTGTGGAAGCTAAATATCCACAAGTATTTTGGACACCTTGCATTGTCCATTCATTGAACTTAGCACTTAAATCTATTGCTTTGGATGTGCTTTGGATTGGAAGCATTATTGAGGATGCACGACATATCTGCAACTTTGTACAAAATCATACAAATTACCTCACTATCTACAAGGAGTACACCAATCTATCATTGTTGAAGATTGCATACATGGTTTCCCTCTTCATTCATCATGTTGAAGAGCTTGAGGGCGGTCAAGACCGCTCTTGGGGCCATGGTTATTTCAAAGTTTTGGTCTTTTTGGAGAAAGACAGATCAAGCAACCTCAAAAAGAGTGAAAGACACAGTGTTAGATGATGCTTGGTGGGAGAGGGTAGATCTACTTATTTAGATCATGGACCCTATCATTTATTTGCTTCGATTTGCAAATACAGACCAACCCTTGCTAGGAGAGGTTTATGAGGGGTGGGATTCAATGATTGAGTCTATGAGGAGCATTATTTTACAGAGTGAGTGCCCCGAGTATGAGACATCATCAGAGGCCTTCACCACCATACAAGATATTCTTGTCAACAGATGGACAAGAATTGCACACCTTTACATTGTTTGGACAGCAGTGTTGAGTTGGCATTGGCCAACTTGGATCTTAATGAGCCAGTGCTAGAGCCTATCACTTTTGATGATGGTGATACTGTAGATGGGTCATCTTCCACACCAATAGATGCAGAGATGACATTGGATACAGAGAAGGAGGATGCAGCAAAGGAGAGCAGTGGTGACCATGATGATGAGTACAGTGATGTTGATTTTGATGATGAGGATTGATAACTCATGAGCTACCTACTACCTTGAGGCTTGTAGTTGTTTTCAATTTGTATTTTCTATTTCTATTTGACATTGGCATTGCTACTACCTATGTAACACAATTTGATTTTGAAGACTTAATGAGAAAACTACAATATCTTGTCTTTCTACTATTTGATCATTGATGAATATGTCACAATTGTATTTGTATGCATAATGTTACTTTGTATCTTTGTAAAACTTACATCTAGATGAAGATCTATGTTTGAATCAATGAATTTGTATGAATTTGTGTAAGAAATATCTAATTTTTAATATATATATATATATATAGAAATATCTAATTTTTAATATATATATATATATATATAATGTGTCATGTTCTGGGGGGTCAACGTGTTTGTGTCCAACACTCTAATCCTAGTGTCCTTCGTGCCTCGTGTCAGGTGACTTGGGAATAAACTCAAGGTTGTAGGGAACACTATCTCAAAATTGAGGAGGCTAGGTAAAGGCTTTCCATAAGTCTTGTGTTCTTTTGTATACTTTTGAAAGGTTTTTGACTGTATGCCAAGCACATCCTTGTTCTAGAGATTGTGAAAATCCTTCATTGTGATCATTTTGAGTGGTTTGGAGTCTATTGATATTTCAATGGACCAACTTTCTTTGTTCAGATACTCCCTGTACACACTCAATGGGCCAACTTTCTTTGTTCAGATACTCCCTTGACGCACCTCTTACCTACTAGGCAGAAATTGAAAAAGAGCATCCACGATGACATTTATAAGCAGTTTGTACAGGTCACTTAGACTAACACATAGGGTGGTCTACATCCAAATATGGCTTTCTACACCAAGCACTTCATGGAGTTGAGGGACAAACTAGTTGTTTGACCTTCATACACACTTTGTTATTGGGGCACGCTCTTTGTACTCCCCCCAGCTAATTCAACGTGGGTTCACAAAGACTTCAGTGGGGGATAGATAACCAAATTGAACAATCAGACAGGATTTGCCAACAGTGCCATTTTTAAGAGGTTGAGACAAAGGGTCACTTCATCTTCGGCTGCCTCTTTACTACTTTGATCAGAGGGAGGTTCCATTTCTACTCAAGGAGCAACAAACCCTCCACAATTTCTTCAAGTACCTCAAGCAGAGATGCTTGGCCTTGTACATGCAGGGGGCCCTCAACCTCTGTTCACATACTCTTCAGCCTCCTCCAATTTCCAACCAGAGGACCACTTCCTTTTTTATGGTCTTCCCACCTACTAAGGCCACCGAGAGACAAACTAATTGTAGCCTTGCTTCCAACTCCAAATGAATGCAAATCCAAGGGACCATTTCTACCTCCCAGATACCTCAACAACATTATAAGTCTAGATCCCATACCAGCAATCAAATAAGATTATCTAGGCCTCGACGACGAGTGACCTCTTCGAGGTAGCAACATAGTGCACCATCCAGATTGTCCTCTAGTTCTTCTCCCCAATAGCCTTCCATCTTAAGCTTTCTCCATTTGGCCACAAATGTTAGGAGAGACAGATCTCATGCCTAAGTAACCAGACACATCCAAATAGGGGTTGTGTCATGTATTTCACATGTCAGACACCAATACGTGAGGACATGGGTCCTGTTCACATGACACGTGCCAAACATGTGTCAAACACTTTCCCTCAATGTGTCTCAAAAATTGGACATGTGTGTCACATGTGAGCAACATTAAATCATGTTTTTTCCTTCTTCTTTTTTGTCATTTCACTTAGCAAATTGGAGCTGTGAGGCAATTGGGAGTGCAGCTGAGGGTTATTGTGCAATGTTGGAAGGGATTCCAAGTGTTGGTCAAGTGGACTTGTGCAATGTTAGAAAGGATTCCAAGTGTTGGTCAAGTGGTTTTTTCCACTAATCTTTAAGTTTTTTTCCTACAGCGGTCCATTTTCCTCTTCATTTCACAGAGATTATAGCTCAATCATCAAGGGTAGCCAGTAAAGGTCAAAGGAAAGGGAGTAGTGGTCCTTTTGGAAAAAGGCATATCAAGATTTCTAAAAAAAGGTCAAGGATACAATTTTAAATGATGGTTGGTGGGAGAGGGTAGATCTTACCATTAAGATTATGATCGCTATCATCTATCACTCTAGTTAGTGTTGCGAAAATCGTGATATTTTCAAAAAATCACGATTTTTTTCTGAAACGATTAAATCAACGATTTTTTCATTTTGAAAAAATCGTGATTTAATCGCGATTTTTCCATTCTTAATTTTATATTTTTAAAATTTAAAGAAAGAAAGAAAGAAAATTTGTTTTCTTTTAATTTTGCCAATTTTTTGTTGATTTTTACGTGTTTTTCTTTTTCTGGACCTGTTGTCGCTCCTAGAGGACAGCCTAGAGTTGTGATAGACCAGTGCCTAGGACATCTTAATATAGCAAGGAGCATGTAATATAACATGGGGAGTTATCAGCAAAAGGCTCTCATCCTATCTCTTGTTAAACAAGGAAACTATTTAGAATGGGACCAAAACTCTCAGAAACTTGATACAAGATAAGAGATATTGCAGAGGCAAGATGTAAAGCTCTAATACAAAAGCATTAGACAATTCAGAGACAATTTACTGCAAAGAGGGCCGATTCAGAAATACATCACAAAAATATGTTATCAGAAGGTGTATGTAGTGAATGAAATATTGAGGAGATATTAGCTAACATTGAGTTGATACCCAGATATACAATACCACCATGCATGGGCTTACCAATCTAAGAATCCATACATGATAATAGCATTTTAAAAGCACCCTCCCAAAGAAACTAATGTAGCAGAAATACGATTTAGATGAATAGCAGAACAGGATATCATGCATGAGCCATATTTAAAGCGCTTGACTAATCCAAGTATGGGTATCAACTAGGATAAATCCATACCAAAAATTAGTGAGCCACTCGCATTCCAAAACATGATACAGGAAAGATGGATGAAATGAAATGATATATTAAATAACACATAAGAGAGAGTTACAGACTGTGAAATATCAAAGACCAGAATCCTCTTTAACAGATGGAACTCCTCACTGAGACCCTATGGGCTCTGAGCATTCATACGAGAGTTCAACAAAATGCATACAAAATTCTCTTACTACACCAATTTTCTGATAAATCTGGAACCCTTACAATGTGTTTCTTCGCAGTTTTTATAGCTGAACGACGAGCAGTGGTGGTAGATGGAAAACTAAATGCAAAGTTAAAACCCAGAAGAGCCAAAGGGCCGAAGCCCATTCTGTTTAAATTCTCTGCATTTATCTCTGGTACCTTTTGGGACGAAAGAGTGATCTTCTTTTGCTTCCATTTACTCTGGTGTGGTCCTGATGTACTCTGACTGCAGTACTGTGTAGTACTCTGGTGCATAAACCAAAGAGTGAAGTGAATGACGTTGAAGTCCGCCATATTGGTGAAACAAATGTTCTGGTAACTCCGGACTGTAGTCAAGGCAGAAATCCTCTCTAGAACATGGCATAGACTAAAACAGTATGGGCACTTTGTCCTTTAGAATGATCTGTTGATGGGAAACCTGGGTAGTTTTGATTTCTGTGGGCTAGTCTGCCTCTGACTAATGGTACTGTGACTCTGAATCATGGCGGTCTTCCATCGCTCGTACTCTGCAAAAACACACAACTTGGTCATGAAATCCATGCAAATGGAAGACTGGTTATGGGGGCGGAAGAAATGATAGTGCAGCGGTGGTGAAACAGTGGTTCATGTGAAATAACAGTGGAAAACATAATGATATGGTGTAAATGGCGAACAATAGGGTTTGACGGAAAAATGTGTATGGACTGTTCGATCTAGATCTGGAGGCGTAGATCGACGGCGGGGATTAAACAGTGAAATGATATATGAAAGTGGTCGTAATGAATATGAGACATTTAACTTTTGATACAAAACGTGAAACTTTGGTTATAAGCCAAAATATACAGAAATGCAATGAAATGCTATGAAACGTGGCGGAAAGACCGTATGAGGTGGGACCTATATGAAAATCGCAATCAGAAATCGAAGCGGGAGTAATCTCAATAGCGAGCGAGGGGATGTGCGATGCGATCAATCGAAAGGGACAGCGATCGAAGGGGAGTTGCGATCGGGCGGATCGGGGGTCGGACATGCGATGTGATCAATTGCATCGCAAATATTTGCAATGGACCGATCAGGGGGGCTTCACGTAAATGTTGCGATTGCGATTGGGGCAGGGAGTACAATTAGCGCTCCACCGTCGGATCGGAGTCACAGATCGACGGTGCGGATTAGATCGGAGATCGCAATCGGGGGGAAAACAAAGGGATGGTGCAGAGTTTTTTGCGATTGCGATGATTTGCGATTTGCGCGGGCCATCTGATCTACATGGTAGATCAACGGTGGAGAACGCGTCGCAGGACTTAACATAATCGCATCGGAGTTTTTCGGTTGTAACACGGGAAATGCGCCCATCTGTCACTCCGATTGCGATTGGCGCTTAAGACTTAAGCGCTTGGTCTTAGCGCTTGGGTGTATGGGGGAAGTGGTTAAGGGGCTTGCGACAAAGGGGCTAGGTCCTTAATATAAGGTGGGAAAGTGGGTTTTTGCCCATTTTAATGATTTTCAAGGCCAAAGAAGGGCAACGATAGAGGGGAAAAATGGGAATTTGGCCAAACAAATGGTAAGGGTGGAATTCAAAGGGAATTTTGGGATAGTTAGGAGAGCTAAGGGAGGAATTTTGGGATGGAAAGGGGACTTTGAAGAGAGGGAAAATGGGGTGAAATGAAACATTCTGCAGAGGTACAGGGGCAAATAAAAGCCTTTTGGAGCACAGCTTTCTACAGTCAGTGAAGCTCATTGGCTCCAGAACAGTAGAGGGAAAGGGATTAAGGAGCAGGGAATCATGAAAGGCTTCAAGGATGATGTCTCTTCAGGAGGAATCCATTCTTTGAAAGCTTAAAGACAACTTGACCCCTCGTTTGCTTGTCATAAATTACTAAGGGGCTAACATGATCAACATCGACTCCATCTGGGGACGGCACGTTCATCCCTGGACGTGTCAAGAACTTCGCAGACTGCCTGATCATCTTCTATGCAAACTCTGTTCTTCAGCACTTCCACTTTTCATTTCATGATTCATCATAACACCCACGTTATTCAACAAAGATAGAAACAAAAGCTAATATACAATATGATACATCAGGCTTTCTCGGCCTGCATCAGAACTGAAAGTAGGCCTTAAGGAACTGACCATTCACAGGGGCATCAAGCAAGTCACCCTGTAAATTTTCCAACTTGAAAGTATTGTTACCTCCCTGCTCCACAATCTTGAAAGGACCGAACCAGAGCGGATCGAATTTACCATGTTTTCCTCTTTCAGCTCTCCGAATGTCCCATCTAAGCACTAGATCACCAATTTGCAGATTTCGGTCCTTAGCATGCTGATCAAAAAGGTACTTCATCTTCTCCTGATACTCTGTCAGCCTTTGATTTACCTGATTGTGTGTTTCTTCCAATTCCACCAGTTGATTTATTCTCCTAGTCATATCATCAGGCTCTTCCTGACTCTCCTACATGAATCGAGCTACTGGTAGGGCCAGTTGAATAGGAAATAATGCTGCCCTCCCGTATACCAATTCATATGGGGATTTTCCAGTTGCTCTCTTGCTAGTGATTCTATTGGCCCACAGAGCAAACTTCAGCTGGGAATCCCAATTTTTCTGGTTTTCATTGATAGTCTTCTTCAGGGCCCTCACTAGAGTTTTGTTTGAAGACTCTGCCAAGCCATTTCCCTATGGATAGTAAGTTGTAGCGTGAGTAAGTGTAATATTATACTGCTGGCAGAAACTCACAAATTTTGCAGATTTGAAAGCCTGGGCGTTATCAATCACTATCTTAGCAGGACAGCCAAACCTGGATATGATATTCTCTTCCATGAATTTATTATTACTGCATCTGTAGCATTCCTTGCAGGTATGGCTTCCACCCATTTTGTGAAATAATCTGTGGCCGTTAATATCCATTTATGCTGTCCACTTGAGGGCGGGTGTATCTCTCCTATAAAATCTATTCCCCACTGCTGAAATGGTTCATTCACATGAACGGGAATCAAAGGCAGAGCTGCCAACTTCTGTCTTTCAGCAAATTTTTGGCACTTCTCACAAGCT
Source organism: Pinus albicaulis (assembly GCA_034641835.2). Taxonomy (NCBI): domain Eukaryota; kingdom Viridiplantae; phylum Streptophyta; class Pinopsida; order Pinales; family Pinaceae; genus Pinus; species Pinus albicaulis. The sequence goes on from MU968450.1 coordinate 30,169,777, forward strand.
CTGACCCACGCAAAAACATCTCCAAATAGTTTGGGCCAATAGAAACCGGCCTTCAATATTTTGTGAGCAGTGGCCCTCCAGCTGTAATGACCTCCGCAAATTCCTTCATGAAATTCCGCCATTATACTCTCTACTTCATCCTCTGTGAGGCACAGGAGTAGGATGCCTGAAGGATCTCGCCAATATAGCTGGCCACTAGCAACTGTATATTTCTGTGATTTCAACCTTAATGCTCTGTATTTTGCTTTATCACAACTTGGTGGGCAGCTGAGTGTGAGGAGATATTCTACTATCTCTTTGTACCACTGATTGGTGAGGTACTTTACATGTATTTCTGGAGTAGATACCCCAATTCCCTGTCGCTCTTCTTTCTCTTCAGATTCCTCGCCTGCTATAATGGACAAATTTATGCCCAAAGCTTGATAGTTTGATTCAGATAACATTTTAGCAAGCCCCTGTCCTTTGATCAGCTTAGTAGGGCGGATGTCCAGATCATATTCCTGTATTTTAGCAATCCACTTCCCTCTTTTTCCTTCACTGTCTCCTTGAATAAGGATATCTTTTACAGCAGCTGCAGGCACAAATGCAGTGATATGTGACTGTAAGATATATACGCGGAATGCTTTGAGGGATTTCACTAGAGCGTATGCTTTCTTTTCCAATATGGTGTACTTTAATTCTACATCCCGGAGCACCTGACTGAAGAAAGCTATGGGCTGTTCATACCCCTCTTCATTTTTCTGCAATAAAACTCCTACTATTGTATGAGGTGATGCAAAAGAAAAGATCATGAAAGGTTTATCATAATCTGGCCCAGCGAGCACAGGGGCTTCTGCAAAAGCATTTTTTATTCTGGTAAATGCCTCTCGTGATTCCTGGGACCATTTAACTTCATTATCTTTCTTCAACATGTCAGTTATATGCCTAACTATTTCAGCATAGTTAGGAATAAACCTTCTCAAGAAATTGATGCGCCCTAGGAATAGCTGCACCTCCTCCTTATTTCTAGGGAAAGAAATACCATTTATGCTTTCTACCCTCTTGGGGTCTATTTTCACCCCATCTTTAGTCACAATGTGTCCCAAAAGTTTACCCTCTTCTAATGCAAATAAAGACTTTTGAGGATTTAGAGAAAGACCATACCTTCTGCATTTCTCAATAGTTCTACGCAGATGCTCGATGTGCTCAGTATCATTCTTGGAAAATACGGTGATATCATCGAGGTAGACAACCAAGAATTTATCCTGCTCCCCAACAAAAGCAATGTCCATTGCCCTCTGAAAAGTGGCCCTTGCATTAATCAATCCAAAAGGCATCCTGGCATACATAAATGTCCCCCATGGTGTGGTGAAAGCAGTCTTCTTTTGATCCTCTGGAAGTACAGCCACCTGGTTATAACCAAAAAATCCATCCATCATTGACATCCTAGAAGCTCCAACCACTTTCTGCAGGATGTGATCCATCTTAGGTAGTGGATAATTATCCTTTAAGGATGCTTTGTTTAAATTTTTAAAATCCACACACACCCTCATTTCTCCATTCTTCTTTTGTACAGGGACAAGGTTTGCCACCCATTCGAAGTACCTCAGTGGTACAATTATTTTGGCTTTTAGCAGCTTCTTGATTTCCTTCTCAATAGAAGGCAGCAGCAGGGGACTGATTTGTCTGAGCTTCTGCTTATGGGGCTTTGCATCTCCCTTCAGTGGAATTTTGTGCTGCATAATACTGATATCAAAAGTTTTCAAGTTCTGATAGGACCATGCAAACACATCTTTGTAAGATTGAAATAATTTCTGATATAGCTTTTTATATTCTCCAGAGATCTTCCAGGACAGTTTTACAATTTTGGGGTCAGCCTCGGTACCAAGATTCAGGTCTTCTACCTGATTTTCTTCTACCACTTTGCTTGGCTGTAGTGGGACATCATTCTTATCAAATAATCTTTCTAGGGGCACCAGCCCTCTAGGTATTATGTTTCCTTTTAACTGCAACACTTTATTACCTGCCACTTTCTTCTCCCAATTTCTTTCTGAAGTATCTTCAGACTCAACCTCTTCTTCATCAGCATCAATCTCCATATTGGAGAATTCTCCCACTGTTTCTAGGAATCTCTTCATCTGTTCTTCATCTTCAAATACCTCCCAGTGTTTGATATTATCTGGGATTGATGGTCGATAACGCACCTCAACTTCATATCTTAAAAGAGGGTTCTGAGGTGGTCGAAATGTACTAGCAGCTACAGCAAGGAAATCAGCCATCCTATTCTGTTCTCGGGGCATGAACTGGATATTGAATGCCAAGAAGAAATTTTCCACCATGTCCCAGACTTCATTCCTATAAGCCCTCAACCTAGGATGTTTGGTTTGACACTGATTCCTGACTTGTCTAACCACCAGTTCTGAATCTCCCAGAACTTTTAAACTTTGTACACCCATGCTCTTGGCTGTCTGTAATCCCAACAAGAGTGCTTCATATTCAGCCACATTATTGGTGGCTTCATATTCTAGCTTGAAAGACAATGGAACCCATTTTCCTGTAGGAGAAATCAATAATATTCCAGCTCCATTACCTTCTTTTGAATTTGCTCCATCAAAATGAAGTGTCCAGATCCCTACTTCATGGCTCTCTAAGGACTGCTCAGTCTGAATCTGGCAGAAGGATGGTTCATTAGCATAATCTTGATCTTCTTCCAGCATCAAGCATGAGAAATCTCCTTCTTTACTATAGACTGGTGAATTTACAGAGCTGTCAGCCTTAGTAACCATCTTGACAAATCGGGTTTCCCTATACAACCTCCTCTCCTGACCACCGAACACTGGGATAGTGGCATATGTTAGATCCAGCTTGATTGACCCGCCAATTTTTGTTCCCCAAGACCTTGACAGCAGCATGCCAAAGCGAGCTGGGATGTCGGCCACCACGATGTCCATTACCACACTTTTTGCTGGTATTTGGGCCAAATTGACTACCAAATCCTTAATCATCCCTAGGCATTTAACTCTTTTGGAATCAAATGAATAGAGGTCTTTGTATGGACGGGTGATTTGTAATCCTAGTTGTTCCATGACTGACAGAGGCATAAGATTATGGGAAGCCCCAGAATCTAGCATGCAGTTATGTAATAGCAGGTCATGAATTACTAGAGACACATAGAAGGGAGGAGTAGAGGGATCTATCTCCTCAACATGTGGGCCAAATACAACCATGGGTCTTTCTTCTTGAAGGTTGAGACTGTCTGGGATGAGTGCTGCTTCTGGAGGGAGCATGAAAGAGGTGACTTGAGATTGGTATGCTAGTTGTTTCAACAGTTCAGTCAAGGGGACTGGGATTTTGACTTTCTCAAGTTCCTTTTGCAGGCTAAAAGCAGAAGGGGACTTTTCTATTACAACCTCTTTGGATTCTTTATCTTCAGCTGAGGGTTTGGCTTCTTTTGACACAGATTTGGCATTAGGGGAAGTGATTACTTTTGAAGAAGAAGGGATTTGATCATTTGACTGCAAAGGTTTGTTTAGAGAACTCTTACCCTTGTTTGCGACTTTCTGCACTGTCGATTCCTTCTGAGCAGGTGCATCCTTCTACAATGGTGCTTATTCTTCTTGGTCTTGAGTACGAGTCCTCTTTCTAGAGGATCTGAGATCATATTTTCTATTGAATTGTGCTTGCATGAAATCAACAAATTGTTTACAACAGTAATCAATTTCTGAGTCTTCTGTGTCTCTAGATTTTCCTCTTCTTGTAATGAGGACTCGGTTCCCTCACTATCTTGCAATGGGAATTCTACCTCATCATTATTTGAAAAAGCAAGATTTGCATCCTCTAGCTCATAGGCAGCATCTTCAGCAGGGTTATCTACTGGACCCTCCAAGTACAATGGATGTGGTACCTGATCTTGTTGCTCCTTCCATTCTTTTTGTAATATTTGCAGGGGTGGTTTCCTATACTGGGGATTATAACCCCTGTTTGGAGCATTCTGAAAATTCTTGGAGTTTGAATTCTTGGCCCCCAAATCAAGTTTACCCAGCTGACTATAAATGTTCTTGATCATTTTGTTCATTTCTTCCATTCTGTCTGAGTCTCGGTCCTGATTAGAGGTAGATACCTCCTCTTTGCCCCTTCTTCTAGTATCATGTTCAGCTTTTCCCTTTGATTTACCAATGGAAGCAAAATTTGCCTCCAACTCTAGAGCATCTGTTTGAGCATCATCTAGGGTGGCAGGCTTTCTTTCTCTGAGAGAGAAACCAAATTCTGAATCAAAGGCTGCTACAAAAACAACTTTAGCAGCATTTTGATGAGGTTTCATATCAGCAGGGAGACTCAGATACAATTTATTAAATCTCTTGATAAATTCTGACACCCCTTCATTATGTCTCTTCTTGAGTGTATTAAACTCAGTAAGACATTGTCCATGATCTTTCTTCTCCCCCCATTTTCTGAGAAAAGTATCTTCCATATTATCCCAAGTGGTAATAGAACGACCTTCCAATGTCTTAAACCATTTTCGAGCTTCACCATCAAGAGACTAGACAAAAAGCCTTAAGACCACATCTAAATGTTCAACATTAAAGTTCTTTGCAAAAGAGCAGAAAGTCTCAAGATGTTTTTGAGCATCAATCTCATTTTCCCCATTGAATCTGGGCAAGATCTTCAGATAATCCTGGGGCATATCATTCAACACTTGGGGTAATGCCAGGGGAGCATATTTATTCAACAAGAAGGCTGGAACATTGGCCATTGGAGGAGGTGGGGGTAGTGCAACAGTCTGATGTGTAAATGGAGGAAGAGGAGGCGGTGGAAGTGGAGTATGAATAATGATAGGAATATATTGTACTGCAGCTTGAGGTGTTGAGGGGAATAATGGTCTGTTAACAGCAGATACTTCAGTGACTTCCTTGACCTCTTCAACCTCAGGAGTAGGATGAACACTGTCTTTAAATTGGACACCTCCTCGGGGTGGACTATCTGAATAGTAATCGGTATCTCCAATAGTGGAGTCGGGAATTTGCAATTGAGAATCTTGAGGGGAGGAGGACGGAAAGTCTTCTTGAGAGAATTCGGGAATCTCAAAATGGACTGATTTTCTTTCCCTCCAATTTCTTCTATGTATGATCTTTTCATGGTCAGACACTGAAGGTGTCTTTGGCTTAGACGTATCTGACCTCAAGTGTGGCTTTCGAGGAGCCAGGACTGCAAATAGATTTATCAAATAAACAAATGTGGAGTCGCCAAGGTGAGGGATCTACAACTCTCAACTCTCCATACTCACCTACTTGAAGAGTGAATTAGATTTTGTCGAGGCCCAGGGATTTTAAAATTTCTCAACTTCGTTCCCCGGCAACGGCGCCAGAAAAATGTTGTCGCTCCTAGAGACAGCCTAGAGTTGTGATAGACCAGTGCCTAGGACATCTTAATATAGCAAGGAGCATGTCATATAACATGGGGAGTTATCAACAAAAGGCTCTCATGCTATCTCTTGTTAAACAAGGAAACTATTTAAAATGGGACCAAAACTCTCAGAAACTTGATACAAGATAAGAGATACTGCAGAGGCAAGATGTAAAGCTCTAATACAAAAGCATCAAACAATTCAGAGACAATTTACTGCAAAGAGGACCGATTCAGAAATAAGTTATCAGAAGGTGTATGTAGTGAATGAAATATTGAGGAGATATTAGCTAATATTGAGTTGATACCCAGATATACAATACCACCATGCATGGGCTTACCAATCTAAGAATCCATACATGATAATAGCATTTTAAAAGCACCCTCCCAAAGAAACTAATATAGCAGAAATACGATTTAGATGAATAGCGGAACAGGATATCATGCATGAGCCATATTTAAAGCGCTTGACTAATCCAAGTATGGGTATCAACTAGGATAAATCCATACCAAAAATTAGTGAGCCACTCGCATTCCAAAACATGATACAGGAAAGATGGATGAAATGAAATGATATATTAAATAACACATAAGAGAGAGTTACAGACTGTGAAATACCAAAGACCAGAATCCTCTTTAACAGATGGAACTCCTCCTCACTGAGACCCTATGGGCTCTAAGCATTCATACGAGAGTTCAACAAAATGTATACAAAATTCTCTTACTACACCAATTTTCTGATAAATCTGGAACCCTTACAATGTGTTTCTTCGCAGTTTTTATAGCTAAACGAAGAGCAGTGGTGGTAGATGGAAAACTAAATGCAAAGTTAAAACCCAGAAGAGCCAGAGGGCCGAAGCCCATTCTGTTTAAATTCTCTGCATTTATCTCTGGTACCTTTTGGGACGAAAGAGTGATCTTCTTCTGCTTCCATTTACTCTGGTGTGATCCTGATGTACTCTGACTGCAGTACTGTGTAGTACTCTGGTGCATAAACCAAAGAGTGAAGTGAATGACGTTGAAGTCTGCCATATTGGTGAAACAAATGTTCTGGTAACTTCGAACTGTAGTCAAGGCGGAAATCCTCTCTGGAACACGGCATAGACTAAAACAATATGGGCACTTTGTCCTTTAGAATGATCTACTGATGGGAAACCTGTGTAGTTTTGATTTTTGTGGGCTAGTCTGCCTCTGACTAATGGTACTGTGACTCTGAATCATGGCGGTCTTCCACCGCTCGTACTCTGCAAAAACACACAACTTGGTCATGAAATCCATGCAAATGGAAGACTGGTTATAGGGGCGGAAGAAATGATAGTGCAGCGGTGGTGAAACAGTGGTTCATGGGAAATAACAGTGGAAAACATAATGATATGGTGTAAATGGCGAACAATAGGGTTTGACGAAAAAATGCGTATGGACCGTTCAATCTAGATCTGAAGGCGTAGATCGACGGCGGGGATTAAACAGTGAAATGATATATGAAAGTAGGCGTAATGAATATGAGACATTTAACTTTTGATACAAAACGTGAAACTTTGGTTATAAGCCAAAATATACAGAAATGCAATGAAATGCTATGAAACGTGGCGGAAAGACCGTATGAGGTGGGACCTATACGGAAATCGCAATCGGAAATCGGAGCGGGAGTAATCGCAATCGAAAGCGAGGGGATGTGTGATGCGATCAATCGAAAGGGACAGTGATCAGAGGGAAGTTGCGATCGGGCGGATAGGGGGTCGGACATATGATGCGATCAATCGCATCGCAAATATTTGCGATGGACCGATCGAGGGGTCTTCACGTAAATGTTGCGATTGCGATTGGGGCAGGGAGTACAATTAGCGCTCCACCGTCGGATCGGAGTCACAGATCGACGGTGCGGGTTAGATCGAAGATCACAATCAGGGAGAAAACAAAGGGATGGCGCGGAATTTTTTGCGATTGCGATGATTTGCGATTTGCGCGGGCCGTCCGATCTACATGGTAGTTCAACGATGGAGAACGCGTCGCAGGACTTAACATAATCGCATCGGAGTTTTTCAGTTGTAAAACGGGAAATGCGCCCATCTGTCACTCCGATTGTGATTGCCGCTTAAGACTTAAGTGCTTGGTCTTAGCGCTTGGGCGTATGGGGGAAGTGGTTAAGGGGCTTGCGGCAAAGGGGCTAGGCCCTTAATATAAGGTGGGAAAGTGGGTTTTTGCCCATTTTTAATGATTTTCAAGGCCAAAGAAGGGCAACGATAGAGGGGAAAAATGGGAATTTGGCCAAACAAACGGTAAGGGTGGAATTTAAAGGGGATTTTGGGATAGTTAGGATAGCGAAGGGAGGAATTTTGGGATGGAAAGGGGGGACTTTGAAGAGAGGGAAAATGGGGTGAAATGAAACATTCTGCAGAGGTACAAGGGCTCATAAAAGCCTTTTGGAGCACAGCTTTCTGCAGTCAGTGAGGCTCATTGGCTCCAGAACAGCAGAGGGAAAGGGATTAAGGAGCAGGGAATCATGAAAGGCTTCAAGGATGATGTCTCTTCAGGAGGAATCCATTCTTTGAAAGCTTAAAGACAACTTGACCCCTCGTTTGCTTGTCAGAAATTACTAAGGGGCTAACATGATCAACAAGACCCTCGTCAATTTAATCCCAATAGCGATTATCGCAACATTGGTTCTAGATTCTACCCTATTTTGTATTTGGCATCAACATTCCCACCTATAGTAGTAATGACTTAGTATCTATGTAATACTTTTGATTTTGAAGACTTAATGAGAAAATTACAGTCTGGATTTCTCATGTGTTTGTCATTTTATCATCATCGATGTAATACTAGTTGGATCATCAATGTAATACTAGTTAGATAATTGAATTTGTATCATCATCAATGTAATACTAGTTAGATGATTGAATTTGTATCATCATCATGTAAAATTGTAAATGATTTAGTTTGTCAATTATAAACATATTTGAATCTTTGTCTATATTTCATTTTTGTGTGCGCAATAATTCTCACACACACATATAATGTGTTCTCTTTGTCTTGTTTCGAAGGACATCGTGTCCCATGTCAAACACTTGTATTTCCATGTCCTATATGTCCCATGTCATCGTGTCAAGTAACTTGGGATCTCACGAATGATGACATGCTTGTATCATCATTTGTATTCCAGATCCTAGATCCATTCTCATCACAAAGTGGTTGTTTGCTTTCAAGGTTTCATTTTACATGTTTTTGTTGTGATCTATACTTTACTTTCTATCTCTTATTTTTATTGGAGTCCTTTTGGTGCTCCCACTTTGTACTGAAATCATTGTATCTAACAGTCCCATTAACCTACTTTAGTGGTCATTTGTTGCAATTTAATAGAGTTATCTTATGTTATGTTATCTTATCTTATTTATCTATGAGATAATTGTATGATAGCTCCAAACATGACAGGCCTTCTTTGACTTCATTAGGGGCAATCAATATTGAATAGTTAGAAAAGTTTTTACGGGAGAACAACACACACAAATGATTGTTGCATCCTACACCATGTCTTGATTGTCATACTTTTTTTTGTGAATGACGTGGTCCCTTTTCTTCCTCCCCGAAGAGCCTCCAGAGTTAGTTGGATGCTCTCACTAGTTTTGTTGATCTTAAGCAAATCGCTGGTAAAACTAAGGTCGTGATTTTCAAGACCTCAAAGAAATTTTTGGAGAACTTTCACTTCCTTTTCCACAAGGGTTCACTAGAGATTACCACAACCTACACATAATTGGGGATCCAATTCATAGGCCCTATATTCACCATGAAGCTTACTTTCCAACCCCAACTCTACAAAGGGTTGCTTCCTTGGCCTTGCTCAAGCACCAATGTTTTCATTTGCATTTGTGGGGCATCCCTAAGAACATGTCTTTTTGGTATTATCATCAAACTAAAGTTCTTTATGGGGTCGAGGTTTGAGGCCCATATTTATCCCTTATTGATTGGGTACATGTTGAGAGGGTGCAACATAATATGCTTCAACGTATGATTAATGGAAAACAAATGGTCCCTAAGGCCATTTCCCAAGCAATGTTTGAGCCTCATCCTTTACAACTAGCAAACATTTTCAAAATCATTTACTACCTCCACAAGATCTATACTTCTTGATGGAAAATCAGTGAGACAAGGGACTTCCTAACACTTGACCAATAATAAGAAAATTTGTTAGTTAGATACATGATTACAAGATACTTTTGATTGCCAACTTATAAGTTGTAGAAAACATAATCCATTAAGGTTATGGTAATTATGAAGTTACCGTTCAAACTAGAAGGGGTCCTAGGAAGGGATCCTATAGGGTAACTACTAGGTCAAGGGAAACAATGGAGTGATAGCCCATTGTGACCTCGATTAAAGCTCCCTGCTCTTTACGAACTTACACCGATGGGAGGAGACCCGATATAATAGGGATCACGATAATGAATAGATCAATGATAGGATGATAGGTGACTTCAAAGGCATATTCACAACAGAGGCTCAAATATATGGGTTGCTTGCTTGGAAAGCAAGATGAAAGGCTCTCTAAGAAGGGCTTAGTAGAATTTCAAGGGCTAGGTTTTGAGTATATGACTTTCCAAGGACGATCCTAGACCTTAAAATACTTGTGGAAACTTGGTTTCTAGATGGTCTTTGAAGAATTAGCTTTAACAAGGAACGGGAACACGAGAAACCAAGTGGACCCAGAATTAGGTCAAGAGGATGGAATTGATCAACCAAAGTTGTGCTTGACCTAATTGAGGAGGAGAAAGGGATCAAAGGAGAAAATTTCCTTGAACTTGATGCAATAATGCCAATGAGGTCACTAGCCAAAGGAAACCAAGTGCAAGAATCTATCTCAAAGCTAGGGAGGATCCTAAACCTTAAAATCCTTGTGGAAACTTGGTTTCTAGATGGTCTTTGAAGAATTAGCTTTAACAAGGAGCGGGACCACAAGGGACCAAGTGGACCCAAAATTAGGTCAAGTGGATGGAATTGATCAACCAAGGTTGTCCTTAACCTAATCGAGGAGGAGAAAGGGATAAACGGAGAAATTTTCCTTGAACTTAATGCAATAATCCCAATGAGGTCACTAGCCAAAGGAAACCAAGGGCAAGAATCAATCTCAGAGTTAGGGCTTGAAATATCTCAAGATCCCACCGTCGGAATTGCTTCAAATTTGGAGGCTACCTTGAAGACACACTAGCGCAGTAGAGGGAAAGAGATTGAACTTTTTTGATGGATGAATCATGAGAAAAATGATGCCCTAGGACTATGGAGGCTAGGCCTATAAAGAAAGAGAGGAGGTGAGAAAATATACTTTAGAGTGATCACCAATGGAGGATCAGTGCCTAATCCTTTGGGAGAAATGGATTCAAGGAGATTCCAATGCTTGGGATGGATTCACTTAAGTCAAGGAGGCCTCTTTAACAATTTCGCATGGAAATTAGGGCATGTGAACAATTGATTCAAGGTATTTATACTTTGATTTGCAATATATAATGAATTATCAAGAAATATTTTGACAAAATATCTCTAGGATTATTCACTCATTCAATACATGGCCCATGACATGATGCAACGCTATAAAAGAACACATCTCCACAATTTCGCATAAGAAAAGCAATAAATTTCAGCCTAGTATAGCAAAAATCCCCAACAACATGCATCTGACATAAGAAAATAACAAGAATAGCATTAAAAGTGCACTTACATGTAAGAAAGAGTATATCCAATCATCATTATATGCCAATAGTGAAGCTCCAAGACAAAAATGAAGAGATACAAACATCAAAATTCATCTATTCATCCAATTTTGTCCTCCAAGAAGGATAGCGAAAATCTCACAAGAGAGAGAAACCCAATCCAAGTGATGGTGAGAGAACGAATCAACTCATCATCTATTTATAAGATGTCTAATGAATTTGATTTCGCTAATTTTGGCCTAATTTAGCCCCTAGAATAAAATAATGTGCAAAATAACAATAACATTTGGTGACAAACCCACCAAATAGCTCAATAATACATGAATAAGCCTATCAAAAGGGTCAAATGATCAATAAAGTGAGTTGTTGGGCCTTTGAGGAGGCCTAATGAAGTCCAAAAGGTGCCATGATGTAGAAATGGACTCCCATCACAGTGGACAAGGAGTTGGACCCTTGTTTTTCAAGCAAGAACCTGTGATGCTCCCAAGTGGGCGTGGGGGCACAAGGTCATCTTTTTAGCTACATCAACCTCTGGGGCATCGTTCTAGGCCCGACCGAAGGTTTGGAAAAGGGGAGGGGAGGCTAACCCTATGTGGACCCAGATGGGAAAAGATGTGAATGGGGCTAAACTGAGTTGAAAGGGAGTAATGTAGGTGGTATCGAGAAGTGGGACCACGCAACCAAAATTGGGATTTCCCATGTAGTGTCAACCCAAAAGCCAAATGGTCACTAAAGGAGATCCCATGGGACTAGGATACAAGGGTGACCATAGAATCGAGCAATGGAGACAAGAATACAAGCCTAACCCACTCTTTCTATCGAATCCCCCCACCAAAAGTTCCCATGACAGGTAAGGAAAGTTACTCAACTATACCAATGAAAATCCATACCTTTGGGGTCGGGAGGCCCACCTTCAAACATACATTCATGACAAGTTGTTGAGGGACCACAAGGTTGGCTCAGGTGATATAAAAAATGGCACATCAAGCTATCTGGTGGCTACAAGGGGTTGTTGACTGTCAGTTGAGGACCATTTAGGAAAAGAAACTTCTCCTATATACAGTACCCACAAGTGGTGGGTAACAAGTCGAAGAGACCTCTTGGAAGATAAATCCAAAAGTCATAGATCATATACTTGTATGTTGTACCGTATTAATGAAATGCATCACACATTAATATCACACTTATCTCCGTCTGTGTGTCCTAACAATGATATCAGAGCCACAAGTTTGTGGTTGAGGTACCACGAGTTTGTGGCTTTCATTGATCCCCATGCAACTTGGGATTTGTCTCCTCTTAGTAAAACCCTCTTGGAGATCATTGCACCCGTCTTGTGTGCCCACTTTTCTCACATACTTGTTCATCTCTTTCAATGCCCATTTTCTCTACTCTAGCATCTAATCCCTCAACTCGCAGGCTAGACTTGTTTCCCAACAAGTTTCTTGCCTTGAATCTCATCATTTGTGTCCTATGCAAGGGCTCCTGGGGGATGACATTGAAATTTGTTTTCAATAAACCATTGCTTAATTTGTAGATGTTCTATGCTTGATGCAACTTTACTTTTATTACAGCAATCACACAAATGGTTAAGTAAAATGTTGATAGAACATATCAGTGGATCTTATAGAAGACAAACCAGAAACAGAAAAATGTGATGGTGCGTTACGGCGGTCAACGGGATGCTTCAACCAGCAAAGTCTCCTTTATCAGCCAACCCAGAATGTGTCACAACAATCCTCAAATCAGCTACCGAGTCAACCCAAGTCAACTCCAGAAAAGTCAACGCAGGGCAGCAAGCTAAAAGTCAACGCAGCAACAAGTTCGGTCAACCTTTTGACCTCGGTTTCTGTGCCAATGTGTACGGCCTCCCAAAATCGAAGTCTCCAACAATTTTCAGCCCTTTTGGACCATGCGTTGACCAAAGTCAACGCTGGTCAAACTTCCTTCAAAACCCTAGCTGCAGAAATTCGTCCTTCCTCTTGGCCGTACAGATTCGTCCTTCTTCTTCCCACGTGTGAGCTGAAATTGTCCTCCAAGGAGCTCGTACTAAATCAGATGAGAGAAGAAGATGTGTGTTGAGTTGTTGTGAAATGCTCTCCAACTTTGGCTGTATTTATATCCATCATTGAGGTGTGTGTGACACATCTGCTGGGGGTGCAAAACCTTAAGGCCGACCTGCACATATAATTTATTATAAATAATAAATTCAAAATAAATGTTCTGCTCATCGGATTAAGATATATTTTATATGGATTTTACACCTCTCCGAAAGAGGAATCCAACAAAAATATTAGCATCTTAATGTGAGCATCACAACATGGAGTTTGGACCTAGTTGTCCAATTTTAACAACCATCCAATCAACAAATGGACACACAAAACTAGTGCTTGAAACTGTCAATTTTCAAGGAAAGCAGATCTACAATTGATGATAATGCCATTCTTTGGCCTCCATTCCAGTGCAAACCCCAAATATGAGGTGACAAGGTTTACACTGTGGACTCCCATTCTTATATACGCATGAGGTCGGTACATGTAGAGAAAGTGTGGCCACAACACACTTTTGAGGCGTTGATTTTAAATGTTTGTGCACAATGAACATTCCTAGCCTATCATAGTACTATGCATGGGTTCTTCTCTGTGAACAGAAATAACATTGTCTTTTGAAAATCCATGGATATTTCATACAAAATTTGGTCAACAGTAGCCCTTAGAGATATGTAATTTCTTCGCAATCACATGGGCTTTGGTTGAAGCTATGGTGAAGGTCCACCTCCATACAATTCCAAATCCTAGGCTTTATAAATGAAAGTGTATTATGCTCAAATATGTGTCCACATGAAGTTAGACCATGCCTATTGATCTTGGTGAAATTCAATGAAATAAATGCTATTTATTTTATGTCCACTAACAATGAAATCAATCATCATTGAATAAAACTAGGACTTACTGATTAAAATAGTGTTTTGCCTCATCCTTCTTCTAGTTCTGGCCTATTAATATGCCATAATAATCTTGCTCTATTTTCTTTATTGTTTGCTCTATTCGACTCTTGAAGACACGCTTGCTCAATCTATTAAGCGCCTCTTCAAAGTCTGAATCAAATTTGTTGATTGACATTGAATCTTAAAGACAATTATTTGGTTATCTTGATCTGGGGCATCATCAAGCTAGTAATCAAAGGACTCAAAGTATCGACAACACATTCAATCTTGAAGATCAATTCAGCTTTAAAATCAAGAATAATGGTAATTGCAATAGCCTCTTTGTAATTTTACTTGTTGAATTGCATTGTAAATGGGTGCTTTTTCAGTAGAATCCAATACCCTCCATTCGTTGAATTAATGGCTCAAATTGATGAACTACTACATTTACTAAATACTCTAATACTCTCTATTAACAACAATATGGTCATAATCGACAAAACAACTCTCGCTAATGTTTTGACCTATATACAAAATTCATGTGACAAAATCAAATTCTCTAACTTGAATCACAAGTCCAACAAGATGTAATACAACCAAAGAATCAACATTATGAACTAGTCCTAGTTCAAAACAATTCTCTTTTTGAATTTGAGAATGATTCTTTTCACCAGCGAACATGTACTCAAATCAGTGGCACCACTTTAGACGCAAATCCAAATGAAAATGAAGTTTTTCATTAAAAAAATTCCACTTGCACTTTCCAAGCCCATCATCAAACCTTGGGAAGAATTCATCAACAACAAGCATAGAACAGGTTTTGAATACAAAAAGGAAGTGACCTTTGACATTCCAAATTATTCAAAATCAATCTAGTTCTAGAGTGTTGGATTCCTTCACGAAAATTCATCTGCACCTACTCCAATTCAAGATCATATTCCTAAGTGCCAACATTGTCATCAAGTTGGCCACATGTAGGATTTGTGTTGTGATATTCATCCTTGTGAGCATTGTGGAAAACATAAACATCCTTCAGATGATATTCCAAACGTAAGAAACATGCAAGAGTAAAGTTCCACTATGGGTGGATCATTTCTTGGCAATGGTCATCAACAGTGAAGAAGATATATCAGTCATACAGAGGAATTTATTCGAGTATTGACACTTCTTGCAGTGGAAAGATTTTCATCTTCTTCCCTTGTACTTGAAAGGGGGGGATAATATTAGTGGTTGATCGTTAAGGTTCAAGTTTCAAAGTTCTATCAATCAATCAAAAACAAGCAAGCCCCAACTTGAGCCAAAGTCAAAGCTGAAGCCAGAGCTAGATTTAAAGCCATATTTCATGAACGTGATTTGGTTTGTGGTCTTCCTTAAACCATCATTTAGTAGGAGACCTATAGCTTCTGCTAGACAACAGTTTGTAGTCATCTTTAAACCACCATTTGAGAGTGCGTCCATTTAGTAGAAGACACCAGTTTCTAATAGCCATTTCGTTTGTGGTCATCATAAAACTACCACATAATTTGTGGTTATCCTTAAACTACCATTTAGTAGAAGACATTAGCTTCTACTAGCCATTTGGTTTGTGGTCATCCCAAAACCACCAAATTTAAAGATCACATTCAGCCATTGGCAATTGTCCACTTCCACATTTCATCTCTCTAGTTGGACTCACATACACCCCTTCTCGAATTAAGAGGGATGTAGAAAATCCACGAAATTCTGCAACTACTAATATGAACAATCTGAAAACTACTTTATTTTCATAGACACGGAATTTCTCTACCAAATTTTGCAGTGGAATAGGGGCAAAAATAAATACACAATCACACAATAAAAAACAGAAAAATGAGCAATATATCTCTTACAAAACAATTTTGTTTCAATAGAGAATATAATCTGATTCCCTGTGCTTGTACTAAGTTGAAACACTCTTTGCAAGACCTTTGATCTGCTCCTCGATTTCCTCCTAATTCCTTGCGCATAGGCTGCTCCTAAGTTCTTGCGCAATTCCAAATGAAATTCCTCTCTCCAATAATGCACACAAGCTACTCTTGGCATGCCTTTCTCTCACAATCCCCACACATAAACCTGTGCAACCTTCTCGCAAACCCGTGAGCTCTATTGTCTTGTCTCACCAACTCATGCTCACAAGACAATGATCAAATTTATGCCTTTGTTCCTCCTTTTAAAGACAATTCGAATGGCTAAAGTTAGCAAGTTGTTATCTCTGGAAAATCAAACTGGTGATTGAGTGAGCTAAGTGAGTCTAATCGATTCATGTAACTCAATCTGGCCAACTTTAGACTTGGAACTCGTGCATGTTGGCTTCCATAGCTAACTCGCACTAGAAGACACTAAACCGAGCCTTCCACTTCAGCCTATTAGTTAACGGCCTCATAACTCGTCTTAACTTTTAGGATTCTCATCTTAAACCTTAGGAATTCATCCTAAATTGTAGGAATTAGCTCCTAACTTATAAGAGTTCGAGCATGCTAAGGAATAAATCGTTGAGGTCCCTTTGATTAAGGCACAAATCAAGGAACCCTTTCTCGCTATCATTTTCAACAAGGGAAATGTTGGAAACCTATCACATTAGAGTTACGGTATTCTATACCATTCACTTGAGAAGGAATATGAAGAATTACAAGTGAATATGAACAATCATTGAGTCTCCAAGAAACCTCCAAATGAAATGCATCACACATTTATATTATGCTTATCTCCATTTGTGTGTGCTCTAACATAAGTTTGAGCCTGGTCAGATCATTTTCTATATACCAGATTGCTTCACCAGTTTTGTAAGAGGCCCTTGCTAATATTTGCAGTTAGCCTAGCTACTTTTGGATTGACCCTTTGTGCTACCCATGTCATGCATAGATCTGTAACATAAGTTTGATCCTGATCAGATCATTTTCTATATACCAGATTGCTTCACCAGCTTTGTATGAGGCCCTTCCTAATATTTGCAGTTAGACTAACTACTTTTGGATTGACCCTGCGAGCTACCCATGTCATCAATAGATCAACTATGTCTGGTCAAACTGGAAACAAGGTGGTTACCTTAACAACCATATTTGTCCAAGACCAACTCTAAGATGTTATATAATGTTTGCAGCCTCTCATTGAACTTCGTAACTTCTTACACGTAAAATTTTAAATTGTTTTCTCACCTAGGGTCATTGTTGATTTTAGACTTTTAGTATTAGGAATCAGGATAAGGAAGAGCTGGAAGAAATTGAAGAAACAGATATTTATATAGTTAGCCACAGTCTCTAAACCATATGCATTTAAAATTTTCAATTTATGATGACAAATTCGTATAGATGTGTGTAAGCATTTTGAAGACATGGGTTTTCATCCAAACAGATATTTATACAGTCTGCCACATTCTCTCAGTCATTTGCATTAAAATTTTCAATTTATGATTACAAATTCATATAGATGTGTGTAAGCATGAGGAGATGGTTTCTCATCCAGATTCTTGCTTGACCCATTCTCTATTTTTGTCATTGTAAACGAGTCCATCAACTCAGAACCCCTCCATTTAGGGTTTTGCTTAAAGACTTGAAGACCAGCATCCAACAGCCAACTGCTGAATCAAATCAAAGCTTTTCTCTTTGGGTTTCTCCATTATAATTTTTCCTGTCTCACATCTGCATGCATTTGGCAATTGCTCTTGTTTCAGCGGATCACTGTTTGTTTGTTTCTATCCTGGTTTTCTGTAAAGCCTAGCAATTTTCTATGCTTCCACCATAACAGAGGTCAACTCATTCACTCGAATCTGTTGTCCACCCATCTTCTCCTGGGGATACAGATTATATTATAAAAATTTTATAATACTGTTTAATTTGCACTAATTCAGTTGTCAGGATCTGAGTAGCAGGGCAAAAAACATCATGCAAAGCTTCAGTCCCATCGATCTGCTTTAGTATCATTTATTGGACATTAGTAAAATTATTTTATCTTATTTCTGAGCACTAACCAGTAACAAGGTGCACTTCAACACAGCCCATGCCCAGAACAGTACAATGGTTGCAGGTATTATTCCAACAAGATCCAGGTTGTAAGTGCCCATCATTGAAGGAAGCAGGTTATCTTATTCCTGGGTATATACAGATAATAAATAAGTTGAATTAATTATTTTCTCAAGAGAGCAAATGAATGATGCCAAAGCCAAAGAATGATTTGTTTCATTCTGCTACGTTTTGGGTTTTAATGCCTAATTAATTCACCTTTCAAGGTCTTAGCAGATTGCAACATTATGCAAACCTCTTCCAACACTGATCACTGAGGATGGGCATGTTCTACCCTGCTAATGCAGGCAATGCAAGGTGTCACATCATACTCAATAGGATGTGGGTTACCTGCTCTAAACTTTAGGAACTGAAGGAAAAACAGCATTCTGTTCATATACTGATAACACATAATGAGTTCTTTCGTTGAAAGAGAACAAATGAAAGTAAAGCAAGAGTCCAGAATGGGAGGAAAATTTACTTGATCTGCTGTTCTTGTTGTTCATCATTCATAACTTGTGTAGCCTTTGGGAGCTTGGCAGAGTCAACTTCAAGTTGGTGGCAACGATCTAAGTGTCCTTTTTTGAAGTCATCTTGCATATTTTCCAACTCTAATTCTCTTTTTGCAATATCTTCATTCAGTTGGTCAATTTGTTGTCTATAACTTTGCTCCAAATAATCCATCTGTCCAAAATTTTCAATTAGCATAGTGCTCATGAGAACCTCAAAAACCAAAAGATAACTCTGAAATAAAATACACATAGTTGAAATATCTTGGATTTTTTCATTAAAATTATATGTCCAAAGGACAACAACAGAATTATACTCAATGTGCAAGAACAAGACCCTGTCTGAACTATTTTTTTCTTTTTTCTTTTTTTCAAACTAGGCTGAGCCTAGGCTGGGGCCAGCCCTAACATTGAATAGAAAAATGATCTGCCCACCTGTGGGATGATGTCACCGGGACTGTGTGAGGCTCGGTCGAGCCTGGACACCCCGTGTGACAATTTTTTACCCCCCACAGGTAGCTCCCACTTTCAACCCCTCCCTGGAGATTTGTACCAGTGACCTAATGGAGATTAAACCCCACACAAACCGACTGACCTAGACCTCATGGCTTACTGACTGAACTAATTTAGCATGCTATGTTTAAACTTCCATAAGCTTGAGTCTCAACTGTCAATTAACCATACCTCTTTCTTGGATTCCTCATGTTGCTCTGTAGCCCTCTGTCTAATAATCTTAATTTCTGCATCTTTCATACGCAGTTTTGATGCCACTATAGTAACTGTCTCTTCTAAAGTTCGACTGTGTTCCTGCTGTTTAGCAACTTTAGTCTTAAACCAAGTCAGCTTTTGATTATCCTCATCCATCTGCTTCATTGGTTCTACAACCATCTTATGATATGATTTCATATCATACTTCAACCTTGCTTTTCCTGCAAGATAATTTTGCACTGTTATAGTAACTATTCCATACAAGATAAAAGCTTTACTCGCATCAGACTATGTGAATAAAAAAGCAGCTCCCTCCTAATTTCTCTAAGGGATTACACAATTAACTAAAGAATCCTGCTGCACACATAAGACATTCCTAGATAATACATTTATGCTCAATGAGCTGTAATTACGTTAGGATACATCCAGAAATTCGCTGCACATTTTACATCAGAACTAAAAATTAGGCAACCCATCCCCTTGTGATACATGTCATATAAAACTTCATAGAAATAAATAATACAAACCTTTCGAGTGTCTATTAAATATTTCCATCTCTTCTTTTGTTGCCAAGTAACCATATAGTACACGTTTTCCACCCGGCTGAAACAAGACCCGACGTCGCTCCCAATCATCTTTTCCTCTCCCTTCCTTAAAAAACTGCTTCTGTAAGCGCTCTGCCTCCAAGTATCCCATTGCCGATTCCTCAAATATAAGTACACTCATTCCACGGTGTCCCTTCGGGCCATATGCATGTCTTGCTCTCATGGCTTTATATCCTTTAAAATACTCCAGCAATTCTTTATTTCCCATTCCAATCCACTGGAAAAAGGCAATAAACCATAATCAGGAAAGTAAAGCATTTAAGAATAAACAATGCAAGCAGGTTCCATCATAGCCCAATTGTGCTACATTATATGAACAAAGAACTTAACTAATAACATAACAAGAACAATAAAAGAGGGAAAAACCGGGCACACACACAAAAGAAAAGAATGAACGTTATAAGATAACAAGTACTAATATAGAGATTTTGATATGAATAAAATATAAACCTAAAAGGGAAGTTTATGTATAGGTGCATCCATAAGAAGATTACAGAAAGTTCCAGGAAAACATGTTAGTTGTGTAACCATGAACACTTCACCATCCTTATTCTGCATGCAATGTTGAACCCGTTTACTGTTTTTTTCATCCAAGTAGAGCTAACTCTTGACAAGGCTAGAACTGAATTACAACAACTAGGAATAAAAATTAGACAACCAAAGCAAAACCTCAGTGTCCACATTGTGTAGAACTGATGTAAGTAGTAGTTTTTGTACATATTTTCAGGAGTCCATATTTCCTACAACGTGGTGAATAAATAATTCAAATGGATATTAAATATTTTTGGGTGACGTGCAACAAGCTAGAGATATTCTTGAGATTTCCCACAACCGACAGATTGCCTGCTATTTAAAATTTGAATGGTCACAAAGCCCCTGTCAGAAACTTGGTCCTTAAAAAAGACATGATCTATGAAATCAAGGTAGTTAAACTTACAGGACTCGGATCCCAGAGGGCTTGCTTATTCGGGCATGTGAAAAATATTCAGGGCATACCAAACCAACCTAAAGAAGAATTCGATTCCACTTCCAGTGCAAAGACATAGCTAATCTCAGTACGATTTCCCATTACCTATTAACAATATATTGATTCTAGGGGCATTGATTTCAGTGGAAACTGTCCATGGACCACATCACTGGTGTATGATTGACCTAAGCTTTCAAGCAATGGAGCAAAAATTAGTTTTATCCTAAGGCAGTGCTGCTAGAGTTTGAAGCAAGAGCAGAAGCAGAAACCCTGGAGAGCCATTTCTAGAAAGAAACCTTGTCGCAAAAAATAATTATATATGTTTTTAATGTACATATATTGCAAAACATCAGCAGAATATTAAATTACTTGAAAAATATCAAAACATACATATCTGTGCTATTAAGAGAATTGTTCTGAATCACCATAGTTTTTGATAAATGAAAATGTTAGAAACGTTGGTACTGTAACAAATATTTTGAAATCGATATTTAATGTGGGTGTATTGCTCAATATGAGGGAGATATGTAATTCTTTCCACGCTCAACATGGAATTGACACATGGCATGTGTGTGTGTGTAATTCCTTCCTTGCTCAAGACAAAGTTGACACATGGCATGTGTGTGTATAATTCCTTCCTTGCTCAAGACAAAGTTGACACGTGGCATACATACCTACATATAAAATCAACCTATATCCATCTTAATTTTGTATTTATTATGACTGAAGAGGGATCAATTCTCTTGAGGTGAAAAAACTTTTTTTAGATTGAAACAACTTGAGGAAATGTTTGCACCATGAGGGATTTGATTGCTTTTGGTGCATGATAGATCTAGTATTAAGAAGTATCTTGGTTAAAACATTATAATGGTGTGCTACTCCATGAGAGAGAAGTGCAATCCCTTCCATACAACATGGAATTGATACATGGTGTACATGCACACGCACACACAAAAACATTAAGAACCAGCATAGATCAATGTTATTAGAATTGGACTAGTCATCAAAGTGGTTGATCTCAAAAATGTGAACCAGATTGAAACAAGAAAAAAACAGGACCAAAAAACCGATCAACCAAAAATACATGAATTATATATATATATAAAGCAAAAATATAGCAACAAAGAGGCTCTAAATGGCCTCTAGAGTCCCAAAAAAATCATGCTACAACAAATAACTACATATCATCAAAATAATGCATACAGTGGTATCCTCATCATCGATATCACCCTCTAAGCATTAAAATAAAATAAGAAAAGCTTAAAATGCCAAATTAGTGGTTTTGCTTGAGTGAAGGGTACATTTTTACTAGGGTCGTGTGAGAAGAGTTCAACAACCAATGCCACCGACATCTAGGTACATAGAGGGATTGGTGCTCTTGATTAAATATGAGTTGCATAACCTAATACATGACAAAATTGGATGGAAACATTGCAATCACCCAATCTTGAAATCCTGAAAAACTGATAAGTCTGCTGGATTTTGAATGAGATCTAAAATTCTACTTTCTCCATATGAAATCCAATGAGGTCGGAACCACTCTCAAACATCCTGAGTCATTTCATGGTAATGTTAAAAATTTAAGTAAAAGGAAATCTGTCATTTTAAGTAATAATTCAATAATACCATTAATTATTAGGGTGATTTAAACAAAGGGCAGGGGTCTCCTTAAATAGTGTTCATAGGGCCCTAGGGTTAGGTATTACACTTGCAAATAAACCTATGTTGCGAGCGTGGAGTGCTGGGGACGGGGACGGGGACGGCATTTTTTGAAACAGGGTGCGTGGGTTCGTCTAGGTATTTTTATATTAATATATATTATAAATTATAAATTATAATTTATATATCATATATAATACTATATTTTATAAATTAAATTTATAAATTATAAATTTAATGAAAATTAAGACTAAACAAACTCTAAGAAAACGACTACCATCAGAATTCTTATCAGAATTGCATCAGTCAAACATCTGGGGTGTTTTTCCCACTCAGTGTTCTTAAGCGTGTCATGCCTGCCATGCAGACACAGATTTGGTAACGTTAAAAAACAATCATTCATTAACTGAAAAATGATGCAACAGAAAAATTGCTGCAATATCCACACAAGTTTCCTGCGGCAGTCAAAAACAACTGTTTCAAAATCTACACATAAATTTGATGAAGATCCTACCCATAAATTTAATGAGGAATGTGATTTTTGAAATCTACACATACACTTGATGAAGTAGGCCTATTAGTATTGTAATTGAGATACTCAGATGATTGATTTTTGCTAACTATGAAAACTCAGGCAGACAGGCTGTTTTGCACGCTGTCTACTGATCAAACTTCCTTTTATTGAAAGTCCCACAAAGGCAAGTAAAATTTTGGATAGGTATATTGTCAGTACATTAAAACAACTCCAATGTAATAATTCATGCTCTTGTCCATGTTGAAATTTGGTCTTAGGAGGACAATTTGAACCCTAAGGCTTTGATCTTTGGCCTAGGGAAAAGTGTCCAAAAAGAATTTAATTTTTCTCCTAAAGTGACTTTATAAAGTTATAAAGTCAAATCTAATTTAAAAGTGACTTTAAGTGATAAAGTTACTAAAGTCTAATTTTAAAGTGACTTTAATAAAGTCAATGTAAAATTAGAAAGGAAAAAAGTGACTTTGGAAATAAATGACTAAGTGGGTCTTTATTAAAGTGGGGTGAATTAAAAAATAGAAAGTGAGATTTAAATGAGCATTTAATCTCAGCCCTAGATCTCAATCTATCTCGGCCATTGGATTTAGGGATTCCCCAAAAGTCACTTAGGGTTAGGTTAAAGGAGGAAAAGGAGGAAAAGGTCATTCATTCTTTCATGAGCAGATTGGGAGAAGGAGAAAAAGAGAGCAAGGGAGATTTCTGGGCAGTGAGGAGAAGGAGGCAGCAGCTTGGCACACATTCCAAGGCAGCATTTCAGCAAGACATTTTCAGCAAGACAGTTCAGCAGCTTTAGCACACAGCAAGGCAGATTTTTGGCACGATTTTTGAGGAAGAAGGGCCGTACAGCTAGGCCGTACAGCAGCCGTACAGCAGATTTGCACAGATTTCGAGGAGCAGATTTGAGGGAGGCCGTACAGCAAGTGGTTGTACCTTTGGCACGCATTTCAAGGCAGAAATCGTACAACAGATTTTTGGACAGCTTGCACGCTTTTCTAGGCAGCCGTACAGTAGCATTTAAGGCTGTTATTTGGCACAAAAATCGAGAAATCTGTACAGCATTTATTGCTGTTCCTATTTTGTTGTTTGCACGTTTTCCGAGGCGGTGATTAAGCACGGAAAAAGAGATAAGTTGTAAAAGTCTGTTTGCTGATTATTTATTTTGCTGAATATTTCTATCACTGTAAAAAGCATTTTTCCAGAAATAAGAAGGAGCTTTCGAACTGGTTTTCCCCAAGAGTTGTAGGGGGTTTTTCCAGGGTCACCTTGACCAAAAATTTCTGAGTTATGATGTGTTGAATGTCTGTTTGTTACTGCTGTTATTTTATTTCTGCATTTACAGCATTCTGAAAAAATTTCCAGAATTTGTGTTTTCAGCAAAATTTATTTTCCAGTTATTAAATGTATGGATATGGGAAAGGGCATTTAATTATTTTGGAGTAATAAGGTGAAAACTGAAAACCGGGGTGGGAAACAAAATTTTCTACATGGTATCAGAGCTTGAGTGCTGAAAGAGCAGTTTGGGACAGCAAGGAGAAAATTACAGCCTGCTGATTTTTCACTCAGAAAATTCCAGCAAGCTGATTTTTTCACAAACAGCAGATTTTTACCTTTACTACAGCAGTGTTATTTTTCAGTTTTAGGACAGCAGGATGTCTTTGGGATTGAGGGTGGAGGATAGGCTGGATGGGCATACAAATTACAGTGTTTGGAAGGAGAGAATGCAGAGTATCTTTGAGGAGGCGGAAGTCTGGGATATCATGGTTCATACCACACAGCAGCCTGTTAATGTGCCTACTGATCTTGTTCAGTTGGCAGCATATAACAGAAAGAACAACAAGGGTAAGAGACTGATTCTAGACGGAATCAAGGACCATTGCATTCCTCATGTGAGAGGAAAGAGAAATGACCATGAGATGTGGTCAGCATTGACCAACCTCTACCAGAGTACCAATGAGAACCGGAAAATGGTCCTGAAGGAGAAGCTGAAGAACATTAAGATGGCTAAGACTGATAGTGCAACTGGATATCTCACAAAGATTACTAATGTGAGAGATGAGTTGGCAGCGATTGGAGAGGCCATTCCACCCACTGAGTTGGTGCGGATTGCAGTGAATGGCCTCCCCAGTTCATGGATGAACTTTGCTGATGGAGTTTGTGCACGTGAGACCCTTCCCACATGGGAGAGGTTTTGGGATGATTGCATTCAGACAGAGATCAGGAAAGGTCAGCTTGGGGCAGCCAAGCCAGTTGAGCAGGATGAGGATGTAGCACTGTTGGCAGGACGCAAGAAAGGCAAGGGGAAGAAGCAAGCTTCCACAAGCAATGGTGGGGGCAAAGGCAAAGGTAAAGGTAAACAGGATAACTCACAGAAAGACTATTCCAAAGTGAAGTGTTGGAATTGTCAGAAGAAGATAAACTATACGATTGTGCGTAGGAGAAAGAAGAAGAAGAGGGAAGAACCGAGCATGGCGGCGGGCGAGAGGTTGAGGACTGCGAGATCGCTTTGAGGGTGGGTTCATTGCGTGTGAGTCTTCTAGTGCAGGATTATCTGCCATAGAGGTTCAGAGGGAGCATGCATTTCCCTCGATTAGCGGAGCATCTTCGGGTATCTGGTATGTGGACGGTGGGGCTTCACGTCACATGACAGGAGTCCGTGAGTACTTCTCAGAGCTTTCAGAGAGTGGCACTGATGTAGAGGTAGTACTCGGTGATGACAGAGTTGTTAGAGCATTCGGTGTGGGAACATTGACATTTCAGAGGGAGTCCAAACCTCCCTTGAAGGTGTCAGATGTTCTTTATGTGCCAGGGATGAGGAAGAACCTCATATCGGTCTCAGCTTTGGAGGATAGAGGATATGAGGTACTGTTCAGGGGAGGACAGGTGTTGATGTATCCCAGGGGCACTCCAGCTGATTCAGCTAGAGTGATAGGTGTACGCCATGCAAAGGTGTACAAGTTTGCATTCCAGTCCCTTTTGGCATTGAGCGGTAGCACTGACAGCAGAGCTAGCAGTTCTGAGCTGTGTGAGATTTGGCACCGCAGGATGGGGCACATGTATCATGGAGCCTTGAGGACTTTGCGGGAGATCACTACAGGTGTGCCAGATTTCAGTACTGATCACTTTGATACTTGCAGAGGATGTGCGATGGGCAAATTTGCCAAATCCCCTTTTCCCAGCAGTGACAGCAGAGCGACTGGGATACTTGATTTGATTCATTCCGATGTGAGCGGTCGGATGTCTCATGTTTCCTTTAGTGGATATGAGTACTATGTGTTATTCATTGATGATCACTCCAGGAGGACCTGGATTTATTTCTTGAAGACCAAGAGTGAGGTCTTCAAGCGGTTTCAGGAGTTCAGAGCTCTTGTGGAGACACAGACAGGTCGGAAGATCAAGTCCCCGAGGTCGGACAATGGAGGAGAGTACACCCTTGGAGAGTTTGTTGACTATTGTGCGGAGGCAGGCATTAGGAGGGAGCTCACTGTTCCTTACAACCCCCAGCAGAACGGGGTTGCGGAGAGGAAGAACGGATCCATCGGAGGGGCTGCCAAAGCCATGTTACATGATCAGGGGTTGCCATTGTTTTTGTGGGCAGAGGCCTGCAACACAGCTGTTTACTTGCAGAACAGGAGTCCGCATCGTGCCTTGGGGCACATGACTCTGGAGGAGGCTTTTTCTGGGAAGAAGCCTGATATTGGTCATCTTCGTATCTTTGGGTGCATTACATACTCCTACATACCCAAGGAGAAGAGGACCAAACTAGAGCCCACTGCAGAGAAGGGTATCTTTGTGGGCTACAGTGAGACCTCAAAGGCCTTTCGGATTTACATTCCTGCGCAGAGGAAAGTTGTTGTCAGGCGGGATGTGAAGTTCGAGGAGGACAGGGCCTTTAGGAGGTCACGGGAGTTGGAAATATACAGATCCGGCCAAACCCTCGAGCGGCGGTTGAAGGTGGTCCCGAGGATCAGTGAGGCCGAGGATCGGGAAGGGATCGGTACATCTATGGCAGCGATGTCGGGTCGTCGGTGGGAGTGGCTCGCGAGTCGGAGGTGGTGTACTATGGGCGACACGCGAAACGGTCCATGAGCTTCGATTCAAGAAGTCGCGATGGACGATTCTGATACCTCAGCATCTGAGTTCGGGTGCGAGCGGGAGGACGGACGGTGATCGAGGAAGTTCGAGCTCTTTGATGTTGAGAGGAGGAGTTGATTCTCCGGCGAAAGTGCACTCGGGAAGAGAAGCCCAAGTGACCCCGGGACACCTTGAGAGATGCCACATCTGTTGCTGAGCCTAAGAGGCCGGTCAGAGAAAGCAGACCACCTGAGAGGTTTTGTAGCTATATGGCAATGGCTACCAGCATCCTTGACTCTGAGCCTTCTAGCTATGAGGAGGCAGCTAGCCAGCAGGTCTGGAGAGAGGCCATGCGGGAGGAGTATTCTTCTATCATGAAGAATGATGTTTGGGAGGCGGTGCCGAGGCCTGAGGGCAAATCTGTGGTTACTTCCAGATGGCTTTACAAGGTAAAGCATGCTGCAGATGGCGGCATTGAGAAATTCAAAGCGAGTTTTGTGGCTAAAGGGTTCTCCCAGGTAGAGGGAGTTGATTATGAGGAGACCTTCGCTCCCGTGGCTCGATATACTTCGATCCGCTCCATTATATCGATAGCAGCAGAGATGGGTTGGAAGATCCACCGAATGGATGTGAAGACTGCATTTCTCAATGGCTTCATACAGGAGGAGGTGTACATTGAGCAGCCACAGGGCTTTGAGGTGCATGGGAAGGAGTCCCATGTGTGCAGACTGAAGAAGGCCCTTTATGGCCTGAAGCAAGCTCCCAGAGCTTGGTACTCCGGGATAGATACTTACTTGCAGAAGATGGGTTTCACAAAGAGTGAGGCAGATCCGAACCTTTACTATATTGTGATAGGTGAGGAGCCTCTCATTCTAGTGTTGTATGTGGATGACTTAGTCATTATAGGTGCAGAGAGACTCATAGAGCACTGCAAGAGAGATCTTGCGGCGGAGTTTGAGATGAAGGACATCGGCTTGATGCATTACTTTTTGGGTTTGGAGGTGTGGCGGGAGGAGGGGCATTTCTTCCTGGGACAGGGGAAGTATATTGTGGACATCCTTGGCAGATTCCACATGGAGGATTGTAGACCCATGTCGACACCGATGATCACCAACTGGAAGAAGCTTCATGCTTCTGATTCCGAGTTGGTGGATCCCACATTGTACAGGCAGCTGATTGGTTCCTTGATGTATTTGGTCAACACTAGACCAGATATTTGTTTTGCAGTCAACACGATGAGTCAGTTTATGTGTGAGCCTAGGAAGGTTCAATGGGTGGCTGCAAAACACATTTTGCGGTACTTGCAGGGGACAGTGGATTATGGTCTGGACTACAGGCAGGGGGATGGAGTGAGATTGGCAAGTTACACTGATTCTGATTGGGCAGGTTGTGCTTCTGATAGGAAGAGCACTTGAAGGCTTGTTTTGGGTTGGGTTCGGCAGTGGTGTCATGGTTCAGCCGGAAGCAGCAGTCAGTAGCATTGAGTTCAGCGGAAGCAGAGTATATGGCAGCCGGTCTAGCTAGTTGTGAGGCCATCTGGCTTCGCAAGATGTTGTTTGGCTTATTTGGTCAGCCGTTGAGACCTTCAGTGATTTACTGTGATAATCAGAGTTGCATTAAACTCACGGAGAATCCAGTATTTCATGACAGGTCAAAACATATCGGGATCAAATATCATTTCATCAGAGACTATGTTCAGAAAGGAGCTGTGAAGCTTGAGTATATTCCCACTGATGAGCAGGTTGCAGATATTCTTACCAAAGCCTTACCACGGGGCAAGCATGTCTACTTCAGAGACAAGATGGGTGTAGTGAGGAACACCTTCCTCGGTAAGAGGGAGTGTTGAAATTTGGTACCGGAGGACAGGTGGTTCCCTAAGGCTTTGATCTTTGGCCTAGGGAAAAGTGTCCAAAAGAATTTAATTTTCTCCTAAAGTAACTTTATAATTTTTTTATAAAGTTAAATCTAATTTAAAAGTGACTTAAGTGATAAAGTTACTAAAGTGACTTTATAAAGTTATAAAGTCAAGTCTAATTTTAAAGTGACTTTAATAAAGTCAATATAAAATTAGAAAGGAAAAAGTAACTTTGGAAATAAAAGACTAAGTGGGTCTTTATTAAAGTGGGGTGAATTAAAAAATAGAAAGTGAGATTTAAATGAGCATTTAATCTCAGCCCTAGATCTCAATCTATCTCAGCCATTGGATTTAGGGATTTCCCAAAAGTCACTTAGGGTTAGGTTAAAGGAGGAAAAGGAGGAAAAGGTCATTCATTCTTTCATGAGCAGATTGGGAGAAGGAGAGCAAGAGAGCAAGGGAGATTTCTGGGCAGTGAGGAGGAGGAGGCAGCAACTTGGCACACATTCCAAGGCAGCATTTCATCAAGACACTTTAATGAACGTTCAATGACTTTAGCACACGACAAGACGGATTTTGTACGATTTTTAGGAAGAGCGCGTCTGACGAGTAGTACAGCAATGGTCTGACAAATTGCCGCTGAGATTTACCTGATTCGAGCAAATTTGAGGAGCGGGTACGGCAAGTGGTTGTGTACCGCATTTCAAATGAAATCGTACGGTGATTTTGGACAACACACACTTTTCTAGAGCGAGGAGCCCGTCTGACGACATTAAAGTACATTGTTGTACGAAAATCGAGAAATCTGTACAGCATTTATTGTTGTTTTTATTTTGCTGTTTGCACGTTTTCCGAGGCGGTGGTTAAGCACGGAAAAAGAGATAAGTTGTAAAAATCTGTTTGCTGATTATTTATTTTGCTGAATATTTCTATCACTGTAAAAAGCATTTTTCCAGAAATAAGAAGGAGCTTTCGAACTGGTTTTCCCCAAGAGTTGTAGGGGGTTTTTCCAGGGTCACCTTGACCAAAAATTTCCGAGTTATGATGTGTTGAATGACTGTTTGTTACTGCTGTTATTTTATTTCTGCATTTACAGCGTTCTGAAAAATTTCCAGAATTTGTGTTTTCAGCAAATTTATTTTTTCAGTTTATTAAATGTATGGATATGGGAAAGGGCATTTAATTATTTTGGAGTAATAAGGTGGTGGCAAGGTGGAAATAGAATTTTCTACGATCCACCAAATTAACACAGTTGTGGAGTAAACGAGATAACTTTTTTTTGGTAATGAATAATTAAAACCCCTTCTAAAAGCAACTATTTACAAAAGCATCTTATAAAGTGCCAGCATACTGGATTTCAAATAACTTGACAAGATTCAAGCCTCCTAGCATACAAGTTGCTTCTTCCATTGTGTAACTGTATCGAGAAGGGTCAAAACACCATATCAGTTTCTTGTTCTTTATACAAAAGAGCAAAGGAAATGCATAGCAAATATGGAAGCATTCAAAATTAATTTGCATGGTTATGGATACACCTCAGATGTTTGACTGAAAAACGATGGGTTCTTCATACCAAAAGAACCCAAGAACCCGATTTTTTTTTTTGAAGAACCCGGTTCTTCTGAGAAGAACCTGGTTCGTTTGGGTTCTTCAGGGTACTTGGGTGCGGAGAATCCGGTACTTGGGTGCGGGAACCCGGTGCGGGTTCGGGAACCCCACCCCTGGGTGCGGGAACCCGTGCAACGTAGAAAATAAACCTAATGTATTGCTTTAAAAAAATGTTTGGTTGCATTGGCTGCATTGTGCAACATTATATAGAACCAACCAAGTTGGTGCTAAGGCCTATTTCATATCAAAATAGACAAGAAAAAGCCAGACTCACCCGACTAAATTGGATTTCTCTCCAAACCAAGCAAACCAACTGATTTCAGTCCAATTTCGATAACACTAGCATAGATCCATCTTATAGCTCTGAATCTATCATGCACAAAGAGGAATCAAGTCCCATGACATGAAAACTTATTTAAAATTAAAAAAAACTGAGGAAAGGTTTGCACCTCCAATGCATGATAGTTTGAAAATTAAGATGGATCTTCATTTAAAGATTCCGATGGTGCTTTGCTTAGTATGAAGGAGATGGGTAATTACTTCTTTCCTCAACATGGATTTCACACACACACACATATTAAACCCAACATGAATCCTTCTTAACTCCATCTCTATTATGAGACCAGAGGGATCAAGTGCGTAAAGGTAAAAAAATAAAAAAATAAAAAAAATTAAGGAAACGTTTACACCTCTAAGGATTTGATCCCTCTATGTGCATGATAGTTTGAAAATTAAGATGGATCTTCATTTAAAGATTCCGATGGTGCTTTGCTTAGTATGAAGGAGATGGGGAATTACTTCTTTCTTCAACATGGATTTCACACACACACACACACACATATTAAACCCAACATAGATCCTTCTTAACTCCATCTCTATTATGAGACCAGAGGGATCAAGTGCGTAAAGGTAAAAAAATAAAAAAAATAAAAAACAAAAAAATTAAGGAAACATTTACACCTCTAAGTATTTGATCCCTCTATGTGCATGATAGATGCAAAGTTATAATTTAATATAGATCTATGTTCATTACAGAACAACATAGACATTAAATAGCTAATGCCTTTGATAAGAATGAAATAACAGATTAACAACATATACATACTATCTTAAATTCCATTTTTCTCCGCCCAACCTTCAAATTTAAGTGTCATAATCAACATATCATAGTTTAATATGCAGAGAACAGATTAAATGTTTACACTTCTAGGAATTTCATCTATCTCTGTACATGATAAATCCAGAGTTCATATAAATCTATGTTAATTACAAAACAATATAATCACTTGCATTAAATAACTACCTTTGATAAGAATGAAATAACAAAGAACAAATTAACAACAAACACATACTATCATAAGTTCCATTTTCTTCGCCCAACCTTCAAATGTGAAGTGTCACAGTCATCATATCATAGTTTAGTACACAGAGAACAGATTAAATGTTGGTAGCATACTTAGTTTAACGCTAGGCCAGCCAGTCATTGACTGGAATGATATTCACAAAAGGACTATCACTGTAAAATACTTTCCGCGTACAGAAAGGTAAAGTAACAAAAAAAATCTTATAATATTAGGTAAAATTGAGGAGCAGAAATCAGCCAACAAAGACACTTTCATAAAGAGACTTTGTGATGAGACACTTTGATACGGAAACTTTAATGGAAATAAATGATGATAGTGATTCCAAATAGTACATAGTTTTTTTTTTCTTGGTTAAAATTTAGTGATGAATTTTTTAAACTTTTTATTTTCAAAAATGTTTCTTAGATTTTAGACAAAATCTACCAAAATATATACCCAGAAAAAATAAAAAATGCCTGATAATTAAACTACACCCAACAGATGCTTTAAAATTTAAAATCATGTACACCGTGGACTTCAAACTATTTTTTTTTACTAAGTTGTTTAAGATCAAATTTATTTTTTTTAACACCTATCGCAGTGTACCTGTAGCTTGCACAGTTGTCTCTGCTCACTTAGGCTTACTCGAGATTTGCACGGTTGTCTCTGCTCACTTAGGCTTACTTGAGATTTGCACGGTTGTCTCTGCTCACTTAGGCTTACTTGAGATTTGTAACCGTGTCGACATAAAACTATTTATATCCCACAGTTTGTTAAAAACTTTAACAAAGTATAGCTTTGGCTAAGAGGCCAACTTTGTTAATCCATTGGCCAAATAGAATGTGACACAACTTCTCCTTAGACGTTATATTTAACAGATGCAGACTCCCAAAAACAATATAGCAAACCAATCTTCGTTTGCTGCGTATTTAAAAAAGCCGGTTAGTTTAAATCGCCCTTTGGTCACTTATATAGTAAAAATCACACCTTGGTAACTTATATATAGTAAAAATCACACCTTGGTAACTTATCTATAGTAAAAATCACACCTTGCTAACTTACATATAGATTCATACATCCTTGGACTTCCACAGCTTTAACCATGTAATATGATGAAATCTAGATGGAATACAACTTACCAGGCAGGCATCGAAACTGTTATTAGCTATCTTTATCGACTAAGAGATTCTTTGAAATATCTAGAAGCTGACCCCAGTTCACTTTTGCAAAACGAAAATCACAGTAAGTTAGCTTACTTTCTGCATACAGTCACCACTACTGAATCGGGACATGAGAATCCATACTCCAAACTCAAAACCTAAAATTTACCCTGAAAGGCTAAAAGAAAAAATCAACATGGGACTGCTTGGTTAAGCCTAAACTCTTGGTTTAAATTCAAGACTACTTCCCTGGCATACTTAATTGAGTTCTCAATTTAAATTCTGAGTCGCAGTCAAGGTCAGGAGCAAACCCATCAGGAATTGCATGTAAATGAGGATGCCAAAAATAATTAAAGTATATGGACAGATTGTAGAACCATTATCCACGTCTTCTATTAACAATCAAAAACATGATAGCATGAAGTTTCTATGACACTCCAGGTCCATATTCTCCGTGTCAGTGTGTCTGGAACATACAAATCTGAAGCTTATAGTACATACCTGTTCATTTTCATCTTGATCAAGGAGCGTGTTCTGTATTATAACCATAGGAGGCCAAACAATTTCCTGATCGTTTACCGCCTCCCGCAAGCCCTTCCACTTGCCAAACATTTCCTCGGCAATTACACAAGCAGCTCCTCGCCTCCTCAACTCTTCGTCCAGTACTTCTGCAAGTTTCCGGTGCACCTTTACCCTCTTTGTTCTGATAGTTTTGGCATGGGCTAAAATAGGTTGCATACCCCTATACCAATCGATTGCCCCAACACCGCCTCTACATGCCGGGCAATGCCACTGTCGCTCCGGATCATTCACTTCCTCAAGACTCAAGCTATTCAAGGATTCAAAAAAGTTACTGAACCATCTATTCTTCTTCCGAGTCTCATGGCTCGCATCACTCCCTTCAGAATCGCAGTCATCGCTTTCCATGAAGTCCTCATCGCTGTCGAGATTATCAATCTCTGCATCGTCATCACTGGACTGATAGCCAGCTCCGCCAGTTTTATCCAACGGTTCCCCTGATTGCTCAAAAGGAAGAAGTTGAGATAACATCTTACTTTTCAGTTCAGAACTCTCTTCATCAGCATTTACACCCCCATGTCCAACAAATTTCCCAGGAGCTGGTGATGCCGTCGGAGAATTCAATCTCGTATCGCCGCCGCCATTGTGGCTTCCCCATCGCCAACCATTGGCCAGCGGGGGAGGAACTACAACATCCTGCCTGCTCATCTTTCCAGACTCTGACTTTTCGGACTTCCAACTGTTCTTGACTTCATGGCCCCAGCCGCCAGCATTCCTGGCTGTACTGGTCCTATTTTCTTGATTTCCATTCCTCTGTTGAGGTTTCCCTGACTCCTTCCATCCCCGTTCCTTATAAACCTGATCTTGACCACCACTGGGGTTTGCCCAGCGGCCAGGCTTCTCACTTTCCACATTGTGAGATCCTCTCCCCTTCCAAGCTCCGATTCCCGGCTTATCCGGGACGTAAGCACCACCCCTTGGCCGGTTTGCTGCTGCAGTTGGAGGGGCCTGGCTCTTGCCCTTGCGAGAGGAGGCCACTTCCCAGCCTTCCTCACTTTGCTGAGAAGATGAACCGCTTCTCCACATTCTTATTGCCCCTTACCTTACAGAAAGTCCGGCCACCAAAAACTGCGAGTCCTCAAAAATGAAAGAGCAAATGCTACCTTCTCTTCGGCACATACATACGCAAAGCTTTAAATAAGAGGATTGTCCAAATTATTCACAATTTCTGACACCTTCCGGCGTGAGATCGAATCTGGCCACGGCCCAAACGGGCCTAGAAAGATAGGCGTCCACAACAACGGCAGGAGTGCTTTCCGACTGTAAAGAAAGATCTCAGTCCCTTTTTCGTCACAAGATGCCTCTAAGTTTCGGATATAAATTTATTCTCTCGTCTCTATGAATTTCTGTAAAAACAACCTAAGCGAAAATTCGTCGCAAGTTCGCACATTGTACGAAGTCCGCTTTATGGAAAGCTGTAAGAAGTTACGACAAATTTACAGTCAAAGAATAAGTTAACCATGCACGTGGCCCACCGTAAAACATCAAATCAGTCTCATTCACTCTCTGTCTTTCTGAGAAGAATGCACTCAAATGATCGGAATTTCAGAAAGCTTTAGGTAAAACTAATCCACCGGACGAATATTAAATAATAATCACCATTGACACACCTTATTAGTCACATCATTATCCGAAGAGTCGAAACAACCCCAGAAAATCCATTATGCATTATTACTATTGAAGTTAATGGTTCAATGATTTCAGAAATATCCTCTGCTGACGTTTCTTAGATCACTATTTCAGAAAGAGCAGAAAACCAAAGAAACACCATTCTAAATTATTACTATTGAACAAAATGGCTCAGTGATTTCCGAAATAACCTCTAAGCATTTTCTAAATGAAATTGGTTAAGCATGGAGTAGAAACAAATGTGTCGGTGGTGGAAATATGACAATCATTCTAATTTTGAAATTTTTTCCATAAGCTACAAAGACTGGCAATAAAGCGGCAATATATTTTCTTGCACTGTTCCAGCATTAAGTCAACAGTGAACATAATGGCAGATTCTTAGAGAATCGGTAAACAGCGAGCGGCAATTTATTTTCTGGCACTGGAACCTTAAAAGGGAATCAGGAAAAAAGCTTCACAACGAATATAATTGCAAATTCTTTAATGAAACCCGTAAATTTTGCCTCGTGAGCTTCCAGATCCCATTCAATTTCCAACGAGAATCTCGCGAACATTCTGGCCATTGTTGAATGCAGCGCTTTAGCGAAGATTGAGCGCTGTCTTGCTCTATAAAACCCTTGGTACCTTTGATGGCTATTTCTTCTGCTACTTGATATTAAGTCAATGCTGTCAGGTACTTTGTGTCAGCGCAGTGAAAAATATTTATGTATCAGGTACTGTGTGTCAGCGTAGATCCCCTCAAGATTTATGCTACCAAGTAAGGGCGACCTTTGTTTCCCAGTCTATCGGCCCATAAATGCCCCGAGTTAGGAAATGCCTACTGTTTTAGATTAAAACGGCGCATCATCTTGCAGTATCACAACACATTTATGGGCCGATAGATTGGGAAATAAGACTCGCCCAAGTAAAGAGGGTGGGTGGTAATGTTTGTCCATTTCCCTTTATGCTTAGAGTGGGACACCTTTGACATATTTGTATCACTCCTCTTTCCTTGAGGAAGGAAAGAGGTATCAAACTATGTGAGTGTAATCTTGGAGTGAGTAGGATGGGTGATACTACTTGTACATTGCTTTTTATATGATGTATGCTTGGAGTGGGATACCTTTCACATATGTATGTCTCACTTCTCTTCTTTTTTAAAGGAGGTATCAACCATGTGACTGTAATCTTTGAGAGAGAATATCTTCCACATGTTTACATATTACAACTCTTTTTCTTTTTCAAGGAAAGAGGCATAAATCATTTGAATGTATTCATAAAGTGGACACACCTTTCACGTGTTTTTATCACTCTTCTTTCTCCCCTTCAAGGAAAGAGGCGTGAACCATTTGGGTGCAATCATGTTAGTATTAATGCATTAGATCCCATCTTAATGTTGTAACTAAGTGTACTTGCTCTAGACTAGTATTGGAATAAGTGGCTTTTTGGGAATTTTCTGATGAATTTGTAATTATGGTCGATCTTCATAATGTATTTTTTGTCACTTGTAATTATATTTATCGTTGTAAAAGCATATTTATAAATTCTTGAGTCAAATAAAAAAATATTTTGTGTCTAATACCCATTGCAACTTTTAAAAGATGTAAATTTGAATTTTTGAAATGAAAATTTTTGGCTTCAAAAGTGACAAGTTGGTTGAATCCCTCTAGGTAAAGTCAGCATTGGCCAAGAGACGCGTCCATTCACTCTAGAAGGACCATTATATAAAAGCAACTCAACCTCCTCATTTGGGCAATTTCACATTCCTCTCATGAGACAATTTTTGGGCAAGTGAGCGAAGGACAAGAAGGACGAAGAAGGATGAAAAAGAAGATAAGTTTTCTCTCTTCTCTCTCTCTAGCATCTCACACGTGTGAATTAATCCCTCTCTCTCTGGCTCACATATTCTGGGGCAACTGTTGCAGCAGGTTGAAATTTTCTCGGTTACTAGGGCAACTACCACAGGGCCGAAATTCTGGGGCAACTAGTTATTACAAGAGGGTTGAAATTCTGGAAGTGTAGGTGATCTAAAATCTTTTGCTGGAGATGTGTTAAAGAATTACATGTGAAAATTGCAGCTTTAAACAAAAAACTTTACAGGAATAAACATAAGAAGAGAGAAGCAATTAACATCATGCAAGAAGACACAGAATTGATATCGGAGTCCGTCCAAGAGAGACTACGTCTCCAAGCCCTTCTCAAATAGTGGGAAGGCCCTCTTTCATTAAGTGGAAAAAAATGAAAGTACAAGTATAAAATGAGAAATTACACCCTTATACCTCCATAACTGAAAGTGCCCAAAAATTGCAGACCTCTGATGAAGAAATGGGTAGAATCGTTGGATTCATGACGTCGAGTAGTGCAGAATCCATATAAAATTTTCCTGAATCTGACAAAGTGAAATTCTGACCCCTCTGGGAAATGGCTCAGCTCATGGTTCCGCCCCCCTCCTGCACAGTGCTCCTGGTTCCACTGTCTTGATTTCTGTGCTGCGCCTGGTTGCCCGGGCGCACTCATGAAAGGTAGGTTTATATATTAAAATGCTGGCAAACTTTTCCAAGGAGGTCCATTAGCATACTGGTTGGAGGATTTGAATTAGAGAGGGGGGGTTGGGTGGTCAAACCCTGCCCCCTCCATAAAAGTCCGAATTCTATTTTAAGTAACCGAACCTTTATTTTTTTAACCCACATGTATATATTTTAATATAAAATCTGGGTAGTTGGGAGGTCGGGCCCGCATTGGGCGGCCCGCCCCCATACCTTCGTCATCCTTGTCGCATTAAATGGTAAGTGGGTTGCCATATGCGGGTAGGGGCTGCGAAGTTGACAGCCCCACCCCTCCTTTTATATAATACAACATAACGTTCAGTTCCATAGAAAGTGGGAGCGACGGGGTCATGGTCGTCGACCCCCCCTTTTAATAATATTTTTTTGTTACATAGGTGCCGTAATTTTATAATTTTTTTATTTTTATTTTTGTATTTAAAAACAAAATTAGTTTTTTTTTAATCTTATGGATTTTGGCCGAAGGAGTGAAACTAACGGTCCCACAAATTCACCCGGAATCCAACCAGGGTTGGCTGGAATCCAGTGGCCGGGTTTCAGCAAATTTGTGTCCTCCTTAGTCTGCCACATCACCAAGTCAACCCTTGAACTTTGATTGCTCCTAACTCCTTCATACGGACTCGGAATCGAGTGTTGTCTGCGTCGTTGGAATCAGAAAAACGAGATCTACAACTTGAAATTAAATTTGCCACATTCCATACACTTTGATTTTTGAGCCTTTGTACTCAAGTCACTTGTACTTGGACCTGTTTGATCCACCTGGTTCATTCCTCTCCACTGAAGAGCTTTTGGACCCCAAAAGCATTAACACACTTTCAATCTCCTGCACACAAACTAGTACATCATTTGCAATCATGCACACCACACATGACTCAACAAACCCTCCTTGCCAAGAGTTTATAGCACACACTCATTGGCCAAGGATTACATAAAAACTATCAATACCTCAACTACTCATAATGAAAGGCCAAAACATCATCATTTTGTTTCGAAGTGATGGGAACATACCATCACGTTTACATTTACTTGCAACGTATGATTTACAATGGTGGCCATAACAAGCTACTACCTCTAAAAAAACCAACTTAATAAAGCAAACCACTATGAATGTGGTGGATTTAATTGTTGAACATGTTCACCTTTCGGCTCCTCTATTGATGCTACCGGAGCATGGATCATTGGACACGTGGCTTGTCGGTGTCCCACTTCGTTGCAACGACTACAACAATTATTTTTCCTCCAAAATTTTTAGGTCGCCTTGGGGCACTTTCCCGTGGTGTTCCTCTGATAGGTGTTCATGGAGCCCTCACTATCGCTGGATTGTTAGGAAGGGATTTCATCGTCTGTCGTTGGCTGGTCACTAGTTGTATTAGAGCTTTCTCCCATTTCCTTTCTGGTGTGTCTAAGTCCTGCACGACGCGGCAATTCCTTGACTTTGATGGGGTTTACGATGCCTTGGCCATGGATGCCAAGGCCTTTTCCCTGATACCCCATCTTCTTCAGTGGTTTGGATTTGATCCCTATGGTATGTTTTTCAAAAGCAGCGAATTCATCATCATGAAAAGTACAAGAAATTGAAGGGTTGTTTTTTACCTCGGGTTGGTTATGTTGCAATTTTTCCAAGGCCTCATACTTAGCTTGCAACTGGCATAGTAACCTTTGTTTTTCTTCCCTTGCTTCCTGTAGGAGCCTTATTAGCTCAACATTTTCTGCTTGGATGCCTTGGTTAATCTCTTAAAGTTCTTGGAACTCTGCCATAGTAAGTGTCCTTTTCATCTTTGGTACACTATCTATTGACATTTTTGTCTCATCGCCTGAATTGGAACCCAAGTCTATGGGTCCTTATGTTTTGATCCCAAAGGCTGCAAGCTTCATTTCACCGCTGGAACCGGACCCCAGTTCAATTGGTCTACCTCGCGCAAATCCTGCAGTCGTGACCTTTTCATCTTCCTCAGATTCATAATCTTGGTTTTGTTGTATGGTGGTGGCGGTCTTCTGCTTCCCCTTGTTGTCATTTCTCTTAGGTCTCAACTCAGGGTGTAGCTTCTAGCAATTTTCTTTGTCATGTCCCTCTTTTCCACAATGTGTGCAAGAGGGCTTTGTTCCCTTTCTTTTGGTTGCGACAGTCCTTTTTGGGTGGTCACTTTGTTCATGCGCCCCCGGCTTTCTATGTGCATGGCCTTCACATTGGCCTCATTGATGGTAGGAGGCTCAAACAACAATAATGAATGTCTTATGTAAATATGTAATGACCCAATGTACTTAGTTACAACTTCAGGAGAATCTAATGAAATGCCCAAACTTAGTGCTTGTTTTCTAAATTCTTCGGTAAATCTTTGCACATTTTGTCCTTTACCTTAGGTACTGCCGCTCCATTAAGGCTTTTTTCTTATAACCCAGGGATAGAATTGATCTTTAAGTGCAGCAATAAAATTTGACCATGAGGAAAGAAGGTTACCCAAATTATTGTTGCCTTGAAGTTTGCTCTCCCACCAGATGAGAGTTGTGTCATTCAGTTGAAGAGAAGCCAACTGGATCTTTTCCCCGTCCTCCACAATCCATCGAATCTTGCAGTAGACTTCAAGCTGCCTAATCTAGTTGTTAAGTTTCTCTGCATCACTTTCACCATTATACATGGGTAGATCAAATTTGACATCTAACTTAAAGAAAGGTTTATTAGATGCATTTCCTGAATTCTTATGATGATGGTGAGAAGAGGAGGAAGAACTTTCACTTGCTGAAGGAGCAGGAGGTGGATCTCCTCCATTATCTCCATTACCTCCATGCCCTGAACCTTGTCCTTCTGAAGCATTCTCCCCTGCTTTCTCTAGTCTCTCAAGTCTAGAGAACAATTTATCAACTCGATCTGCCATGGTGTAAAAGGTCTTGCAGAAGTTGAGCTCCTCTTCATTTCGAACATCGTCATCCATGTTCCTTCTCTGATGTGCACGTCTCGCTCGGGATCAAAAGACCGCAGTGTCCCTTCGCCTCTTCGCAACATGTTTCTAGTTATCATACAAGAATGTAATTCACATCTACAAACACTTGTTCTGATACCACTTGATCCAAAATATTTTGCTTGAGATGTGTTAAAGAATTACATGTGAAATTTGCAACTTTAAACAAGAAACTTTACAGGCATAAACATAAGAAGAGAGAAGCAATTAACATCATTCAAGAAGACATAGAATTGATATCGGAGTTCATCCAAGAGAGACTACGTCTTCAGGCCCTACTCAAATAGTGGGGAGGCCCTCTTTCATTAAGTGGAAAAAAATGAAAGTACAAGTATAAAATGAGAAATTACACCCTTATACCTCCATAACTGAAAGTGCCCGAAAGTTGCAGACCTCTAATGAAGAAATGGATAGCACCGTTGGATTTGTGGCATTGAGTAGTGCATAATCCATATAAAATTTTCCTGAATCTGACAAAGTGAAAATATGACCCCTCGAAAATGGCTCAGCTCATGGTTCCGCCCCCCTCCTGCACAGTGCTCCTGGTTCCACTGTCTCAATTTCTGTGCCCACTCCTGGTTGCCTGGGCGCACTTATAAAAGGTGAGTTTATATATTAAAATGTTGGAAAACTTTCCCAAGGAGGTCTGTTGGCATACTAGTTGGAGGATCCGAAATAGAGGGAGGGGGTTGGGTGGTCAAACTTCGCCCCCTCCATAAAAGTCCGAATTCCATTTTAAATAATCGAAACTTTATTTTTTTAACCTATATGTATATATTTTAATATAAAATCTGGGTAGTTGGGGGCTCGAGTCCGCATTGGGTGGCCCGCCCCCATACCTCCGTCGTCCTTGTCGCATTAAATGGTAAGTCGGTTGTCATATGCAGGTAGGGGCAGCGGAGTTAACATCCCCACCCCTACCTTTATATAATACAACATAATGTTCAGTTCCGTAGAGTGTGGGGGCGGCGAGGTCATGGCTGTCGAACCCCCCTTTTAATAATATTTTTTTGTTACATAGGTGCCGTGGGGTCTAGCGGGGGTCATGGCCCGCCGAACCTATTTTATAATTTTTATTTTTATTTTTATTTTTGTATTTAAAAACAAAATTGGTTTTTTTGAATCTTTTAGATTTTGACTGAAGGAGTGAAACTAACAATCCCACAAATTCATCTGAAATCCGGCTGGGGTTGGTCGGAATCCTGTGGCTGGGTTTTAGCAAATTCGTGTCCTCCTTAGTCTGCCACATCACCAAGTCAACCCTCAAACCTTCGCTGCTCCTAACTCCTTCATACGGACTCAGAATCAAGTGTCGTCTATGCCGTTGGAATCAAAAAGACGAGATCTACAACTCTACATTAAGTTTGCCACATTCTAGACACTTTGATTTTTGAGCCTTTGTACTCAAGCCACTTGTACTTGGACTTGTTCGATCCACGTGGATCAGTAGGATCAAGAGAAAAGTGTAGGATTAGTTTGGGTGACTTGAATTGGAGGTGAAGCCTAGCTTTGACCATAGGCCTAGGTGTGCCTCATATTGAACAAGAAGAATTTCTCTATTGAAAGAGGTTGATGGGTTTTTCCCCGTAGTGGGTTTTCCTAGGGTAAATCGTGTCTCTCTTTTATGCATTGTGATCTCTATTGTTTTGCTGCTCTTTATTATTGAATTTCTCAAATATAATTGTTGAATGATATATTGGAATAAGTTAAAAGAATATCTACATCAAAAGTAATTATCAGAATTTCAGAAATAATGTGTTAACCCTACTGCACTAGAAAGTCAACATGGAATCAGAGCTTTGGTAAAAGAAGGAAGGAATATTGAGATCACCTTTGCAGAAAACCTGGAGAGAACATTTTATTAAATTCCTTCTTATGCATTGGCATCTAAGGTTTCCTCCATGAAATCCGAAAACAAGTTAGAGGGAGCATCAAACTTCAGAGCTTGGAAAGTCATAATAGATCTTATTCTTGCCAAGAACAAAGCGTTGGATATTGTGACTGATTCGGATTGGATCATTATAATGTTTTTAATCCATCTCAATGCATTCAGAGTGGAAAAGGTGGAGGAATCATCTCACGTATTAGTTTTACCAACGAGACCCAATTTGGAAAAATGGGGTTTGAAACCTTCCAGGAGCGTTTTGAGGCATCAAACGACGCTTTTTTGGGGGTAAAACTTTGTTGCTATAGTGCCACACCTTTTCATGTTATTCTACAGACAAAGATATTTCCAACGACTCAAGAAGCACGTCGATCAAAGTCTGTATGCAAAAGTTTTTCCACTCGGGAGTTTACCTTCCTATTTTCACCACCATGGTTCAAGAGGATGTCGCGTCAGCCCCCATTATTCATGGAAAAGGGGATAGCCACGTGATTGTGATGTAAAATATTCTATATTGTAACTTTGATTAAGATTTGATATAGTCAAACTTAACCACTAGTAGGCTGTCGGGTTGTGTTATAATCGGGGCCACTAGGAGGAAGAGGCATTCCATTCTTTCGAGTGCATTTGTTCCATAGCTAAGCAAAAAGAGCTAAGAGGGATAGGAGGTAGAGCACACATAGAGGATTTGTGCACTTTAGTAGCCCATGGGCCACACGCCATACTTCTTTGTACGTGCAACTATATTTCCATAGAGACAAAGAGAGTGGAGTGGCCTCACCTTCCAGTTGGGTTTTCTCTCGAAAGGGTTTCTAGATCATATATTGTGTCTTGTGTGTGTGTGTGTGCAAGTTTTTATTTATTTGATCTCTATTTTCTATGTAATTTCGATTCACATGCATGCACTAATTACAATAAAACTCTACAGATCCAGAAATTTAATAAAATTGTAATAGTGTAGAATTTCATATTTTTAATATGATATTATCAGATTTGTTCTGACGAACTGTCAAGTGGAATATGCACAATAGTTTATGGATCATATTGGTATCATATCATGTTTCTTTAGGTATTTTATGGATATTTGGAGGGGATCTAGATCGGTGGGGCCGAAAATCTTAAAACCCTAATCATGGCCGACGAATTTGTAAATGATCCTTGTGATCCTGCAGAGGTGAGGTTTTCACTGTTGAAACAACAAGTTATATAAATCATAATGTAAACCTCCTCATTGTGGCCCTAAGCAATAATGTTGGTATATTTGGAGAAGATGGGTGTTCAAATTCAGAGGACAAATTAGAAGGGGGATAACCCATCTAAGAAAGAATCTGGAAAAGATTAACCCAATTGAAGTGCCATGAATCAGTCCCTGTTTAAAATGGAATAAAAAAATTGATATCAAGCCATACCATGATGATATCAACGCTTTGAAGATGAATCATTGGTTGCAACAACTAGAATTTTATTTCAGCGTCCATCAAATTGAGGAAGGACAAAATATCTCATTTGCGTGGCTGAAATTAGAGGATTGTGCAATGAATTAGTGAGAGGCGACACGAAGACCCTGAGGTTAGAGGGAGAACCTCCAGTGACTAAGTGGGAGGAATTCAAAACCTTCATTAAGTCACAATTTTGTCCAATTGGGTACATAGATGACCAGTGGATCTGGTGGCACTACTTCATGAAAAATTTGGGCCAAAGCATACAGGGGTACACCATGGAGTTCAAAAAGATGGATATAATGTTGGATATATCTCCAAAGAACCCATATGTACTCCTCAAGTATTTGGGGGGTCTGCACCACCATTTACTTGATAAAGTGAGTTTGTTTAAGCCGAAATCAGTGGATGAGGCTTGTGTACAAGCATAGTGCCTAGAGAACATAGGCCTGAAGAGAGTGCAATCAAGTGGATTGAAGCAAAAGGAGTAATAGGA
Organism: Pinus albicaulis; assembly: GCA_034641835.2. Lineage (NCBI taxonomy): Eukaryota > Viridiplantae > Streptophyta > Pinopsida > Pinales > Pinaceae > Pinus > Pinus albicaulis. The sequence goes on from MU968450.1 coordinate 30,214,345, forward strand.
CAATTCTAAGGAGGGAAAGAAGAAGCAAAAAGGGGGGGGGGAGATAAAAAGACAATGGCCAAAACACACCAGTGCAAACATCCCAACAACCACTGCAACCGTTTGATGCCCATATAGGGGAGAAGTTTTGGAAGTTGCATCATGAGTTTAACCCGAAGAACAAAAAGAAAGATAATAAGAAGAAGAATATCATAACCACAAATTTGAGCAACCAAGTTGAAAGCAGCTCAGAGGTGGATAAGAATATTGTCTATATTTAAATGCAAAAGGAGGTGAATATGAGTAGTCTTCAACAACAGGAAGAGAAAGAAATTACCAAAATTTTCCATATAAAGATACAATTCAAGAAGATAAAGATTGATGCTCTGTTTGACTCAAGATCACAGGCGAATCCCATTGTTGTAGAGTTGGTCAAGAAGTTGGGGTTGGAAGTTTGTGATCATCCAAACCCATATCCACTGGCATGGGTAAATAATGATGCAAAGCTAAAGGTAACAAAACAATGCAAAATTAGATTTTCTATCAATATTGATGTTATTGACGAAGTAGATCTAGATGTGGTTCCCCTTTGTGTATGTGGAGTCGTGCTTGGGAATCCATACATGTACATTCGAGATGTAATATTCATGAGCGTAGCTAACCAGTACTGACTCGTCAAGGATAGAAAATCATTCATCATCAATGCACACAAAGGTAAGTAAAAAATTTCACCAGTAAGTGCCAACCAAGACAAGAAATTGGTTAGTTCTAGCAAGAAGTATTTTTTATTGTTTTTAAGAGAAATTCAGTCTGAAGAGGTGTCAACAAGAGACAAGGCATCCTTGGAGGGTTGTACTAAGGAACATAAACAAAAATTGGAGGAGTTGTTACAAGCATACAAGGATGTGTTCCGAGAGCCTAAAGGGTTACCACCTAAGAGAGAAGTGGAGCATGAGATCCAACTATTGTCGAACTCCCCATTTCCAAATATTGGGTTGTACATGTAGTATGTTATAGAAGCAAGTGAGGCGAAGAAAAAATTGTAGCAGCTTTTGGAATAGGGTGTCATTCAACCAAGTACATCACCAAGTGGGTCACCTATCATCATTGTGTTAAAGAAGGATGGGACTCAGCGGATGTGTATAGATTACATGGCGTTAAACAAAATCATGATTAAGAATAGATACCCCCTGCTCAGGATAGATGATTTGATGGATCAATTACAACAAGAAAAATACTTCACTAAGCTAGACTTAAAGTCTAAATATCACTAGGTTAGAGTCAAAGAAGAAGATACATCGAAGATCGCCTTCTAAACCAGGAAAGGTTTGTATGAGTTGTTAGTCAAGCCATTTTGCCTATGTAATGCACCATCTACACTTATGAGATCAATGAATGATGTAATGTACCCTTTTATAGATTCATTTTTTATTGTATATTTGGATGATATACTAGTATATAGTGCTACCAGGGAGGAGCACATTTCACATTTGACGTAGATGTTGGAAACATTGAAGAAGCACCAACTACTAGGAAATCTTAAGAACTGTGAGTTTGCACAACAGTCTTTGGTGTATTTGGGGTATGTGATCGGTGGAGGAGAGTTGAAGATAACTTCTTCCACGATGGAGGTCATCATGAAATGGTCGATGCCTACTAATGTTTCTGAGGTTAGGAATTTCATTGGGGCAACATAGTACATGAAGAAATTCATAGCCTCATTTTCAGCGGTAGTAACACCTCTCCATGCCATAAGAACAAGTGGCAAGGGTTCCCAGTGGGAAAAATGTCAAAAAAAGGCTTTCGAGGAGCTAAAGAATAAGATTAGTCAAGCACCATTTATGACATTACTAAAATTGTAGTGACCTTTTTAAGTGGAGACAGATGTGAGTGGGTATGTTGTTGGAGTTGTCTTGATGTAGGGAGGAAAGCCTGTATGCTACGATTTTGAAGTATTTCATGGAGTAGTTTTTGACTACCCTACCTATGACAAGGAGCACTATGCCATGGTGCAAGTTGTGAAGAAATGGAAGCACTATTTTATGGGAAAGGAGATAGTAATCCACACATATCACTAGTCATTATAGTCCTTTCAGGCCCAAAGTAAGCTACAAAAAACCAAGCATTACAAGTGGATGGTGTTTTTACAACTGTTTCATTTGGTGATCAAGTATAAGAAGGGAAACACAAATAAGTTGGTTGAAATGCTTTCAAGGCCACCCACATCAAAGATCACAACTTTGGGGACTCTTATGCACATGAAGCCATTCACCCATGATGCATACAAAGAGGCATATTTAGAGGATGAGGACTTCAAGGAGGTGTATCAATAGTTACCGAGTCAAATTCATGTGCACGATGGAAACAACGCTGTTGAATACCATCTCTAGAATGGGTTACTCTACAAGTTGGATAAGTTATGTGTTCTTAAGGGTGAGCGATTGCAACTGATTAGAGAGGCTCACACCTCCAAGTTTGCAGGGCACTTTGGTGTAGGTAAGACCATGGATAACTTGCATAAGTATGTGTATTGGCCCAAGATGCAAGAGCAGGTAGCTAAGTTCATAAGAGGATGCATGCTTTGTTGTACCAACAAGCCTAGAAATAGGAAGCAAGGTATATATCATCCCTAACATGTACCTACTCATCCTTGGGAAAGAATTTCCATGGATTTTGTGGGAGGTTTACCAACAACTAGGAAGGGACATGACTACTTGTTCGTGGTAGTTGACAGTTTTAGCAAGATGTGTGTTTTGATGCCTTGTAAAAATACCATCGGTGGAAAAGAAGCGACAAAATTGTTCTTTGGACAAGTCTAGGTGCACTTTGGGATACTAAGAAGCATCATTTCATATATGGATACATGATTTCTTAGTGCATTCTGGATTACATTGTGGGAGAATATGGACACAAATTTGAAGAGATCTACAACATTCTATCCATAGATAGATGGGAAGACAGAAGTAGTCAACAGGATTTTGGTACAACTTCTAAGGATACAACCAGAAGCATCTAAAGACCTGGGATGAAAATATGATATATAAACAAAATTCTTACAATAGAGCAATCCACACTTACAAGTTGTAGGAGAAGTATAAGGCCATACGTGATTAGCACAGAATAGAGAAATCGTTCAAGGTAGGAGACACAGTATGGGTACAGTTGAACAAGGAGACATTGTAGGAGCTTGGAAAGAAAATCAACGCTCTGGGGTATGGTCCCTTTGAGATACTGGAAAATGTTGGTGATAATGCCTATCGACTCAGTTTATCACCAAATATGCACATTTACTCAATTGTGAATGTAAATAATTTGAAACTCTATGAGGCTTTCATGATAGATTAGGAAGAGGAACAAGTCCTACCTTTCGTGGAGGATTTGTCACTATATGCTTAGGAAAAGTTGACAGAAGATACAATTTTGGAGAATAGGTCTAGAACTACAAGATATGGGCAACATGACCTTTGGTGGATTTGGTTGAAGGGACAACTTCCAAGAAAAGCTAAATGGTACACGAGATAGAAAGTGGAGGAAAATTTCCCTCACCTCATTTAGTAGAAGCTTTTAGGGACCAAAAGCCTCAAAATATGGGGAGGTGTGATTTGTATTGGATCATTGTATTGTTTTTCATCCATATCGATGCATTCACAGTGGAAAAAGTGGAGGAATCATCTCACAGGACCGTTTTTATTGGAGGGACCCAATTTGGAAAAACAAGGTTTGAAACCTTCTCAGAGCGTTTTGAGGCATCAAACGACGTTTTTTTGGGGGTAAAAATTTTTCTCTTTAGTATCACCACACCTTTTCATGCTATTCCACACTCTGTTTTTTCCAATGACACAAGAAGCATGCCAATCAAAGTCCATATGCAAAAGTTATGCCACTCAAAAGTTGACCTTCTTGTTTTCACCACCATGGTTTGAGAGGATGTCACATCAGCCCCCATTATTCATGGAAAATTGGCTAGCCATATGATTTTGATGTTAGGATAGTCTATATTGTAACTTTGGTTAAGAGTTGATGTAGTCAAACTTAACCACTAGTAGGCTATTGAGTTATGTTATAACTAGGGCCACCAGGAGGAAGAGGCATTCCATTATTTTGAGTGCATTTGTTCCATAACTAAGAAAAAATAGCCAAGAAGGATAAGAGGTAGAGCACACAAATAATATTTGTGCATTGTAGCATCCCATGGGTCATAGCCCATACTTCTTTGTACCTGCAACCATATTTCCAAACAGAGAAAGAGAGTGGAGCGACCTCACCTTCCAGCTGGGTTTTCTCCCGGAAGGGTTTCTCATAACATATCTTGTGTCTTATGTGTGTGTTTGAGAGAGATATTTTATTTTTCCGTTTTCCATTTTATTTGTAATTTCCATCCGCATGCATGCATTAATTATAGTAAAAATATACAAATGTAGAAATTTAATAAAATGGTAATAGTGTAGAATTTCAAATTTTTAATATAATATTATCAGATATGTTGTGACAAATTGTCTAGTGGAATATCTATGAAATTTTATGGATCAGTGACAGGAAAGAATATTGAACTAACTAATGCAACTAGAAAAGAGAAGTTCAGGGAGGGTGACGTTATTGCCATGAGTCTAATAGTAGACTCCATTAGAGATCATCTCATCCCCTACATTGCAAAGCATGATACCTCCAAGAAGATGTACAATGCCCTAATAAATATATACACTATAAAAAATGTTAGTCAATCCATGAGTTTGAAGAAAAAGCTCTGAAATACAAGAGATCAAATTCAAGTTATTGGAGAATCAATTCTCGATCAAGAACTTGTGACTACTACACTCAATGGTCTCCCTAGATCACAGGATGTATTTGGAGCAGGCATAAGCAGTTGGAAAGGATCTACTTCACTTGAAAAATTATGGATATCATATGCACAAGAAGAAGCAAGATTAATGACTAAAGATTTTCAAGATGAAGAAGTTCAAGCCCTTACAACTCGTTTTAAGAACAAGGGAAAGAAGAACTTTAGACCTCAACACAAAAATAAAGGAAAAGTATTTTCTTCCTCTAATAAGAATAAAGACTTATAAAAAATACAATGTTATGGTTTTCAAGAATTTAGACATTTCAAGAGAGATTGACATAATATGGCTAACAAGAAAAGAAAATGGAAACAACATGCCTCCACAACGGAAGTTGAATAAGATGAAAAATCAAAGAAGACTAAAGGTGAAAAGGATTTCTTCTATTATTCCGCTTTGACAGGCCCCCTTGCAAATGATGATGGCATGTGGCTAGTAGATAGTGGAGCATCAAGGTACGTGATCAAAGAACATGGGAACCTTTCAAGCATGACAGAAAAAAGAAGTTATCTTAAAGGGTTGAATTAGGATACAATAACAACTATGTAGTCAAAGGAGTTGGAAAAGTGTCCATAAAGGTGGAATATGGTAGCAATGTGCATCTCAGTATTGTCCTTTATGTACCATATTTGAAAAATAATCTTGTCCCTATTTCTTGTTTAGAAGATAAAGGATATAGGGTTTCTTTTATGGATGGTAAAGTACTTGTTTGGTCAAAGGGCTCTAGTATAGATGATGTTAGGGTTATTTGGATTCGTGATGGAATACTGTATAGACTTGTAAGTCAAGCAGATCAAGCACTAGTACAATATGAGATAAATCTAAGTGAGATATGGCAAAAATGGCATGGACATCTTCATTTTAGAGCATTACCTGAATTGAGTCAAATAGTGTTAGGAGTTCCCGAGCTCCAAATCAAGAACGATGGTGTATGCAAAGGTTGTCCTCTTGGGAAGAAAATCAAGAATCCATTTCCAAATAGTGACAATAGATCTAAGGAAGACTTGGTTTTGATTCATTCAAATATATGTGGTTCAATGTCCGTAAAATTACTTGGTGATTTGTTATACTATGCGACATTTATTGATGAATTCTCTTGTAAGACATGGATATATCTCTTGAAGACAAAATATGAAGTATTTGACATGTTCTAGGAATTCAAAGCTAAAGTGGATAACTTGACAGGTAAAAATATCAAGATACTAAGATTTGACAATGGAGGAGAATACACCTCGAAAGAACTTGTTGCTTTCTGTAAGCAAGTTGGGATTAAGAGGGAGCTAATTGTACCCTATGAATCCACAACAAAATGGTGTAGCAGAATAGAAGAATAGTTCGATTAAAGAATATTTCAAGGCCATGATGCATGATTTCGACTTGCCATTATTCTTATGGGGAGAGGCATCATAGACAATTGTGTACATTCAAAATAAAAGTCCTCATAGAGTTATGGAAGGTATGACTCTTGAAGAAGCCATTCTAAAATAAAATTAGAGGTTGGTCACATGAGGATCTTTGGTTGTCCTGTATATATTCATGTTCCTAAGGATAAGAGGAAAAAACTTGAACCTTTAAGAAAGAAAGACATATTTGTTGGATATAAAGAATCTTCAAAGGCCTACAAAGTATACATTATAGAGTAGCGACAAATTGAGGTCAGTTGAGATGTCACCTTCGATGAGAAAGTGGAATATTGGAGGTATAAGGAAGTATTCATAGATTCCTTGGAAGAAGTAAAGTAGGAGGTCTCAAGAGAAGAGCATTCAAGTTCTTCAGAATATACCAGAAGGCCAGAAGCGCATCAAGACCAACAAAACTAGTTATAGTTCCATATATCAAGAAGAGACCAACATGGCTTAAATCCACATTAGAAGAGGAAGAAAGACATGCAACTCCTGATGAAACATCTAGAGAGGTGAAGAAACCTAAGAGGTTATCCATATATGCAAATCTCATGACAAAACTCATCGTTGAAGAAACTTCCACGTATAAAGAAGTAACTAGTCGACAAGTTTGGAAGGAGGCAATGAATGAAGAATATCAATCGATCATGAAGAATGATGTTTGATAAATCATGACATGGCATGAAGTAAATTCATTGGTGACTTCCAAGTGGATATACAATATTAAGAATGTTGCAGATGGGAGTATTGGCAAATATATTAAAGCACAATTTGTGGCTAGAGGATTCTCCCAAAAAGAGGGAGAAGACTATGAAGAGAATTTTACTCTGTTTTCTAGGTACACCTCCATTAGATCCATCATCTCAAATGCTACTTCTTTGGGATGGGAAATACACCAGATGGATGTGAAGACTAATTTCCTTAATGGTGTGATTGAGGAAGATATTTACATAGAGACACCTTAAGGATTTGAGGTATATGGAAAAGAGTCTCATGTTTGCACGTTGAAAAAGGCCTTTTATGGAATCAAGCACACTCCAAGAGCTTGGTATGCTTGTATTGATAGCTATCTTGACGAGACTGAGATTTACCAAGACTGAAGCCAATCCAAACCTTTACTTTAAGGTTGTAAATAACACACATGTGATCTTATTAATATATGTTGATGACTTGTTTCTGACAGGTGCTAAGCCTCTTATCATTTAGTGCAAGAAGAAGTTGGCTTCTAAGTTTGTCATGAAGGATCTTGGGTTAATGCACTATTTATTGGGATTATAAGTATGCCATAAACTCGGTGAAGTCATCCTTGATTAAGGAAAGTATGTAGTAAATATCCTTAAAAGATTCAGTATGATGGATTGCAAACCCATGACGACTCTCATGATTACTAGCCTGAAGAAGTTAAGAGGCTCTGACTCTAGATTGGTAGATCCATCTATGTACTGACGATTGATTGGTATGTCGATGTATTTGGATAACACTAGGCCATACATTTGTTTTGTTGTAAACACCTTGACTAGTTCCACAAGAACTGAGACACAAGCATTGGATTGCAACAAATCACATCTTGAGATATTTTCATGGTACAATGAACTATGGCTTGAGTTATGTTGCAAACAAGGATGTACAAATTCATGGATATACAGATGTTGATTGGACATGAAGTGTCGAGGACAAGAAGATTACCTCAGGAGTATGCTTCAGTTTATGATCCTCTATGGTATCATGGATGAGTAGGAAGCAGAGGTTGGCTGCACTAAACACTACTGAAGCAGAGCACATTGTAGCCAATGAGGCTTGTACTAAAGCAGTATGGCTCTGAACGTTATTTGCAGGATTGTTAGGCTAAGATTTGGAACTGAGAGTGATACAATGTGATAATAAAATTTGTGTGAAGCTTTCAGATAATCTTGTGTTCCATGACATGTCAATGCATATTGAGATAAAATACCACTACATCCATGAAATGGTGTAGAGGAGAGAAATAATGTTCAAGTACATATCCATCGATGAGAAGACAACTGATGTTCTTATGAAGTTGTTTCCAAGGGATAAGTCTGTGTACTTCAGAGACAAGCTGGGGCTCATGGAGATCACCCCTCTCGTTGAGAGGGAGTGTTTATTTGTATGCAACATAGATGGACATTCGCCCAAAAGGGACAATGAGTCCAAGAGACCCATGGCGATCAACAAACATTGTTGAATGAGTGTCTCTTGGAGGAGGACCATGATCACACACCTAAAATGGTGGAGTGAGGTCCTGGGCCCTGATCACACACCAGATAGGGTGGAATGAGGTCTTGTTCAACATCTAGATCCTATTACCAACCAATAAGGGGTTGAGTAAGTTCTTGGCCCAGAGTGCTCACTAGAAAGGGTGAATGAGAGATTGCTAGTTGAGGGTCTCAACATTTTGGCATAGGTAGTGGCCATGGGATTCAAGGATCAATCACTATGGAGGAGTGATTCCTGATATACTAATGACATTGCCATGGGTTTGGCACTGCCTCAGATATGGCCACTAGCAGATGTTGATGATAAATGATGATGTTGGCAATGATGGATAACCTTTTGTTTAGATAATTTTTTTCAATTTGAGAACATCTATGACAATGATTATGAATACCTCCCTAGTTAAGAGGGAGTGTTGAATTTGTAACTATGTTTGGTATTCATAATGTTATTTTAGTCACTTAATGTAATTATATTTATCATTGTAAAATAATATTTATAAATTCTCGAGTCAAAGGAAATTTCTTTCTGTCAAAGTCCCATTGCGACTTTTAAAAGATGTAAATTTGAATTTTTGAAATGAAATTTTTGGCTCCAAAAGTGATAAGTCAGCTTCCCTCCAAGTCAAGTTGGCCCTAGACAAGAGACACATCAATTCACCCTAGATAGACCACTATATAAAGGGAACTTAACCTCCTCATTTGGGAAATTTCACATTCCTCTCACAAGATAGTTTTTGGGCAAGTGAGCGAAGGACAAGAAGGACGGAAAAGAATGTCAATTTTTCTCTCTCCTCTCTCTAGCATCTCACACGTGTGAAGTAATCTCTCTCTCTCTCCATGGTTTTCATTTTCTTGGGAAACTGTTGCAAGGGGCGAAATTTTGTGGTTACTGGGGAAATTGCTGCAGGGTTGAAATTTTGGGGAAACTAGTTATTACAAGAGGGTCGAAATTCTACTAGTGCAAGATTAGTTTGGGTGACTTGACTTGGAGGAGAAGACTGTGTTTGACCATAGGTCTAGGTATTTCTCTCATCGAATGAGAAGAGTTTCTCTATCGAGAAAGGTTGTTGGGTTTTTCCCCATAATGAGTTTTCTCAGGGTAAATCTTATCTCTCTTTTGTGCATTGTGATCACCGTTGTTCTACTATTATTTATTGTTGAATTTCTAAAGTATAATTGTTGAATGATATATTGGAATAAGTTAAAATAAGATCTACATCAAAAGCAATTATCAAAATTTAAAAAATATTGTGCTAACCCTAATTGCACTAGAAACTTAACATCCTCGACGTTGCATGTTCTTTTTTGTGCATGATTTTGTAATGAATTCATAATAATTTTAATGTGATGTTCATAATAAGTTTTTTTTTATCGGCTTAGAACTTTAACCACCTTTCACCTTTAAATTTTGGTAGTCTCACTTGAAGGGGGGAAAGATTCATCATCATGACTCTAAAGACTAGCAATAATGTTAATTTGGGATAAATGTCAACAATGATGTTTAAAAAAAATAAATGATGTTGAGTTACACTAAAGCCATCTAACCAAGTTATGTTGGCAAGTAGAGATATAAGTTGGGTATAATATCTTGATTATAAAAACAATGTTTTTTCGATATATAATTTGTTTTGATTACAAACATGTGGTACCCTCACTTGCTGAGCCAAAAATATTTGCATAATATTATAGGGAAAATTAACAAGCTCCCCTAGTGTAAATATTTAAAGTTGGACCCCATTAAGAAAAACCTAGTAATATTGAAAGGAACTTATGTTGATCACAACCAACCACTATGATTATTCCATCTCCACATAGGGGTAATATATACACTTTTATGGGCATGATCTAGATACAACTTTTCTCCCACTAGTTTCAATGTTGAAAGACACTTATGGGAAAGGGAAGAGGGTGCATGAATTAAAGTCTTTGGATCAGAAAAGGGAGTGAAATTTTAGTACATTATCAACTATGGAAAAATAAGTGATGGTATTAAAAACTCCAATAATGTCCAAATAGGGACCTAGCTATAATAAATATAGGAGAAAAGATGGGAAGAAGGCCAATAATGGGGAATTGAGTTCTTAAGCCATGAGGTATTTAAACACGAAAATATTTACACCTCAACAAGGAGTAACAATGTCACGAAAATATGTTTAGAACATGTTAAAATTCAAGATGGTGTATCATCTTAATTGATCATCTTCATAATTAACTTATCATACTTTAATAAATAGGTTATAAAATGAATATAATGCCACTAATTTGAATTTACAGGGGCTAGATGCCCAAAACAATTTTGTGAATATACATTATCTTTAAGAATAAAATCATTTGAAAATTTGTTCATTAAAAAAAATTGTGTACCAAGCATCAAGCACTACTCAAATATTTCACCCATCTGAAGGGTGTGTTTCTCAGATGTTGCAGCATTAGCACATCCAATAATGCAACTTAAAGCCCCTCAAGATGCATGCAATCTTTGAAGGTTGATTAATTCTCACATATGCATCCCGCCACCATCGTGACTAAGATGTATGTCCTCACTGTGAAAAAAACATATTGTTCATTTATTGAAATAATTTAAATAATTTGTGACTTATTAATCATATAAATGAAGACAAAATCCATAATCTTTTCCCTTCGCTAAAAGGGATCTAGTTATGGATGGATGCAAATTGGGTTCTAAAAAAAGGGTATTGGTTCATGAAGGGCATGAGTCTTTTTTAGTTTCAATCTACATGCCCAAATATTAATCAATGCCCTAAACAATGGGATAAATGAACAATAATAGCCATGGTTAAAGTGAAGCACAATCCAACAATAATATCCATGGTTAAAGTGTAGCACAAGCCAATGGGTTAGTCACCTAAGTCATTTTGACCTTGCTTCAAGATTTCCTTTTGGAATGTGGATATTTGGGTTGGGTTAGATTCCTATTGGTCTTCACTCCTACAGAATGGAGACCCAAAATTCTCTTCTCTCTAATTTTATGCCTTACTTGGCACTAATATTACGACATGAATACCTACCACATGAGTCAAATGGTTAACATTGCTTGGTCATTTCCCTATAAAAGAAAATGCTTCAAGTGGGGACACCATTCACCTATATATCACTTATGTTTCCCCTCTTTAGGGAAAGAGGATTCAACCATGTAGATGTAATACTGATTTTTTTAAAGCATTAAATCCCATCATAACTCTATGGCTAAGTGTGCTTAGCCTAGATTAATATCGGGATGGCTGGCCTCTTGGGAATTCTAAATATTGCATCATATTTTTTTGCATGATTTGTAATGATTTCACTATAGTGTTTATAGTGTTCACCTGATGCTCGAAGTCTGGTTTTTTTTTTCATTCTCATTCTGACCACCTTTTTCACCCTTAAAATTTGATTGTCTTCATTGAAGAGGGAAAGGAGACACATTACATTGATTTATGCCAACTAGCATTCCCAAAAAATTTTTGTTAAAGAGTAAAGAAATAAGTTGAACACAACCTCTAAACTACAAAAATGGTGTTCTCTTATATACAAATTATTTTGATTATAAACATATTGCAAACCTTCTATCCATACACAAAATCTTCCCAAAGTATTAAAGGGAAAATTAAGAAACCCACACAGTAGAAAGATTAAAAAATATACCTCATTAGACAAAACCTAGTATTACTTAGTGGAATTTACACTGACATCACCCATCATTATTATTGTTCCATCTCCACGAAACAATGATATGGACATGATTTTACATGCAACTTTTCTTTCACTAATGTTAGTATCAAAAAGCTCTTATAAGAAATGGAAAAGGGTAGATGAATTATAATCTTTTTATTAGGTTAAGAAACCAAAATATATAACATTATTAATTAAAACAAAGCAAAAGATACATTAGAAATTCCAATACAACTAAAAAAATTAGTTAGAATAAATGAACTAAAAATAGATTTGGAAAAAAAGCAGTAACAAAGAGATTGGGAGCTTAAACCATGGGTTATTATATATGTATCTTTTTTTTTCATTAAATAATTTAAAAGAATATAGATAAAGATTAATATTGATATGTTACCAATAAATTAGAAAAGTACACATAACATGATTTTAGAACCTTTTGCAATGCAAATAATACAATAAAGAAAATTTTGAAAAAATTCAGTTTTTATTTTTACAATGATATTAAGCTTAAGTTACACCAGTCTCAATGTTAAATAAAAGAATAATCTATCCACAATAATATGCTATCATAAAAATGTACAAAACTGAGTGAGTTAAAATGCTTTTGAAAAACCATTAACTTAGTGAGTTAAAATGCTTTTGAAAAACCATTAGTCTATTCCTCATGGATAATTTAACTTTCAAACTTATATAAAATACATGACTTTTTTTTAATGAAATGATTAACAACTCCATAAAAATGAATCACCAAAAAACATTGACAACTTCATAAAAAAGAATCACTAAAAAATAATTATCAATATTTAATTTATTTGTATCAATATTTAATTTACTTGTTTTTATGTTAAAAAATATAAAAATTTGGTAGTCCATCTTGTATTAAAATCACTTTTTCTTTTTTAAAGTATGTTTTAATCATGTAACATTATTTAATCTATTTAATCAATACTTAATTTACTTGTTTTTATGTTAAAAAAATATAAACATTTGGTAGTCCTCATTGTATTAATATCACTTTTTCTTTTTAAAGTATGTTTTCACATCGGGTAAAGTACTATATTAATATTGATATAAATTCATTTAAGTAATAAGATATGTATTAATATTGATACAAATTGATTTAAGTAATAAGATATGTGTAAAGTTTTTTCCATGGTAAAATAATTTGAGGGTCAAAAACTTCATATCCACTTAAATGTAAACTAAATTATCTATTTTTTATTTTTATTTTTATATTTAATAAAATGGTTTATCAAAATAATAAATAAAAATTAATTAATATTATTTATATTTTTTAATTTTTATATTTAATAAATGGTTTATCAAAATAATAAATAAAAATTAATTAATATTATTTATATTTAATAAAATAATTTATCAAAATAATAAATAAAAATTAATTAATGTTATTTATATATTGTTGGATATTATCTTGATAAATAAATAATTTATTAAATTAATAGAATAAATTTTTGAGTCTTGAGGTTTCACTCAATTAGTTGGTAGCAATATTCCTAAGACATTGTTCATAATTTAATGTAATTATGAAGAATTTATCATGGTTAGATTGTGATTCAATGTAGCATTGTTTCCCTCCCTCAAGCATCGCTTGTATCAAATGAACAACTGGTACCCTTTTTCTTAGATATATCGTGACTATGGTGAAACAGACACAGATGGTTTGGATACTCGGGTAATTGCTTTTGGACAGACTGCTCAACCGAATAAGGGAATATTTCTCCATGGATGTCACAAGTGGAATGATCTAATTATGAATGTTAGTTTTGTTGTGCTAATTTCATGTTCAGATATAAAATTTACTTGCTGATCTTATGATTTATGTACATATGTTTCCTTGGTTGTTATGTGTGTCAAACAGGTAATTTAACTGAGTTTTATGAGTGAATTCAAGAACATAAAGTATGAAATTCAAATGCTAAACAACAACAACATAAAGAACAACAAACCACCACAATTGATCCATCAGCACATAGTTTTGATGAAGGATTTCACCCCTCCTGGGCTACATCTCATTGGTCTAGCTTCCATGGCTTGGGCCTCTGTATTATCTCAATAGTGAAAAAATTGATGTTTACATGCATCAAATGCTCCTGAAACATACTCCAATGAGTTCAGAATGTCGAATTCTATAAAAAATGACTATTCATTTACTCAATTTGGCCTTCAGCTGATCTAGGCATGGCCTTCCTTCCTGGTGGCCTTGGGCTTCAAAATTATTCAAAGTGACAAATACCTTTGTAGAATTGCTCCTCTACCTCTACAACCTGTTCCAATGTGTTCAGAGCATGCCAATCTGCTAGGAATGACACTTCTTGAGCCAAAATTGATCGAAAATTACTCAAGATATGGCATATTCAATTTTTCCCTATATTCCTCCTCCAATTCTAGAGAAGACTCCAGATAACTCCGCCAAAACGACAGGTCCGCTGAAAAATGGTGGTTCCACTAATTCCGTTGCCAATTAAATCTGGGATTAATCAGTGTTAAAATTGCACTTAACTGCAGATAAGCACGTATTAAGTATGCACTAAGCGCATTTGTGTTGAGCGTTGGTCGACGGTCAAGTGGTAAGGTCACATGGGGAGGAGGGCTGGCCCCCTCCCTTCCACCATTGGAGTCCGCATGTGCATTCAAATATAATTTCATGGCCATCATATAATAAGTCCTGCCCGTGGCCCATTGGTAAGGCGCGCGGTTTTGTGGAGGGAGGTCAAGGGTTCGACCTCGACCACCGCTCCTTCTCATACATATTCTGTCAACAGTTGAAATACGTATGTAATATGCGCTCCAAAACATACATTCGAGTTTGGATTAATAAATTGGACTTTGTAATATAACCCAATGTTTAAATAAATATTCCCATACCATAATATATGGCCTTGAACTATGGTTTATAACAATTCGAACTTTGGTTTAAAATCAAATTCATACGCACCATCAACGTTAACTCGAACTTTGGCTTAAATAATATATGTGGAATTTAATAATAAGGTTTGAAAATTAATATATATATATCCAACCTTAATAATAAAAAAATAATTTTCAACACATAAAAATTCATGAACCCAAATTCAACCTTGGAGGACATTGGGCAATTTCACCTTCTCAAACCCAAACTGGTGAAACCTGCAGTGACACATGTCATAGTCCCATTGGGAAAAAACTAAAGAATATTCCATGCATGCTGACTGGGATGCCATGTCATCAACTTGTCACTGTTCAACATTTTTTTAATAAAAATTTGTCTGTTCTAAACGGTGATCAGTAGGCTATAACTTCTTCATCCGAACTCGGTTTTCGACGAAATGAGTTGCATTGGATTCATGGCAACAAGCTGGTTGCTATATTTCAGTTTCCAATCAATTCTTAGCACTTTAATTTTTGAGCTAAAATACTGAGCCTCTAATCATGGAAACAATAGCGTACAATGTTTCTGTGTGGTTCATAGGATATATTAGTCTACAATTTATGAAGTATTGGAATCGAGGAAGGAGTGGATGCATGGAGTGCTGCCTGATGTTTCTACTGTATCACTACCTAGTTTGCCTATGCTTCTCTGGTAGACATGTGCCTTTCATCCGGTGCTATTCTTTTTCGGTCTGATACACTAATTATTACTTTCTCCCTATTATGCTCTATGTATGTGTTTATGGTTTTTCCTACATTTTTCTTCATTGTTCCTCTTTAGCTAGGTGGAAAACTGGACATTGCTCTCTGCTTTTTTCAAGACACTCTACGAGTGCATTTTAACCACTTCTGGTAGCCCCACTTTCCATTTGCTCGGTTTTGCTGTACTTATCAACCTTTTCCAGTGGGGACTATTGCTCATTTTTCTTGATCCTCCTCATTTTAAGGTTATTGTTTTGTGTGGTTAAGGATGAACATTTTCACACTCCCGCAGGTTCACACATTTTATTTCTTTTCTTCCTATTCATTTTAATTCTCCCCACATTTGGTATGCACACTTCTCGCCACCCTCGGAACGTTCCTCTCATGTCGACTTGACGGTGCTTTTATTGAGTTGGCTTTCTCTTTTTTTTTTTGGTGTCCTTTATGTACAAATGCAAGATTGGAGAACTAATCTTAGAAGGTTGTTCAACGAGGATACTTATTTTGAGTCCGGGCATCCAGGTATTTCTAGGTTTGCTTATATGTGGCGCAAGTGGCATGATTCTCTCAGCATCTCCTGACCTTTCCGAGATATCAACTTTCGAGTCTGCAACTTGTGGTGGAACGTCTGTGGGTACTAGTGTTGTTGTTGTTGTTGTGATTTATGTTCTTAATTCTTCTTTTGGTCATTGGTGGTGTCGTGTTTGCGGGTTCTGGTGCATTTCCGCATCCACGTGGGGTCGAAATTGCTCGAGTATTGGTGCGAACGGTGCTTGGGTGGTTGTGTGGCTGTGGAGTTTTGGGTGGTCACTTGTGGGTACTGGTGCTTTCTGCCCACGTAGGTGGTGGTGTCTGCGTGGCAGTTTGTGGGTGGCGGGGGAAGGGGGGGGGTTTCTTTCTTTGTGCTGTTGGGTTTTAGTTTTGTGTGGGTGGTGGGTATATTGTGTGGTTGTGCGGTGCTTTTGTCTTACGGGTGGGCGGTGGTGCTCTACTATTATATTGTTATATTGCAACAGGGTGGCCATGCATGTTATTGGATGGTGGTGATCGACTGACGTTGTGTTATTTTTCTGACATGGTAAATTTACCAGTAGATACCTACTTCATATTTATTTTTAGGGGGGTTGTTGACATTCCTTGCGATACATGTATACAACAGATAGTTTTCCTTGGGATGTGTGCAACCTTCCCTTCTTTTCATGCTGATGTTTCCTCCACTTCTTTGACTGACTTGCAACATTCCTTCTCTTCTGATGCCACCCAATGACCTGGCCTCCACTTGCTGTGAGTATATAATGCTCTTGAATTTCTCCTGTGCTGACATTTTTCCACTGCCTGACTCGAATTTTCCTATCTTCTTGTCCTTTCTGATTTTTTCCCCATTTCTTATATAGCTGTGCATGACTACTTACCCCACTTTGTGGTTTTTTGGGTTTTTTAACTTTCCTGAGATGGCATTTTTGGGGATTTTCCTTCGACTTGTTGCGGTACATGTCTGTTTTATGCCTTGTGGGTAGATGGAGGATAACCTCGCTACACTTAATACAGAAATTTCCACCCAGGAGTCATTCCTACACGATAAGTTAGTACTGGAGCAGAGATGGGCGCACACTAGTGACCACTTGAGACAAATGTTTTTGGACTGTCGGGTTGATGATGTGGCTGCCCCTTCCGTGGACACGCACACAACACATGAAAATGCTCAGGTGGGGGGCCCTGAGTTTCGACAAACACGTTGCGGACATCGACACAAACACGTCCATGTGACTCATGCTCCAAAACTTCTCAGTGTTGGCCATGACGGTTCTTTGGGATCATGTAATCAGCCTACAAAACAGGGCTTTAGTTGGTAGATGGAATTTCAGTGGCACAAAAAAATTGGATATAGAGAGTTAGGTCCTTGCAGAGTGGAAGCCTCTCCTGGGCTATACACCAAAGGTGAGTCGACGAATGAACCAATGGTTTAGTTTCCACTTCCTTCACTAGGTGGATGCTTTGAATATTATGGCGCGACCGTGGGTGCGGGGACGCAGTTTATTGCGGCTTAATAACTGGCACATGGGTTTTAACCCATTTACCAACACCCTGCATAATCGGTACACCTACATGAAATTACCATGCTTACTGCTTGAATTTTGGACCAGGCCTGCCTTGGAAGCTATCGATAATTTTGTGGGTAAATTCATTTATATGGATCTAAAAGTAGTGGGTGCCCAAGATAAGCGGGTCTCATGTCTTCTTGTGGAGGTGAAATATGCAGGTGGTCTTCTGGAGGAAATAATATTGGAATGGGGTCCTATTCACACCACTCAGCACATCAACTACTAGGGGGTGCATTTATGGTGTTTACACTGTCACCACACTAGACACATGATTGATAGATGCCCACAACACAGGAATTTGGTGGCCTTGAATATAGATTCTCATGTTTTTGAGTCGGCTTTGGCAGCATCACAACCTCGGTCTGCCTTCTGTAATCCAGTACTTATGTTCCTTTCGATGATCCCTCTAATTATTCTCACATACCATTGTTCATCTCTTAACAATATCTGCGTTTCCCACATGCATCTGCTTCGTTTCCTCCCTCTTCCCTTGAGGATCCCCACCTTGACCTTCAACTTCCACCCTCTCATCCTCCTGCCCCTCCGCTGAGCATTCCCAACCATCTTGCTTCCCCTCTCCCTGCCCCCCTTATTTCCCTAACTCGATATAATGCCTCTCTCCCCACCACCTTCCCGCCCCCGCCAATTATTTCCCCTTCTCCCACCTTATATTCTTCTCCCTATAATTCCATTGACAGTGACATAAATTTCCTTATTCATAACACAATGCTGGACCTCTCCTCCCTCAGGGTGCACAAAGGTAAATCTCATATCATCAGCCCGAACTTTGCCAATAATACCACCACGTGTCGTAAAACTGGCAGAGGTGTTCGCCATCGTCGACGCCACCATGACTCTTCCCTCAATATTAATTTTGGTAACCTATAAGACATTCTAATTCTCGATTCATCTTCCTTTGGGGCCCTTATAAATCCACTACCCCATGTGACTTGGGACCCATGGACGATTCTCTCTTTGAATCTTCGCGGCCTGAGGGGTGCCAAAAAACTATTTTCGTGCACCACCTCCTCCTTTCTCTCCACGCATTTTTGGTTCTCATTTAAGAAACCATGGTAGATGTGACCTGATCATTAGCATATTTTAGGCACATTTGTCCTCACTAGTACATGGCCACCACTGAATCTGTAGGATTATCACCGGGGGGGGGCAGGGGGGGCTCATTGTCCTCTGGGATCCAATGTGGGGGCATTTCAAGGCTTACCGTTTCTTTGTTGGGATCTTGTTATCCAGTTAGATTCGTGGTTTTCCAGATAAGATTCACATCTTGAACATTTATGCCCCTTTCTGTGATCACTTCTCTTCTTGGAATCAGGTTAGAGACTCCATGATTCTTAATTTGACTTCCCTCATTGTTGCAGGGGATTTGAATTTTACACTTTCCCCTTTGGAGTGTTGGGGGTTGACCACGCACTGTGACCCCTTATTGGATTACTTATCTATGTTTTTTGATGATTTCCATTTGATTAATGTTTCTCCCTCCCCTCTCCTTCCTACCTAGAATAATGGCAGATCCGGGGATGACTTCATCGATAAGAGATTGGATCACTTTATTGTCCAACTATGTTTACTGAAATATCTGGGTAACATGCGCTCCATGGTGCTTAATGATTCATATCATATCATTGTCCTATTTTACTTCAATGGAGAACAAAACAAGTGTGTAAAGGGATCCCTTTCAAATTCAACCATACCTAGCCCGATGATCCAGACTTCAATACTCTTGTGAATGAGGTGTGGAATACTTTTAAAAAACGGGTTCACTGTTCCGTTATGGACTTCATAATTCATTCCTGGCCACTCTCAAAAGCAGGGTTCAAAAGTGGGAGCATAATAAAAAAGAAATCCTATATGTGGAATTGGAGATTGTTTCCAAGGAACTACATGTCCTCAGTGCCCTCCTTTTGGAGAAATGACCCACAAAACTGGAAATGGACACTCTCAAGTCCCTAGAGTTGAGGAAGAAACAAATTATAAAATTTCAAGAGGACACCCGGAGGCTCAAGGTTCGAGCCATTTGGATACATGTGGGCGACAAAAATACCAAATTTTTCCACTATTTTAAAAATCAAAGGTGGAACACAAATGTTATTTGGAACATCTGTGGGGAGGATGATGATATTAAATACTCTAAGGAGGACATTCGCAGGGAGGTTGTACTGTTTTTCGAGTCTTTATTCAAGGAATGAGAGGAGTTGAATATCGAAGACATGCTTTGGGTTGTTGAGGAATATCCTATTAGGTTTGATTTGGACGCAAACAAACAATTAAATCAATCGGTCACTCTGGAGGAAGTTCACTTGGTACTCTGCTCTTTTGCAAAAGATAAATGTCCTGGACCTGATGGTTGGACTGTTGAATTGTTTATACACTTTTTTAATCTGATGGGGGAGGCCCTCTGTGCCATGGTTGTTGAATCTCGCAACACTAAGTTCATCTTTGGTTCCATTAAGGCTACCTTTATAGCCTTGATTTCTAAAAAAACTGACCCAACATATTTCTCTGATTTCTGACCCATCTCATTATGTAATATCATCTACAAAATCATTTCTAAGGTTATTGTTGAACATATCAAGGGTGTTCTCTCTGCGCACATCACTGAGGAGCAATTTGGTTTCCTCCCTGGTCACTCCATTCACGACGCAATTTCCATTGTCTAGGAATGTGTGCACTCCATCCACATTAAGAAGAACAATGCGATAGTAATGAAGATTGATCTATGTTGGGCCTATGACTATGTTGACTGGAGATTACTATGCTTCATTCTTGTTAAGGTTGGTCTCAAATATGATAATGTGGAATGGATAATGGCCCGCGTATCCAATATTTGGATTGAAATTCGCATTAATGGATACCCCACCGAAGTTTTCAAAGCTCATTGAGGCCTTAGACAAGGTTTCTCTCTCTCGCCATTACTTTTCCTTCTCATCATGGATGGCTTTAGCAGGAAAAGTAACACTAATCAGGAGATGAATATATTTCAAGGACTGAGGCACCCCAGGTATGCATTACACACCTCTTTTTTGTTGATGATATATTGTCTTTTGATATACTTAAAAAGGAACAGTGGGAAGCTATATATAACATTTTTCAAAGGATGGGGGCGACGTCTAGTCTATACTTGAATGGCCCTAATTCTTGCATTTATTTCTCCTCGGGTGACCTCCTCGAGGTCACACACATTGCTGGTCTTTTTAACATGAAGATGGCTCTGCTCAAACATGGACTGTCATATTTTGGATTTTGCCTCAAGCTGAAATGCTATAGATGTGAAGATTGGGCATGACTCCTTGCTAAATTCGAGAGGAATATTAGTGGCTGGTCCTCCCACTACCTATCCCTCAGTGGTCGCCTCACTGTCATCCAATCTGTCTTATAGCAGATCATGACATATTGGTCGCATTTTATCACCCTTCCTAATAGGAAGACCAATTACATTCGATCTCGTATGTCTAGGTTTCTATGGTCCGACAATAGGGAGAAAAAATTTCATCTAACTACCTCGGATGGTATCTCTAGATGTAAGTATGTTGATGGATAGGGGATCCTTGACTCTCCATTTTTCTGCATTTCACTCCTCCTCAAATCTCTCTGGCGGGCTTTTTTTGGCTGCGGTACCTGGAGCCACATCATTGCAGCGAAATATCTCAAAAATATTCCTTTATCCTTCGGGTTTCTAAGAGGGAATTCAACTCAAAACACAACTCCATCATTTGGGCCAAATTTCAAAAAATTAAAACATGGTTTTTGCTCAGGTTGGTTTAGAATTTTGGGCGTGGAAATCTTCTAATCCTTCACAGGGAATTGGTCTACAAACTACACTGGTATGGTGGCCCTGGTACTAATACCAAGGCCGAACTCATGCCTTTGTGGGGTATTCTCTAGTTTTATACACACAATCAAGCACACAACATCCATATATATGGGAACTCCAAGACATGCATTGATGGTATTTTTGGCTCAACACTTTTTGATCCTTCATTGCTCAGGAATTGAATGGTGCGCATACACCAAACCACACAAATTTTCCAGAACATCCAAATGCATCATATTTTTCGGGAGTTCAATTCTGTGGCTGACATCCTCTCGAAGATGGGCCTTCATGACGTACACGACCATCTTTTTTTCTCTAGGACATCACATGGGACTACCATAGATTATGGAAGTCTCGATCTTCCATAAATTTTGGCATTGATTATGATCATATTTTAGGATTCCTATGGCAATATGTTTTTGATATCTTTCACACTCTCTATATTTCTCTTGTTTTGGTACGAACCCTTCATGGGTCAATTGTTGTTATGATTTTACTTCATGGACTTGATGGACTTAGGCTTGCTTGTTTTTTCTATGGATGTAAATATGAGACCCTCATGATACTTCTTCCTAACCATATGACGCTATATGTTTTATTTTGCCATATATGCACCTCTATATATTTTGAACATGTAAACTGAACTTTACATCAATAAAGATGAGTTTGTATTTTTCTTTTTGAAAAAAAACATACTAACCATTTAGTGTAGTAAGTTAAATAATTTGCTTCTCATTTATCTGTAAATGGATAGGATATCCACAACGTTTGAGTCTCAACTAAGCTTGAGTTGTGGATATAAGAGTTTTGAGGATCCTTCTCTTATGAGATATAATGGATATCTATTTAATAGTTAAAAGTTTTATTTATTTATTTTAAAGTTAATGGTAAACCAAAATGCTAATAAAAAAAGAGTTTGAATTAAAAAGTAGATATATAATTTAAGGATAGTGTGGATATTTTGATAAAATTATGATAAGATAGTTTTAATTAACACATAAATATTGCAACTATTTCAATAGAGGTTTGTTAGCTTAGTAGATATATAATTTAAGGATAGTGTGGATATTTTGATAAAATTATGATAAGATAGTTTTAATTAACACATAAATATTGCAACTATTTCAATAGAGGTTTGTTAGCTTAGTTTAGTATTTGAAAGATGGGAGTTGTACTTTAATAATTATGATGGTAATGTGTGAGGTATTTAAAGAATGAATGTAGTATATGTTGTTTGGATGATCACCTTAATCTTTATGTATTTATTTTATCTTTCTTTTTTTGCAAGTTTGATATAAAATGTTGGATCAACCTCATGTTGGTTATTGCTGGTTGTTGCTCTTTTTAACGTAAATATAAATTTATTAATTTAATTGTTTACTTAAAAATTATTATTTATAAAAAAAAACTCTACACAAACATTAAAAAACAATAATTATTTATTATTGTGAAAATACCATATGAAATTGATTTATTGAAATTTGATGATATGTATATTTATTATTACATTACAAGCTGGTATTTTGTCTAGTTGATTTTGAATTTGGTAATATTTGTTATTATTTTTGATACTTTAGTATATTTGTTTTTTGACATTGACTATGTACTGGAATTCCTTATATATAATAGAAGTAACAATGTATGTTTTTGTTTTTGTTTTGTTTTTTTTTTGAAAAAAAATATAAACACACATTGGGACGATAAGTCATATATTTTAGGAAAAATGACGACTTATAAATATTGCAAAATAATAATTTTACACCATTATGACAACAATTGTAATATACCCTAAGTTCTCGATCGAGGTGCGATACAACCCAATATCTTTCTCGAGATTTGCATGATGGTTGAGTTGACGAATGGCAAGGTTGATGGGTAGCCACAATTCACTCCTCGCGTGTGTGAAAGGGTGGGTGGAATGACAGAGGGCATGGAGATGATTAATGGTAGAGGGATGAGCCGCAAAGCTCAATATCACTAGGTGGGTAGGGTGGTTAACTTCCTGTATGCAATAATCCTGTTATTGCATCGGGTAATATGGAGAAATCACAGATGTTTGGTCCTTTCAGATAGGCTTTCTCGAACGGGTTGGAGGAGCAGGTCTCAGGCCATGACTATGCCCTCCTGGTTTATAGAGTTTGTAGTCAGGTATGTCTCCTTTTTCTTTACCTCTCCTCCTTGTCCGCGACATGCTCGATATAATACCTACTACAATTTCTTAGTTTGTACTTTGCATGATGGAAGGAATGGAAATGGGTGTTTAGAAGGAAGGGAATTTTTAGTAGTTTCGATGGTTTCATACTATGCGGTGTGTGATGTTTCTATACAAGTGTTCATTGTTTATGGTATTTTATCGTCTCGAATGGGAATGTTTTTTCAACTCCAAATTAATTGTTGCATGATATGTAGAAATTATATACATTAAGCATGCATATGTCCTAGATTCCCCTGATCTCACAATATTTAAATTCTTGCAAAATACATAATCATTCCACTGTTAATCTTTTGCGGAAAATTAATTGCACACACATGTGAAGCATAAAAACAATCGCACATAACACAGTTGTTTAACAAGAAAGCGTGAAGCTGAAAACCCCAACTATCATATATTATTTATCATGGATATTATGTAACAATCCTCATACAAAGCTTAGTACATCAAGCTCTCAGTACAATACAATCGTCACACACTAATTAGAAGAAATATTCAAATCCATGCACTGATTTCTTTCCTCCTGATAGCCTACCTCCACTGCGTAATCCAAGCGGATTACAAAGACCAATTCGATGCAATCCCACTCTCATTGACTGCATTATTCTCACCGACATCTTCAATGTATATCCAGCATTAATTAATGCATCACTTGTAGTCTGCTTGGATGGTATAACAATCTTTCTTTTTATCTCTGCCTTAGGTCTCCACTTGGATCGTGACATACCTTGTAGTTAACTACTATATTGTTCGATTGATTAATGAGTTATTATTTGTGAATTAGTTAACTAATTAATTCCTCCACTCTCACTAGTGTATCATTCATTTAGATTAGATACAACTAGCACAGGCTGAGTCTGTGGAGTTTGGCGAATACAACTCCATGAAATATCTTCCAACTCTATCATAACTGCCACTTCAATTCCTATGAGTCCTCCATGCATGAACTCCGATAAACCCTTAGGAATTGTGTAATACCTTCAGCCCACTTATTTGACAAATACGCTATCTTTGAAATAAAGTGCTCCAAGAGAATAAGTTGATATTTATTGTTCGATTATTATTAAGAGCTAATAATAATCGACATGCATCTATTTTAGATTAGTGATCTATAAATAGACTTCGCCCAATCTTCTAAAAATAGAATTTCATCTGTTTTTCCAACTTGATCAACCATCTAAAAATAACATCCTGCAACTTATAGAATATGTTCACCATGTCTAAAAATAGACATACACATAAAAATAGCATGCGGGCCCCACTTAGTGAAGGTGCTTAATTTTCCAACTAGGATCAAGGATGATGTTGGGATGCCTCCTTCTTTGTTTATTGTTGAAAACTTCCAGCACTCCTCTCAACAAGAAAGGATTGTCTTTGCATGCGACATGCAACTCCCGTCGCCTTGCAACCTTTATTTTGCCAACACTTCCGAAGGCGAAAGGCTCAAACAACTCAATTAGTTTAATGCATCTATCATCAAAGTCTTCGACTTCTGCTTAGCTACTACACATGTCTTCAGGAACCACTGCGCTGTTGAACTCTGCACCCATGCACTTTGCACTTGTTGTCAACTCTGAATCGTGCTCCAGTATCCGACACTGTCATTTTGATATGCCTGCATCAATCTAACTGATCATGCTACTGCTGCTCTATGGGTGCCTTGTATCCAGGTTCAATTCATGAGATCCACACCATCTTAATAAATCCTGCCCAGAAATTTCTTCTTGGATTATCCATGCATGTTGCCCCACCTCTTACCTGGTGGTATAGCTGCATGCAATCCCTATGCCCATCTGGCACGAAATTTCTCTGCATGAGTGGTTGCTTCCACTCCATGATCCTTATCTTATGGCTGCTCCACATCCCAAGGTTCACTCTTACCTGCATGCAAATCCTGCTCCCTCTCAAGCTTCAATTGCATGTCTTTCTTGCACTTCCCAATAGTAGGAAGCTCCATAGAAATCCCATCTACATCAAATCTATAGATATTCTTAGCTCGAATCCCAACCTTCTTGACTTTCCCTATTGCTTTGTGCCGAAGGAAAAATTTTCCTTCACTAAAGACAACATCATAGCCTTTATCTTCTAACATTGCGACTAAGATTAAATTCTTCTTTAAACCTGGAACATGCACACCATCTTGTAAAAGAATGAGTTTACTTGACGCCCTCTGAAAGGTAATGGTACCAATTCCGGTTGCACTGTATCATCCATTGTCGCTCAACCCAACATGAAACTGGAGATCTTTCTCCACCAAGTCACTGAAAAGGTTCATATCTCTCATCATGTGAAAGGAAGCACCACTATCAAAGTACCACCCCGATCCCAATGCAATAGACACCATGCATGTGATCAATGAGAAGTCAAGCTCAAATTGCCGAGGCAAGAGCCTCGCCGAGTGTAACTCCGCTGACCATCTTGTTCTTCTTCTTATGTGGACAATTTGTGGTGAAATTCCCATGTTCGTGACAGTGAAAACACTTCACCTTGGACAAATCCTGCTTCTTGCCTTTAGCTTCAAATTTTGGATGGGATTTCTTCCCCTTCCCCTTCCTTACTTTGGTAGCCAAAGCACAATTCTCATCATCATTCTTTGGTGAAGAGCCATCCTTGGTACTTTGCCTTATCTCCTCCTGCATAAGATCCGACCAAAGTCGCTCCCAACCCGACAGTTTCTCCCGTCCATTGATAGAGTCTTCGTAGCTATGCCAACTCTTCAGAAGCCCAAGGAGAGCCAATCTCACCAAGTCATCATCATCAGCAGTAATCCCCACACGTCCCAGTTCATCATACCTTGGGCAAACTTAAAGTGAGGTATTTTTGGAATCATTATTTGCCCCTCTCCATTTTTATTTTTCTGAGCTTATCTTTCAGCGCCAACTTCCTCTGGTCGCTGCTGCTTTAGAAAATATCTGTCAAAGCTTTCCACATTGCAAATGGAGTGGATTTCCCATGAAGGCTTGACACAATATGGTCCTTCACACCTTCCAACATAATTATTCTTGTCTTTGCTACCTTCTTTTGCCATGCGTCAAGTCCTGCAGAATCGCTAGATCCAGGCTTAGGAACATCGCTATCGATGAACTCCTTCAGTCCATTATCCTCCAGCACCGCCTCCATACTATCCTTCCAGGCTACATAATTCGAGCTTCCATCAAGGGAATACTCCAATCGCAACCCGTTGAAAGACATTTCAATGTATACTCAACTTCTGCAACAAGAATCTTCTGTAGCATATTCGAATTGTCCACCAGCAAAAACTCAACAATTCTTCACAATTGCAATCTTAAAGAATTAACAATGCTCCGATACCATGTAGAAAATCCTATGTATGATACGATGCCATGCTTAAGTATATACATTAAGCATGCATATCTCTTAGATTCCCCTGATCTCACAATATTTTATCTTCTTGAAAAATACATAATCATTCCACTGTCAATATTTTGCAGAAAATTAATTGCAAACACATGTGAAGCATAAATAAAAACAATCGCACATAACACAGTTGTTTAATGGGAAATCCTGAAGCTGAAAACCCCAAATATCATATATTATGTATCATGGAGATCATGTAACAATCTGATACAAAGCTTATTACATCAAGCTCTCAGTAAAATACAATCGTCACACACTAATCAGAAGAAATCTACAAATCCATGCACCGATCTCTGCCCTCTTGCTACCCTGCCTCCACTGCGCAATCCAAGCTAATTAACAAAGACCAATTCAATGTAATCCCACTCTCCTTGACTGCGTTGTTATCATTGGCAACTCCAATGTATATGTAGATGCAATTCATGCATCACTAGTAGTCACAATGGATAGTCTATCTTGCCCTTTCACCTATCTCTCCACTGGTCTCCACTGAAACTGCCATGCACTGTAGTTGACTGCTGTATTGTTCAGTTGATTAATGAGTTATTATTTGTGAATTAATTAACTAATTAATTCACTCCACTCTCACTAGTGTATCATTCAGTTAGACTAGATACAACTAGCTCAGCCGAGTCTAATTGAGTTAAACTAAATTCAACTCCATAACTACTTATTCCAACTACTGTCATAGCTTTTCCACTTCGGTTTGCTTGAGTCACTCCATGCATGAACTCATTAAACCCTTAGGAATTGCGTAATTCCTTCAACCCACTTGTTTTAATCGTAACATCTTTTGTAAATAAGTGCTCCGGGGAGAATGAGTTGTTGTTGATGATTATTATTAAGAGCTAATAATAATCGACATGCATCTATTTTTAGATCGACGATCTATAAATAGACTTCGCCCAATCTTCTAAAAATAGAATCTCATATATTTTTCACATTTGACCAACCATCTACAAATAGTCTCCTGCTGCATATAGAATATGCTCACCTGTCTAAAAATAGGCATACACCTAAAAATAGCCTATGTGGGCCCCATCTAGTTTAGGTGATTATTTTCGAACTAGGATCAAGGATGATGTTTCAGGATGCCTCCTTCACTGTTTCTTGTTGCAAACTTCAACATGATAAAGGTCTATATACTCGACAAAGGAAGTTATATTTATATGTTGTTTGTCCTGAGTGAGGCAATGCATATAAAATATTAGTTCTTGATTTATTATGTCTCTGGTGTGGTTTGTGCAGGGTTTTGGCTCTAGGAGTCAGAATTTTATGTATACTATATGAATGGTCAGAACACTTTCCAAAGCTCTCTGTATCTTGGCCCTTCTAGCACGGGGTGTTGAACAGTGGATATGAATCGCAGCGTTGGCCTCCCGTTTCAAATTTTAGTCTATTTATCAGGCTCAAGTGTAAAATAGTTTGTTTCTTACTCCTTTTTAATGTATATGTAGCAGGTTCTTATAACTTGTGTTTATATTGTGATTGGGAGAACAAAATCAGGCATTGTTATGTGGACCACAATAGTAGTTAGACAACCTTTAGTATGCTTGACTATAAGATAACCATGATGGCCCATCCGTCCCCTAAGGATAGCTCGTATGGAAATAGGGGTTGGGGAAGAGGTCGTAAAACTGGGAAACGTGACAACAAAGGCTCCTCCTCCGCTCGTCCATCAAAGCAAAGTGGATGGAGATAGGATGCGCAGATTCTCCAGGAGGCGGTTTAGGATTATAACACTGGAACTCCAGCCCAAATTCAAACAAATGATATTTCCTTGGGAAGCTGAACTCAATCAACAAGCAGAAGCCGAAGTGCAGGTGGAAGACTGGCGAGTTCTTGTTTCAAATCCTGGACATATTCGCGGACGCACCACCCAGTATAAAAAAACTATGCATTTTTATTGGCTAATGAAAATTCTGGTGGCCAAAGCTATCATGACCTGACCGGTTAATTCTTAAAAACCAGATCCAGGATTCCAGTAATTTCAGAAGGAATTTCAATTGATTCAATTCCAGCTACAACAACAGAACATTTGCCTTGTCTGCATCGAAAAACACATTTCGTGCCTCCCCCAGTCAGAACTTCCAGGTTCCAGTGCAAAGTACCTTGCTCCTGTGGAGTCCTAGGATGATTAGATGTCAATTCCGTATAGTTATGGTTGTATTTTTGGTTTAATTTTTTGTTGTATATGTAGGTTAGTACTGAATATTATAGCTTCTTAGGTAGAAACTGGTGGATAGACACTCATGCCTATAAAGCCTTATTTGACAGACTTAAGATATTTAGATTTTGGATGGCTTATAATGTGTTTCGGTGGCCAACAAAACTGGTTTCCCAATGGGCAGGTTGAGGCCACTGAACATCTTTCATGGATGTAACCTACTTTGGAAAATGAATGAATGAAGAGGACCTACCAAGTTTACAAAAAAAAATGTAATATACCCTAAGTATATTACAGTCTTCCTCATAGTACTTTATCTTCGAAGTATGTGATAAAAACACTCATTCTAACTTTCGCCTATTTGATAAGGTTGAGGACATAAGTATGATTTCTGGAAGCCTTGAATAATAATGTCATATTGAAAAATGACCAATTCGTCTTAAATGGATGATTTTCAATGCTCTATGATGATAAGATTTTTAATTTAGTTTTTTTGTTTTGTTTTGGACTTCAAATCATATTGATTTTTGGATGATTTAATATATTAGTAAAACATTGATTGCAATTAGGGAACAATTGATGTTGGTATTTTGACTCGTATAAGTTACAAAGACAAAATTATTTAGTAAGTTGATTCTTATTAATATCATATTTACTATTTTTATGATTTACTTGTGTTTTGTGTCATGTTGATATTGATATTTTTGTAATCATTAGTGTTTTAGTATGTTTTCATTGAGATACCACTTTGTTAACCATCACTGACCAACATTTAACCAAATTGAATTTAGGTATAACGACTTAACCTCAATTATTGGATGCCCTTCTTCCAATAATTCATCGTTGATTATGAAATTAGGTTTTACCACTTTAATTGAACATCTGAGGGATTCCTTATCCATAATTTAGATTCTACCCTCAAGAAAATTTTCGAATTCAATCAAATTAGTTAAGGTTTCTTTGTCACAGAGTTGTTTTTTGATTTTGTATTGTCTTTTTAAAACTCTTTAACTTCTTGTTTTCTTCAATTAGATTTTTATTATGATTTCTCAGGTTTCTTCATTATTTTTATTATGATTTCTCATGTTTCTTCATTATTATTGCATATATCTCTAATAATATTTTTAGTTTCTTTGTTATGAACTTATTTTATTCCGTGATTATATATTAGATGCTCTTTCATTTGTTGTTGAAATTAGCAACCTTCAACATCTTTATTGTCCACCTTCCTTTGGCTTTGAACATTTTCATCATCTTTGTCGACAAGTGTTTTATTCAAATTTATTTATTTTCTTTTTAATTCTTAATAATTATGTCGTAATAAATATTTGTCACATACTTATAACATCTTGCACATTATTTGTACTTTTGATTTAAAAACTTCTTTGCACAACTTCATGGTAAAATCTTGTATTGCCATCTTCTTTCTATAATGGAAAAATGTGAAATGATTTTTTTTTTTTGGTTTTTTAACCATAAATTTTCTGGAAAATCACATTATCATTTGAGAACCAATGAGTTTCGAACTACTTCGTGTAGTTCATCATCATCATCAGGGAATTCAATGCTTTGATATATTTTTTTTTTAATTCAAAGTGAAAAAAATTCAATACTTCCAACCATATCTTACTTAAAATGATAACAATGTTTTTGCTTATTAAGTATGCCTCAAATTGAAATGTAAACATATATTATCTAATTAGCATTTACATATTTTTTTATTATAATATTTTTCTATCAAAAATAATTTCTCAATTATATTGAATTGAAAATTTTATAATTAATTAATTAATATAGTTATCACATTTTTTTCAAAATAATAATAATAATATAATAATAAAATTTTCTTCAACAATCATTTTACTTTTAATTTAAAAAATAGCTTAGTACCCGCCTCTTATGCAAAAAGTTATTGATAACAAAATTTATTGTGACTAAGATAAAGTGAAAGTTGACTATTCAAACTTATGAATTATTTTGTATGAAATTAAAAAGTTACTTTATATGAAACTTATGTAATGCATAATTTAATTAATTTTTAGAACTTTTAAAAATGTTAGAATATATGAAACCTATATAGAGGCTAGAGAATCTCCATTGAGGATGTCAAGGATTATTGTATTGACAAGCATATCGCTTGTGGAGTGATATCCTTCCTTAAGGAGTAGTTGTATGGTGTTACCCTACCTCAAGGATTTTCTTATTAATAAAGATCTGAAGCTTTTATACTATGTTTTTGAAGTTATTGGGCATATTTTATATTTTATTATATTTTCAGGTCAAATCTATTACAAGTGGTATCATATCACTTTCATGGGCAGAGCCGGGAAGGTTTTCTTTTTTAATTTTTATAGGACATTTTTGGGCGGTGAGTTTTTAGAACAAATATGACAATTTTGGTGTAAAATTTTTAGAAGCTAATAGCAAATCTAGATTATTTGCGAAAAAATAGTCAATTAAAAAAAAAAAAACAGTCGAATCAGAGTCCGAATGAGGAAGATATCGTTGATTTAAAATCAACAGTGTTGTAGAATTTTTTCTAACGATAATTCGCGGATGGCAGCTCTCCTGACATTTTTTGCAGTTTTTGGTACAAAATTTCAGAAAAATAATTATAGATACGATCTACCCTTGAAAAATAACCCGATTTAAAAAAACAATCAGTCGAATCAGAGTCCAGATGAGGGAGTTATCGCTAATTTAAAATCAACCATTATATATATAAATATATATTTTTCAGAAATTTTGTGACAGCGAGACAAGTGCAGCGCAGATCTGAGTTTCTAGAGTACCCAGATCAGGATTTTAGTCACATGGGCAGATGCAAAATGGCCATTCCATTTCCGAAAACAAGCTATAATAAATATTTGGAGCCATATTGACGGATTTGTCTCCATTTCTAATTTTCGCTCAACAGTAAGTGATTTTTTCAAAACCCTTACTTTGTTTTAGGGGTTCTAGCAAGATGAAGTTTTCAGGACGTGCTAATGGCCCCAATGTTGAAGAATTTCTACAATCTTAGAAGATTGACAGCCGATGGTTTTGGCAAGTCTCCATAGGGTATTATTTAGAAGGTGAGACTGCTATATGGTGGAAATCACTTGACATTGAGTTTCTGAAGTTACGTCCTCATGACGAAATTGAAAATCTCTTTTTGGACAAGTGGTCTTAAGTCAGAAAGAAGGACACTAAGATCCTGGACAAGAGGTTTCAATATGGAAAGGACACTAAGAGCCCTAACAACTTATTTTCTACTAATCTTTCTATGTTACAGGTTCATGGAAGTATTCAGAAAGAGAACATTATTGTGTCTATCAATCCTAGTTACAAGCATAATTTTATTAATGTTAATGTGGCAAGAAAATTACAAGTTTTAGCAAAACATATTTCTAAAACACAGGTTGATAATGAGGAGGTGCAAATTTATAAAGATTTGAAGATTTCTATGGATAAGTAAGTGTTGCATTATGATTTTTATACTTTAGATATGGATAATGTGGATGTCATTTTGGGATACCCTTGATGGAATCTGTTGTACTGTCAATATTAATGTACAAAATAAATTCATGAAGCTCTGGTATAAAAAGAAGAAAATTACGTTATAGGATATTTCCATTAAGGGTTGGACCGCGATTGGTGAGGCAGAAGCACAATGCTCTCACGATAGTGACATATCAGATGATGAGCCTTTGATGGTCGATAGCCAAACACAAACATCAAACCCGATACTAGAAAAATCATCGGTCACCACTCAAACACCAATAGTGGAGGTACCAAAAAAAGCACCATACACCAATAGTGGAGGTACCAGAAAAATCACCAGCCACCACTCATGCACCAATAAGAGATGAATTAAAGAAAGATCCTCCATCAGTTCAATCTTCAACATATCACCACCCGCATCACCCAACAAGACAACAACCAACAAGATGGCAAAGAATTAGCAACAAGGACAACAATCGACGACCCACCCAGAACACATCAATGCAGAGGAACCAACAGAACCAACATCCATCTCAAGCGAGCAAGGCACTAGCTAGATCGAGTGTTCACCTTTCACTAGGATGGCTCGATGCACATGCATGGTACCAATGGAATACTCTTTTGAGTAAATCTTATTATTTGTGTTCTTCTCATGTTTCGGGGACGAAACATGCTTATGGGGGGTGGGATGTAGTATATCTAGGGGGGATAATATGGGGTATTCCTACGGGGATCATATGGGTTACAGAGGAAGGTACCCAAGGAAATAATGTAGTGAAAGGATTATATATACATGGGCCATAATTAATAAAGAAAGTGGTTAACCCACATTATGCAAGGGACCACAAGTAGTTAAGAAATAATGTGATAAGCCCATGGTATTAGATGCAGGACCCATGGTAATTACCCATGGTATTGTATGTATGAAGCCTATATAGAGGCTAGAGACTCTCAATTGAGGATGTCAATGATTATTGTATTGACAAGCATATGGCTTGTGGAGTGATCTCCTTCCTTAAGGAGTAGTTGTATGGTGTTACCCTACCTCAAGGGTTTTCTTATTAATAAATATATGAAGCTTTTATACTATGTTCTTGAAGTTATTGGGCATATTTTCTATTTTATTATATTTGTAGGTTAGATATATTACACGCTGAGATAGCCTTGGCTTGCCTGAGATATGCGAGATTCTTATCTAGAGATAATACTCCTTTTCTTGACCCAAAGTCATAATTATTTCTTGCTGAGATTATCTCTATCTTCGCTCCTCTCTTCGCAGCAAATTGCAGTCCTCAACTCACATTATAATCACAGAAATTGATCCGAAATATTGTTCTCCAAATGAGGCCACGTCCCTTTATATATAGGGATTGTCTCCCATCTCTAGGCCAACATGAACATCTAAATGTACGCCGACTTGTAAAGGGTGGATCTTGAACACAATTTGAGCCGACTTCATGGAGCTTAGTGACAAGGTCTTGGAGCATATATATACATCAATAATTTGTCCCTTTACAAGTGTAACATCACTTCATATACATGACTCCTTAATGACATTTATGACAATATGAAAAATCCCTAAAGACATCAAGAAGAAGTCTTTGACCTATAATAAAAAGTCCTTTCTCATGAAACCCATGAGGCAAGCATTACAAAATACATTTTATTATCTTTGTCTCTTCATTTCATAAATTCATAATTACAAGTCATTATGAAGACCGAACCTATTTACACTTTTCAACAAATAGTAAGGTGAGAAAAGTTCAAAGCCCGCCCACCCCCCCTTACAAACCACCAAATAGGTAATTACAGGTGGCTTGGTTATCCTTGAATAAAAATTATGAGTCAACCTACATTTGTGGATAGTAGCCAGTGATAGTTGTCTCACTGTTGATTTGGCAACTAAGTTATGATAGGTTTTTCCACTGTTTAGAAAAAAATATGACACTCTAATGACATATAAACTAGATGAAGGCACTCATATAAAAGAGTTGAAGGACATCTAAAAATCCAAAAATGAAATAGAATCAAACAACATTTAAAAATAGAAACAACAAAAAATGCGCCTTTAGAAAATTTACATAACTGCAAAAATGGATTTTTCCAAATATCAACATCTTGAATCTGTATGAGAGTTATTTAAAGCCAAGTTCATCATCCATAAAGTGATCATTTGAATTTGTGGAGCCAAATACCCAATTCATAAAGAAATGGGTCCTTTATATAGATTCATAATAATTGAGCACATCAGTATGGGGCTAAAATAATATTGATGATGCAACCTTTATTTTATTTTTTTGTAATATGCAATTTGAACTCATACATGAATTTTTTTCAAACATATTAAATGAGTAATGTTGAATATTATAGAAGAAAACATATATGTATAAAATTATTTTTTGTACAACGAAAACCACATGTTGGATGTTGGACCACACTTGTACTACAAAAGTATAAATAATAAATTTGACAAATCATAAATTGATTCCTTCGTACATAAATGATCAAATTTTAATAAATATTGAGATTTGGCATGTGTACGTAATTGTTATGACACTTAGTGGAAAGGATTTTATTTTTTAAATAAATTTTATATCTACAACTCTAAAAATAATCATTTTGTGTACATGAAAAAACCAAATTTACATAAATTCATAATTAATTTTTAATTTTCAAAATATTCAATTTAATATTAATTTTTTTTCAAAACTTTAATAAATTTAAAGACAAAAAAAATAAATAAATCAATATAACCCAATTTTAACAAATATAATAATAATAAAATTTTCGTCAACCACCATTTAACTTTTAATTAAAAAAAAACTCTAAAATTTTTAAAAATAAATTATATTCTTTTCCCAATTCTACAAATTTCTTTTTTTCCTTACTTTCTCAAAAGATACCATACTTCTATCTTTTTCCTACTAAGTGGATGCACGGAAGGAAATATAAAGGTCAACTAATAATAATCTAATTACTTATTATTCTTAGAATAGTGACATCCAAATGTAATGGTTGATTCCCTTGGCACATTTTATAAACTCATCTATTTTATGATTTTATTAACTTCACTTTTCCAAGGATGCCATGCTTGTATCTTTTAATACTAAGTGAATGCATTGAAGGGTCCACCAATAATGATAAACTTATGTGTACTTATTATGCTACTAAAAGAGATAAAGTTCTTTATACTTGTTATTCTTAATGGCTTCCGAATGTTGTTGATACCCTCGGCTTCTCTTTCAAACTTATTATATATTATATAAATTTATTATCTTTAGTTTCTATTTTTCATTTTGGTTAAATAATATATATATATATATATTTTCAAGAGAAAAAAATCAATTTTCTTCTTAGTCTAATAGTTAGAGTGAGGGTGTTAGTACTACGTTATATATATATATATATATATATATATATTTTTAAGAGAAAAAAATCAATTTTCCTCTTAGTCTAATAGTTAAAGTGAGGGTGTTAGTACTACGTTAACTCACATATATACTCATTTAAGAGTTCATAGGACTCAAAGCCAATATAACAATATTCATAGGCATGAAACCATTACAATAATATTTATCAAGGTATTATAGTTTATCATATCATTAGTCGGGATTTAAACCTGGGTAGGGAAGATAACAATCATTCTACTCAACTACTTGAGATAACTCCGATTGACAAAAATATAATATATTTTATTTATATTATTATTTATATTATAATTATTATTAATTTTAAATATTATTATTATTATTATTATTATTTTAAATTTCACCAATTATGGTAGTAGTCTATATTCCCAAACCAATATAACCTTAGAACCTACTTTGAAACCAAAGTTTTGCATTAAGGGGTGAATGAATAAACATGCACAATTAAATTTTAAAGAACACCAATGAAAATGTTAGACGTTAGATAGAAATAAATGGCTCCATAAATAGGTCGCAGTATGTATTGGAATGACATTAGGTAGAAATAGTGGCTTTCTAAATAGGTCGTAATATGTATTGGAATGTCATTAAATTATGGGACTAGGTTGTAATATGTATTGGAATGTCATTAAATGATGGGACAACTATTAAGAACCCAACATTATAAGGGTTTCTAGGTTCAAATACCCTTTAAACATAAATCAATTGTGTGTCTATTAACATTATTGTTTGTTTTTTTCAATGATCCAAATCCACAATTAATTTAAGGATGAGTTTTAAACATGATCAATCATAGTCGACCATGGTCAAACAATATTAGCCATAGTTAAATATGTTCAATGAAAGTGAACCATATTCAACCAAATTCAACAACATTAAAACATGGTCAACAAAAGTCAAATATAATAAACGATAATTAACCATAGTCAACCATGATCATCCAAATTAACTATAACAAACATTATTAACTATTGTGAAGCATGGCTAACCAAATTTGATTAGACATAATCCTTAATAAAGGTCACAATGCAACACAACCATTGATGAATGTAGCAACTTGTATGAACCATGGTTAGCAATGGTTAAATATAATCAACCATGATAAAATCATTCTTAACCATAGCCAAACATGGTAAAACATTGCCAATGATATTAAACATGGTTGATTTGTTAAACCTTAGACAAAGATTAATGTTAAGTATAAATATCAATGTATAGGTCTATATAGCGAGTTATATTTTTATTGTTATATTATTGTTATTAACTAGGCACTTAAATGTTGATTGTACACCCCCCCCCCCACACACACACACAATCATCTCATCTAATTCTTATACATTTGTTTTATAGTATAAGAAGGTTTCTCTTCAAAGAGGATTATATTTCACCTTAATATCTATTTCTCAAGGCATGGAGTTTATTCTCTTTATTTTTAGGCTATTTTTGTATTTGTTGCCTAAAATTTGGTAGAAGAGACTATGATCCTAGGGTTTTTCTCTTTGAATCAAGACATCTTGGCATTTTTGTAATAATTGTTTCTGGGAATTTTCAGACATCAAAATTTTGAGGAGACTGAGGTAAAATATCAAGGTATGGGTGTTTAAAATTGCAAGTTATGTTTTGCTATAGTTTCATAGATATAATATATCGAAGATAGGGTTTGTGATTAATCCTAAAATTAGTTTTAAATGAGTAATGTTGGAATTTTTGCTATAAATTTTTTTAATGGGAAGTTTTAGATAGTGAAATCTTTAGGAGACCAAGGGGAAAGTCAAAATATAAGTGTTCAAAATTTCAATTACAAGTTTGTTATTCTTTTGGAGATAGACTATGGGAGATAAGATTTGTGAATAATCCTGAAATCAATTTTAAAAAAGTTTTTTTTTTTGTAAGTCAAAATTCTATTCATTTGGAAAAAAATATATAAATCCAGAGTAGCAAAAAACAGTTGGTCTCACCCCAACCAGGTTCGTTGACCACCGTTTACAACATATGACAAAAATAAAAAAAAGAGACTAAGGACATTGTCCATATTTGAGAATGCCAAAGACACCAAAAGACAAGTAACACAAAGTCAACACTTGTGGTCATGCCAGTCATTCGACGTGATGAAAGCTAGGTTATCCGGGGTTGTTCCTGGAGGGGGTGGGGGGCGGAAGGCGCATTGGACATGCCCTTTGTAGTGAGCCATCCACGACTCCAACTTCTCCACCTTTTCTGAAAGCAAGTTTTGGCCACACCATACCACCACCACTCATTCTCAATCCTCGCACTGGAAGTAGTGCATCCTATCCAAGGTGGATACCAGTTCAACATGCTCCTCCATTATGATCCTCTCATCCAATTCCAATCGTT
This sequence comes from Pinus albicaulis, assembly GCA_034641835.2. NCBI lineage: Eukaryota > Viridiplantae > Streptophyta > Pinopsida > Pinales > Pinaceae > Pinus > Pinus albicaulis. The sequence goes on from MU968450.1 coordinate 30,253,058, forward strand.
CCAAAAAATATTGAATTAAATCGTGACAATTATTTAGGAAGCAGTGTTGAATTACCTACAGACCAAGTGTCGAATGCCTGCCAGACCCATGACTCACCTTACCACTACGCCGCACACCACCTCGCCTCTGATATTGCTGAGACCGACCTCCACGATGTGTCACCTATTTTCCACCTACGTGACCACCTCGCACACCGAATCCCATCTGCCGACAAAATCCTGCTATATTTCCACCTTGACGTGTCCCTGACGCCTCCATTCCCAAATCTAGAGATTGAATTTTCATTTCCGGGTCCCCTCGTCCCGTTGAGCTTGGTTTGGTAGGGAGGGAGGACCGCCCACGCTGTGGAGATGGGTGCATACTAGTTAGACCTGCAATAACAATGTTGGTACCTAGTAAGGTTCTGTTGGGGGCGACTGGTTCAAACCCTAGCTATGGTGTCGTCATGCGGGGGTGATCTATTCATGGCATTTTTCGGCCTCGACTAAGCATTCATCCACCGATTTCGCTGTCATTTTTATACTATTCTCCTCTATTGGCGGATCTATGTTCGATGCGGGTGTGTTTTTTGTCGTAATTTTTATTTAGTTTGGGGTTTCATCCTTTGTTGGTGTTTAAATCAACTGTTGCTACCCCGTGAGGTCTGGGCCTGAACATCCTGCAGTTTGGCTCCACTTTCTTTGATAATCTTTTCAATGCACAGCTAGGTGTCCATGCCCTGACTCACCTTTCTCTGTGCCCCTGGCGGTTCCTTACTTCCCTCCGTGCATATTTCTTGACGTTTTCCTCTCCCGATTTCCTCTCGGTGAGTTTTCCTATACATCTCTGTTTCTATTGGTGTGGTCCCCTATTTGTTGCGGGCCTCTTTAGGTGGGCTCGTCTACCGACTGCTGCTGGCATTATTGGGTGTGCTCGCATCAGACATGAGTATCTACGAGGAGGAGCTGGACTATTCACTTGACTCACTAGAGGGTGTCCAGATTTGGGGTAAGCATCCGTTGCATGATGTGGCTGCCATGGAGGTGGGTGAGTCATCGACGTCCATGAACCTACTTGCACAACCACATCCGGTCACCTCTGTGGAATGTGCGGAACCAATTTTACATCGGTTGGAGTCTTTATCTTTTTCTATCCCGTCGCCATCTGTCTTGCACCTCTGGGAACAACAAGCACAAGAGTCTCCAAACATTCCGTCGTGCTCCAGTGTTGTTCCTGGACCTGGTATCTCTTAGGATGAGGATTTGGCATTCGTGGACCTGAATATCAGTAGTGCAGGAATACATTTCCATCCGGTTTCTACTCAGGCTAAATTCCCTCCTACTGCGGCCTCTAGATGTTTCAAGGGAATCCCCATTGTTGCACCTCCCTTGGATGATCCCATTTATTCACATTCTGACTATCCTATAGTGTCGCGTGGGGATCCTCACGATTCCCAGGGTCACACTTCGTGCTGTGGCAAGCAAAAGTCCCGCTGTACTAAGAACCAGAATGGATGCAACATCATCTTTGGTCAAGGATTGGCATGGCAGACATTAAGAATACTACGCATGCGGTTTTGGTGGGCAAGGTATGGGGCAAGAATTATTCATGTGCCAAGCTCAAGATTTGGATGGAGGATATTTGGGACAGCTCATTGGAACAACTTCCAGGAGTCTTTACTATGAATAGGGGCTAGTTCGCCCTCATATTCTCTCAACCTGCTATGGTGGAGTGGGTACTCTCCAAGTATTGGCACCTTGAGATGCATCTGGTTCTGTTGAAACGTTGGACTCCATTATTCGACCTGGATAAGGAGAAATCTGGGGCAGGTTTGATTTGGGTTCAACTTCCTAGCCTTCCACTGCAATTCTGGAATGAAGACTCTCTTTGCATCATTGGGGAGGATCTTGGCCTTTACTTGGATCATGATCGCTCCTATTTGGAGACGGGTAATATAACTGTGGCCCGTATTTTGGTCTTCTTGGATAAGAGGGAAGGGCTCTATGATAGTTATAACATTTTCTTCAATAACATGGTCAGATATCAGGTGCTAGATTATGAAGGGGTTCCCTTCAGATGCTTTCGTTGTCATGTGGCTGGCCATATTTACAAATAATTCCCTCTTATGGGCACCACGACTCCACTCACCAAAACCGTTGTCCACATGGATACTTAAATTGATCATGTGTGCATTGTTTCTTCTCCAGATGAGGATCATCTTGGCCCTCGCACTGAACCTGCTGAGGTATTGCGGACATGGCTAGTCACTCAAGCTCGAATGCACAACCATGCGGTCTTCACCTCTCTGGAGGATTTGGCACCTATTCAGGGCACCTCTCTTAATCCTCCTCCTTATTGCTCTATTATTAATTTTCCTCCCAATTTATCTTTGTGTAATGATATTCATCTCAATTCTTGCAAATTGAATTCCCTCTGTTGCCCTGTTTCATTTTCCCCCACCCCCCAGTCGATCCCTCCCTCCATCCCTCTTACCTCTGCTGCGACATCCCCCCTAGTCATATAATTTAATCTCATAGTCTCTCCTCCAGTCATCGATATTTCCTTCACTCTTCCATCCCCTCGATTGCACATCCTTCTCTCGGCCTCAGCATGGACCCGGGCACCTCTTTTGTTAGACCTCGGGGTCGGCCATCTGCTATCACCAAGGCCATTAGGATGGCTAGTATGGAGGTGGATACAGGCACTTAGTCTTCTATCATTCGGGTTCTTAGAGCAATGAATTTTCGGGGTTCGGTTCCCCCATGATCTGCCTTTCCTATAATTGCAGGGGTTTAGCTAGCCTGGATAAAAAACTGGCTCTTAGGCGACTTCTTCGAATTACTTGTGTTGATGTGATTTTTTTACAATAAAATTTGGGGGATGGTCTATATTACTAAAATTTTATCCACTCTCCTTCCAGACTGGTCCTTTGAGACCATTGATGCCCGTGGTCGATATGGGGGATGTGCCTTGGATATCAACAACAAAACCATCCGTCTTCTGAGCTGGTGGGGTAGGGAAAGTACCATTGGTGCTGATGATATCACTAGAGACTACAATATAGTTGTTTCCTTGAAGAATGTGTATGGCCCTTGTTAGCATAGAGAGGCATTTTGGGATTCCTTGTTGAGTAGCTCTATTCTGCATTAGAACAACATCATATTGGGTGGAGATCTGAACTTCTCTACTGGAATCTCAGAATCTTAGGGGCCGCGGGCCATTCCAGACTCCCTATCAGAGTACTTTTCCAATCAATTAGAGATGGCAGACTTATTAGATTTAAAGTTTCCTAAGAAGATGCCTACCTGGAGAAATAGGAGTACTGGGGCTGCGGCTCTAGCCCAGAGACTAGACCGTTTCCTCATTAAGATGCCCCTGCTAAATCAATTTTCCAGTGCTAGACAATGGGTGGGCTCGAGAGGTGCCTCAGATCACTCACCGACTTACTTTGGGTTTCTAGTTGGTGAACAGAAGCCCTGCGCTCCTTTCAAATTCAATGCGGGTTAGCTTCTCGAGCCTAAATTCCACTCGTTGGTCACTAAGGAGTGGCAACACTATGCTCAGAACCTTGATCGGGAACCTGCCAGAGTCCTCAATGACAATCTTAATTGCATCAAATCTAGTACCATCAGCTGGGTGTTGTGCTATGCAACAACTCCCCCCCATTTTTATTTTTTAAAATAATCTAGACCTTTGATAAATAGAAATAGGGACCTTTATTAAAAATAAATTTTTCATTTTAGATAAAAAATTAAAACTCCCAAAAACATTATTGCTTTTGTTTAATAAAAACATGAAAACAAAAATAAATTATTAAAAAAATCCTTGAAAATACCTTATCGCAAATCGCATTCTGCATAAAATTTTTCTTATTAAAAGTTAAAACAATAAAACAACGAAATCTCGATTTTGCGATCGACGATTTAAAGTTTTGCAAGCGACATTACAAATCGCATATCACGAATTTACGTTGTAAAACTTTAAGAAATTCTTACCAAAGTTCTGATATTGCGATTTTGTGATACTGCGACTTCTGCGATTTTGCGATTTCGCGATATCGCGAAATCAGATATCGCATAAACAAAATGTAATCTGCTTCATAAAGATAGATTCGCGCGATGCGATGGATTTGACAGGTTTTATTTATAAAGGTTTGACGTGAAATGAATCATGTCAGAAAATATTAAGTGTGTTCGATCATCCCAATGCAAATAATTATTGTTTGGTTACGAATAATTAATGGAACATCTGCTTCTTGACTCTTTTCTTTTCGAATTGGTCATTTCAAATATATCTTCCATCATTTGATCATTATTCTATTTTTATAGGGATTTTCCTTCAAGATATGTCCGTCCGTAAGGTAATACAAAAGCACAACAAACAGGCTATTGCAGAAGAAGAATACACAAAAATGTCGCCAATAGTCTTAGATACAGTCTGCACTGCTGATGGAGGTGCCACAAAGTGGCAAGCTATCTATACCATTCTCGAAGACGAAGAACCTGAAGTAGTGGAAGTCACGGCAACTGTCGATGATGCAACACCCTCAAATTTACAGTTCAAAGATATTGCATGCTCTTTCCTTCATAGGATAGCAGCAAGGGCTACTCTTCTTCCATATACCGACATGATTATATGGGTGCTCAACAATTCAACAATCAAAGACAAACAATTAAGAACCTTCAAGAATGAGATTCTAGGTTCTTTCAGAGCTGAAGATCTGAAAGTCATGTATAAGCTACCTGACCCGCAAGACATCTACAACAATCAGTTTGTTGCAAAATTTTCTAATAAGAAATAAGACCCGTTCAAGGCAATTCAAGGTTGGAGGAAACTAGATAACAAGTTCAAATATGATAAAACATGTATGTATCCTATTGCATCACTTGCAAATCCCTACAATTTTGCGACAACAATACTATGCAGATTATACGGTCTACCTGATAATACCAAGTTATCCATAAATTGGCTTCCCCTGATTGACTCCTGTGTTAATTCCCTCACAATGAATTGGGCAACTATCCTTTCTGAGAATCTAGTTAAGGAAAGTAATGAATATTTCCAAACAAGAACTTCCTCCTCCAAATCTGTTCCCCAATTTTTTATGAGTGCGTATGTTTTTGATGCCATCTGCTTTTCTACCAGTTTTCCGGTTATGGGTTGGAAATAGACTCCCGAGGATCCCACCCCTATACATTTGAGTCATAAAGAGATATGGGAGCATACTTACGCACCATATTTTCATAGGCTGTGTTATGGAGTTGTATTATCGTTACATCAATTTATGTTTGATAGAGTGAGCCCTAGGTTCACCAAGGAAGCCCTTGCAAACTTTCAAATGATAGGCTGATGTTTTGTTGAAGAATCATTTTCATATATTAGAGTATTTGGAAGCTCCACTCCCCCACGTATTTTTCCTTTCTATGTTTCTGATAAATTAATGGCGAGAGAAGTCGCTTACCAAACTGTTGGTAATGGACTCACCAAATCTTTGAAGGATAGTAAAAAATCCTTATGGCCAAGTTTTCCACTTCAATGTGGTACATTTACCCTCAGAAATTTCAATCATGCATTGAAATAATGTCAAAATATTGAGCTTTTGAAGCCCCCTGTTTTACCCTCAAGGCAGTTCGACCCAAAGAAGATTGCTAACAAGTTTACTCAGTCAGTTAAGTCAAACCTATCATACACACTGATGATAGATTTGAAGACATTTGGCAATCAGTTAGGACTTTTGAAGAAGTCCAAAATTTTGTCAAATTGAAGCGAAATCCAGAAGAAATACAGAGATTCAACGAATACAGAGAACAAAGACTCAGACGTATTCCTCAAAATGTCTTAGTTACCAGTTATACAACTGAAGCAAGCAAAGAAATCAGGACAGAACAAACAGATTCACGAAGTCAGAGTGAACTAGCTAAAATCTGGAATCCATTTAGCAGCACATTGATAAATACCCCAGAGGTATCATCTTCACAAAAAGATACAAATTTCACACTCCAAAGGGACAAACAATTTCGGCAAAAGAAATCATTAAAAGTCCTAGAATAACCTCCCAAGAAACATAAGTCATTCTTGTGTTTCCAACTGATGAAATTGTTCTGAAGGTAACTGATATCCCTCCACTAGATGTATTCTACAACCCTCTCCATAAAGCTGTAGTAAGGAAACAAAGAAAAAGGAGAAGGATTGAAACACCCCCAAGAAATGAAGTTATGGAATTAGTATGGAAAGATACTCCATCAAATCCAATTGAAAATTTAACTCGGCTATCACAATTTGCTGGTGCATACACCACTACAACGATGGATAAGGCAGCTGAAGTGTCCATTTTGGTTCAAGAAAAATATGATAAGATCATGCAGCTACAACAACAATTGGATGAAGAAAGGAGCAGTTTAAATCAGAAGGTAGAGCAACAACTCCTCAAATTTAAGAAAGATATGGAAATGCTTAAGATAAGTCATGAAAACCACTTATCTAGCAAAAACACATTGATTGAAGATTTGGGAGAAGAACTTACAAACTATGAAGGTATTCCTACTACAGAGGAATTCATAAAAGAAGCATTGGCATTGAATTCCTTACCCTCAAAACAACAAAACTTGTTTATTTTACAAATGTCAGATATAATCCCACACTTGGAAATCAGTGAAAAATTGACCAATACAGTGATTGACCAGAGAATTGAATTTAATAAATTCAATACTAAATTTTTTTATTATATTTAATGGCAAGATTCAGAGGAAGGGAGAGAGTCAAGTCTCCCAAAGATCAAAGAAACTTTCAAAGATATCCTTTTTTACTAACTAGGATGCACAGGTAAAACATGTAGAGTTGGCCATAGCCAGAGCAGCAGGTATATCAAAGAATATGGTCAAAATGATTAACCATATGTTGCATACCTCTGGTTTGATTAAAGAGGGAAATCATAAATCAATTCCTGATATCAGAGATTTAGAACAAAGTTGGAAAAGCATAGGTCAACTCTGGGAAGAAACGCTTCCACAACTGAAGAAGACTGATTGGGAATCATACTGGCAATTACTGGTTAAACCACATAGTCAAGTAATGACATTGAGTTGCTCTCTAGCTTCCATACAGAAAATGCAACCACTTTTATAGGATGCTATATTTGCTGGGCAAATGAAGACATAGTTCGGGAAGCCCCACAGGTTCAACTGATATTAGATATTTGTGAGCAGAAAAACAGAGCTGGAAGCAATCTATCATCAGGCATGATTATAAGTTAGTTTGTTTTTAATAATTGAAATTTTATCAAATAGGCACTAGAAATGAGGAAGGTTGTTTGAAACCACCTCATAAGATATTTTGTATAATCTATTTTTTTGTAAGTAGTTAAAGTAATATTTAAACCCTTCTCATGCATTTAGAGAAGGGTCCAGAATTTTATTGAGAACATTGACAAAGAATGCTTTATTGTAATTTTGTAGATGCCTCGATGAAATAATGGAACATTTCCTTTTCAATTATACATCATTTTGTTGATCATTGTTGATGCACTTTTGTATTCTCTGAAATACTCATTGATAGAACGATTGATTGTGGCTTATTATTACTGATCAAATGAACATGACAATATACATCTGGTACTGTTATCATGTATGCTAAATCTTGTTTTAAACATTAGTGATAAGTTCAACTTTCATGAATTATGTATGAAATCAATTATTTCTATTTGAAATATCAGTTGCACTATTGTACGATATAAAGATAGAAATTGATTTGTTTTATATATGATCATCAGAATATATGTGATATGTTTTACATTTTCTTTTGATTAACTATTTCTCAAAAGAATCATCTTACAAAGTATTAATCCTATTAAGTCTGTGATTGATCTAAATCATCACAGACTCAATAGATATCATTCTAGATCTTATAAAATTAGTATTATCTCGGGTTAGATTGGATTAGATTTAATTCAAAGTTTTGAATTTTAGAATAAATTTGTTTAGTTTTTAGTTATTCTTTATGCAAATCTTTTGAGAGAAATCCAACAATCATACAAAAACCCAAATCTAGGAAACTGGTCCCATTACACCCAGTCGGAGCCACTATCCCAAATGGAAAAGGAACTGCTTTAAGGTCAGGATCGGGTGGTTATCCCCCTTATTTTTGCCACAGATTTATGAGGCCTCAACATTTTTGGTGCTAGAAGGAGGGTCTGACTATGAATGGCATATAAATATAAACCTCAAACTAGAAGCCCTCATAAGAGTCGATCTCCCCAAAAGCATCCTACAACTTCTCGATCAAATTCTAAATCACCAACTCAGAAATCGGAAATTGTAGAAACTTTGCCCTCATCTCCTGAAATATTTCAATAGTCATCTGCTTCAGAATTCACTCATGAGTCTCCTAAAGTTCAGTCTTTAATTCAGAAATTAGAAAGAGTATCAATTTCTACAGAAAATATTGTTAATCCAGAAGCTTCTGAAGAAAGCGTTACTTCCTTATTTAAAGAAACTTGTATATTAACCTGATCCAAAAGTGAAATACTTGGAATTCCTCCTTTTGAATTTCCAATAGAATCACATCGCAAAAAAAATTCTATATCCAGATCTAAGTTAGATACGAGTGAAGTCACATCAAATTTCCCTTCAGTTAGTCTTCGCATCCTCTTACTCAATCTACATCTTCTTATTCTTCCATTTCCTCTACTCAAAAAATCAATACTATCACAAGTAGTACTGTTCTGGTTGTAAATTCTTCATCCATTCCCCTTACTTCTGGATCTACTTCTATATCTTCACAAACTTCAAATCCAATTATGGCTAATTGGCCTTGGACGAATATAACCCAGATGATGGTCTTCCTGCCGAAGAACATATTAATAATTTTATGTTAGCCATGAATCTGAACGGAGTTGCTCATGAGGATATTGTAGTTAGGTTGTTTCCTTATACTTTACAAGGATCTGTAGTATCCTGGTACTTTTCACTTCCAGCAGGATCAATTGCTGATTGGGAAAATTTTGAACAAGTTTTTCTTGAAAAATTTGGAGATGATAGAACTGTTGCATCTTTAATCAATGCCCTTTCCAATCTAAAAACAAATTCAGGTGAAAGGATCAAAGATTTCAACTCTAGATTTAACAAGTTATTAAACAAAATCCCAACCGCTTCCAAGCCTGTTGTTGATGTACAAATATAATGGTATATTTTTTCGTTACCTTCTAATATAGCTATTTTTGTAGATAGAGCTGGTAAAGCTACCATTTTAGAAAACATGAAAGAAGCTCTTGCTGTAGAGAAAAGAATCCTAGCATTAGAAAAAAAATCAGAAATAGAAGACAGGAAATCAAAGAAAGTGACGTTCAATCAAGATTCCAAAAAGAAAGTCTCGAAAGATCCATTTGATCTTGAAGGTCTTCAAAAAGTGTTAAAGACTATGTCAAATGACATGATTGAAATAAAGAAACATGTTGCTGAAATGTCAGCTCCTAAGAAATCATTTCGCCCATTTAAGAAAAACCCTTCTTCAACATCTCAGCCTCCAAATGTTATTTCAAATGCTGAATCTAATCAAGATACTGAAGATCCCTCACCATTTGAACAAGAACTAGAGTCCGAGGAAAAAGTTGAACTGAATGGGTTATGAGATTTCATTCTTCCCTCAGAAGAAGAAAGAGAAGTTATGCCTGTGTCTACTAGAAGCAAATCTTCTCCTGATTCAACTATACCAAATCGAAAACAGAAATATCTCCCCACAAAGGAGAAAACAATAGTAAAAAAATCTAAAACTATGCAAACAGATCCTATTACAACTTCCAAAACTTTGATAGTTTCAGATACATTGGAATACAATATAGTTGAAGATATGAAAAATACCAAAGCAAATATTTCACTACATGAAATGACCAAACTCAAACAAAAACATAAAATTTTACTTAGAGAACTTAAGGCAATCCCTGTAGATCCTATACAACCACCAGTTATAGTTCAAGCTTCTAAAGATTGGGAAAACCTCCATCATCTCCAAACAAAGTAAATCCCAATGATATGGTCTTAATTGGTGATAGATCTATTTCTCACACTCCTCCTTTACTTTTGACTTATGAGATTTTCAACAAAAATGTTCATAATTGTCTTATTGATTCAGGAGCTTCTTCAAACATCATGCCAAGAAAAATGTGTACAAAATTGAATATCACTCCTCAAAAATCTGCTGTACATATAGTTCAATTAGATAGAACAAAAGTAGAAGTCATTGGAGAAATGCTGTCAATATCCATTAGATTATCATCCAATCCAAAAGGTACTGCAAGTAATCGATATTTTGGTCGCAGACATCCCTGAATTTCATGGTCTTATTTTAAGCAGGGATTGGTCTGAAAAGTTACATGGATATTTTGCTACCGATTGGTCACACATGTGGTTACCATACAATGGTAAACCAAATCAAATCCAAGTTGATCGTGAAAAATTTATGAAACATACAGTCACTGAACTAGAAGAAACAAATGAGCATGTAGCTTTCACCAATAATATTATTGGAAATTATTCGGCTAAATCATTTCTTGGATCGTTCAATGCCCAGATTTCACCTTTTTAAACAAACACTACTATTTCTCAAATTGAAATCTTTTCTCAAACATACACTTCTAGATGTGTTAATCTATGTAATAAAATTTTGAAAAATTCTTTATTTTGGACTTTATACTTTGATGGTTCAAATTTGAAGATGGTGCAGGAGTAGGTTGCCTTTTAATCAATCCACAAGGGGAGAAAACAATGCTAGCTTGCAGACTCAAATTTCAATGCACGAATAATACCGCTGAATATGAAGCATTGATACAAGGTCTGTACAAAGCTATTAGTTTAAATGTTAAATATTTGTAGGTATATGGAGATTGTGAAATAATTGTTAGACAAGTCAGAAATACAATTCATTGTATTTCTGGACATTTGAAACACTATCAGACTTTAGCCTAGAACCTTACATCTCATTTTTCTACATTTAATATCTCCACAGTTCCTAGATTACAAAATGCAAGCGTTGATTTACTTGCTAATGTAGCATCTAAACTTATACCATCCGAAGAATTTATCCCAGACAGATTTTCAATTGAGTTAATTTTTAGGCCTTCCATTCCTGACAACGTAACAAATTGGAGAGTATTTAACAATGATGCAGATATAATAAACTTTCTTTCATCAGATAGAGCTTATGAAGGTCAAATCGTAGATGAACATGAACATGACTTATAGATTGAAGATAAAAAAAATACTAATCCAATTCCCAAATCTGTAGTCAAAATGGAAGATCTCTATGATTTCAAAGATAGGTTTAAAAAGATCATCAATTCAAAAACCCAGAGTTCTACTCTAAAATTTGAATTGATCAATCTTGGTACACCAGAAAAACCTCAAAACATCAACTTAGGTCTTGGTTTAAAACCTAAAGAAAGGATCTCATTCATTAAGTTGTTGAAAACATATAAAGATATCTTTGCAAGGGATTATTTAGATCTTAAGACATATGATACTTCCATAATTCAGCATACCATACCTATGACCTCAGATGATAAGCCTGTTCAACAAAAAATTAGAAAGATCCACCCAAATTTAGAAAGTCAAATTAAATCTGAATTAAATAAAATGCTCAAAGCCAAAGTTATTTTTCCGGTTAGAAATTCGAAATGGGTGTCAAACATGGTCCCAGTTAGAAAAAAGAATGGAGACATTAGGATTTGCATAGACTTTAGAAATTTGAATAAAGCTTGCCAAAAATATAATTTTCCTTTGCCTACCATGGAATAGATATTACAGTCAGTTGCAGGATCTGAATTGATGTCTTTTCTCGATGGATTTTTAGGATATAATTAGATTATGGTACATCCGAATGATAGATTAAAGACAAAATTCAGAACAAAGTGGGGAACATATGCATACCAAAAAATTCCATTTGGGCTAATTAATGTCGGTGCTACATTTCAACGTGCTTTGGATATAGCCTTCAGAAGATTAATAAATAACTCAGTCGTTATATACTTAGATGACATTACTGTTTACTCTAAGCATAGAAACACTCATGTTAATCACCTAAAACACATTTTCGAAAGATGTAGAAAATTCGGTATTTCCTTGAATCCAAAAAAATGTTATTTCGCCTTCTCAGAAGGTAAATTATTAGGGTTCATTGTCTCTAAAAAAGGAATCTATATTGACCCTCATAGGATTCAAGAAATTGAAAACATCCCTTTACCACACAACAAAAAAACGATGCAATCATTTTTTGGACAAATTAATTTTGTAAAAATATTTGTTCCTGATTTCTCCCAAATCATCTTACGCGTACAATTAATGATCAAGAAAAATGTAATTTTTAAATGGGGAAAAGATGAGAGAAATTCTTTCGAGCTGATTAAAAAGGCTATCAACGAAGCACCTTCTTTAACGACTCCTAATTTATTTTCTTAAGCCATTTGTATTATATACATTTTCTTCTGATACATCATACGCAACAATTTTAACACAGCAGAATGATCAGAACATTGAAGCACCAATTTTGTTTTTTAGTTCTAATCTTCAAGGTGTTGAGGTAAATTATCCAGCCATGGAAACGCAAGCTTATGTTGTATTTAAAGCTTTGAAACATTTTAGAGCTTTTATCCTAAAAACACATACTAAAATAATAGTACCTTACTCAGTAGTAAAGCAATTATTATTCCAACGAGAAGTAGGAGAAAAGAGAGAAAATTGGGTCACTGCACTTCAAGAATATGATGTAGAGATACATCCTGCTAGAATTGTTAAAGGTCAAGGTCTTTGCAGGATGTTAATTGGAGCCTCTCATTTACCTACAGAAGAAGACCAACCAAATGAAATACAACAGTCCGAGGTAAGCCTAAACAATTCTCAGTCACAATATGCTGATAGAATCACCTAGAAAGCACAAAGCATTATTATTTGCTCTTTGGGCAGATAGAATCACCCAGAAAGCCTCAATAGGTACTTCTCCATTTGTGTTAGTTTATGGGAAAGAAGCAGTTCTACCCACAAATATAACAATACCATCATTTTCTTTAGTGCAGTTTATTGATGAAAATCCTTCGTATTCCCTTCAGCTTAGACAAGATCAAATTTTTAAAATGGAAGAGCAGAGAGAAAAAGCCAAAGCTATACATGCTCATCATCAACAAATAGTTAAAGCCTCGTTTGAGACAACATCCACTAGTTCAAAAGCTTTTGAAATTGGAGACCTTGTTTTAAAATGGGATAAGGCACACGAGGAAAAGGGTAAGAATACCAAATTCCAAATATTATGGCCTGGTCCATTTCAAATCATTGAGAAAATAGGCATATCCACCCTTTTGCTGCAAGACTTATTAGGTAAGAAAGATTCCTTTCCTGTGAATGGTCAAATTCTTAAAAAATATTTCTCTTAAGACAAGCTTTAAAATTTTAATTTTTGCTTTAGGAAAATAAAAGGTTGAAAATAACATCATTTTTGGTTCATTCAAATTTTCAAAATTTCTGATAAATTATTTTGATTTTTTCGCTTCTATAAATAAGTGAAGTAAAAAGATGATTATAACTATGAGAATTGAATAAATTATTATTTTTTTAAATAATTTGAAATTTACTAAAGGCATTTACTTTCTGAAAAGACTCTTGATATCATAAAATATAGTTGTTATGTATCAGTCAAAAAATGAATTTTTTTAACTTAGCAAGGATTCTCTATGAAAAGGTATCTACCAACTCTATAATTATCATCCATAACTCTTAAACGAGCTAATGATTCATCCCATCTGATAAAATTTCTTCTTCAAAGTATAATTTAAAAAAGAAAAAGAAATATATATGATGTACAAATTCAAAAGAAAATAAGTCTCATCACGAGCTTGTTTATCATGATCATAGAGAAATAATTTAGACTGATATTACCAATACTGCATACCACAACAGGGTAATAGCTCAATGATTATAAAAAAATCAATAGACAAGGGGTCTCATCACGAGCCAGCTTGTTCAGTCTAAAGTTACTATCAGTGAATGACATTGTCATTATCAGGCTACCAAACTTGGACAATTATTTTGAAAATGTGTCAAGAAAAAGAAATTCAATTACATGTTAAATTATATTTTGAAATAAGAGATCAAATTCAAATGGGACCATGAATCATTATTGGTTAAAAGATAACCCTGTCAAGGCTATAAACGTCTGCTGGCAACAATGGCTTTATTTGTGATAAATGACTAAAAATCTATGAAATCAATTTCAGAGAATACCTACTTTATCTTTTTAAATCTGAGTACTGTCTGATACAGATACCTATGTATTATCACTAAAAGGAGTTAATTAAGAAGAAATGAGATAGGTAAATAGATTATATTCTGAAAAAAACACTGTTTAATTCATGAATCATACTATTTTTTTTCTTATATCTTTTCTTGTTTTGAAAGTTTAGAAATATCAAAATAAACCAATCAGAGATATATAGTTATCCCAAGTGAATTGCCAATTTTTGTGCTATGCAACAACTCCCCCCCCATTTTTATTTTTTAAAATAATCTAGACCTTTGGTAAAGAGAAATAGGGACCCTTATTAAAAATATATTTTTCATTTTAGATAAAAAATTAAAACTCCCAAAAACATTATTGATTTTGTTTAATAAAAACACGAAAACAAAAAGAAATTATTAAAAACATCCTTGAAAATACCTTATCACAAATCGCATTCCGCATAAATCTTTTCTTATTAAAATTTAAAACAATAAAATAGCGAAATCCTGATTTTGCGATCGTCGATTTGAAGTTTCACAAGTGATATTACAAATCGCATATCGCGGATTTACGTTGTAAAACTTTAAGCAATTATTACCAAAGTTTCGATATTACGATACTACGACTTCTGCGATTTCGTGATATCGCGAAATCGCATATCGCATAAACAAAATGTAATCTACTTCATAAAGATAGATTCAAAGGGCACGATGTGATGGATTTGGTAGGTTTTTTTTCACAAGGGAAAAATTCGTAATCTTTCATTAAGTATGGATTTGACAAGTTTTAAATAAAGGTTTTACGTGAAATAAATCATGTCAGAAATGATTAAGTGTGTTTGATCATCCCAATGCAAATAATTATTATTTGTTTACAGATAATTAATGGAACATATGCTTCCCGAATCTTTTCTTTTTGAATTGGTCATTTCAAATATATCTTCCATCATTTAATCATTATTCTATTTTTATAGGGATTTACCTTCAAGATATGTCCATCCGTAAGGTAATGCAAAAGCACAGCAAATAGACTGTTGCGGAAGAAGAATACACAAAAATTTCGCCAATAGTCTCACATACAGTCTGCACTGCTGATGGAGGTGCCACAAAGTGGCAAGCTATCTATACCATTCTCGAAGACGAAGAACCCGAAGTAGTGGAAGTCATGGCGACTGCCGATGATGCAACACCCTCAAATTTACAGTTCAAAGATATTGCATGCTCTTTCCTTCATAGGATAGCAGCAAGGGCTACTCTTCTTCCATATACCGATATGATTAGATGGGTGCTTGAGAATTCAACAATCAAAGACAAAAAATTAAGAACCTTCAAGAATGAGATTCTAGGTTCTTTTAGAGTTGAATATCTAAAAGTCATGTATAAGCTACCCGACCCACAAGACATCTACAACAGTTAGTTTGTTGCAAAATTTGCTAAGAAGAACGAAGCCCCGTTATGGGAAATTCAAGGTTAGAGGAAACTAGATAACAAGTTCAAATATGAGAAAAAAAGGTATGTATCCTATTGCGTCACTTGAAAATCCCTACAATTTTGCAGCAGCAATGCTATGCAGACTATATGGTCTACCTGATAATACCAAGTTCTCCATAAATTGGCTTCCCTTGATTGACTCCTGTGTTAATTCCCTCATAATGAATTGGGTGACTATCCTTTTTGAGAATCTAGTTAAGGCAATTAATGAATATTGCCAAACAAGAACTTCCTCCTCCAAATCTGTTCCCCAATTTATTATGAGCGTGTATGTTTTTGACGCCATCTGCTTTTCTATTAGTTTTCCGGTTATGGGTTGGAAATGGACTCCCGAGGATCCCACCCCTATACATTTGAGTCATATATAGATATGGGAGCACAATTATGCACCACATTTTCATAGGTTGTGTTATGGAGTTGTATTACCGTTACATCAATTTATGTTTGGCAGAGTGAGCCCTAGGTTCACCAAGGAAGCCCTTGTAGACCTTCAAATGATAGGCTGATGTTTTGTTGAAGAATCATTTTCATATATTAGAGTATTTGGAAGCTCCAATCCCCCACATATTCTTCCTGTGTATGTTTATGATAAATTAATGGCAAGAGAAGTCGCTTACCAAACTGTTGGTAATGGACTCACCAAATCTTTGAAGGATAGTAAAAAATCCTTATGGCTAAGTTTTCCACTTCAATGTGGTACATTTACCCTCAGCAATTTCAATCATGCATTGAAATAATGTTAGAAGATTGAGCTTTTGAAGCTCCCCATTTTACCCTCAAGGCAGTTCGAACTAGAGAAGATTGCTAACAAGTTTACTCAGTTAGTTAAAGTCAAACCTATCATACACACTGATGATAGATTTGAAGACATTTTTCAATCAGTTGGGACTTTTGAAGAAGTCCAAAATTTTGTCAAATTGAACCTAAATCCAGAAAAAATACAGAGATTCAACGAATATAGAGAACAAAGACTCAGACGCATTCCTCAAAATTTCTTAGTTACCAGTTATACAGCTAAAGCAAGCAAAGAAATCATGACAGAACAAACAGATTCACGAAGTCAGAGTGAACTAGATAAAATCTGGAATCCAGTTAGCAACACATTGATAAATACCCCAGAGGTATCATCTTCACAAAAATATACAGAATTTCACACTCCAAAGGGACAAACAGTTTCGACAAAATAAATCATTGAAAGTCCTGGGATAACCTCCCAAGAAACAAAAGTCATTCTTATGTTTCCAACTGATGAAATCATTCTGAAGGTAACTGATATCCATCCACTGGATGTATTCTTCAACCCTCTACATAAAGCTGTAGTAAGGAAACAAAGAAAAAGGAGAAGGATTGAAAAACCCCCAGGAAATGAAGTTATGGAAGTAGTATGGAAAGATACTCCATCAAAACCAATTGAAAATTTAACTCAGCTATCACAATTTGCTGGTGTAGACACCACTGCAACGATGGATAAAGTAGCCAAAGTGTCCATTTTGGTTCAAGAAAACTATGATAATATCATGAAACTACAACAACAATTGGATGAAGAAAGGAGCAGTTTAAATCAGAAGGTAGAGCAACAACTCCTCAAATTTAAGTAAGATATGGAAATGATTAATATAAGTCATGAAAATGACCTATATATCAAAAACACATTGATTAAAGAATTGAGAGAAGAACTTACAAACTATGAAGGTATTCCTAATGCAGAGGAATTCATAAAAGAAGCATTGGCATTGAATGCATTACTCTCAAAACAACAAAACTTGTTTATTTTACAGATGTCAGATATAATCCCACACTTGGAAATTAGTGAACAATTGACCAATACAATCATTGACCAGAGAATTGAGTTTAATTAATTCAATAGTAAAATTTCTGATTATATTGAATGACAAGATTCAAAGGAAGGGAGAAAGTCAAGTCTCCCAAAGATCAAAGAGACTTTCAAATATATCCTTTTTACTGACTGGGATGGATAGGTAAAACATGCAGAGTTGGCCATAGCCAGAGCAATAGGTATATCAAAGAATATGGTCAAAATTATTAACCATATGTTGCATACCCCTGGTTTGATTAAAGAGGGAAACCATAAATCAATTCCTGATATCAGAGATTTAGAACAACGTTGGAAAAGCACAAGTCAACTCCAGGAAGAAACTCTTGCACAATTGAAGAAGACTGATTGGGAATCATACTGTTAATTACTGGTTAGACCTCATAGTCAAGTAATGACATTGAGTTGCTCTCTGGATTCCATACAGAAAATGCAACCACTTTTACAGGATGCTATATTTGCTGGGAAAATGAAGATACAGTTCGGGAAGGCTCCACAGGTTCAGTTGATGTCAGATATTTGTGAGCATAAAAACAGAACTGGCAGAAATCTATCATCAGGCATGATTATAAGTTAGTTTGTTTTTAATAATTTCAATTTTAGCAAATAGGAACTAAGAATGAGGAAGGTTGTTTGAAACCACCTCATAAGATATTTTGTATAATCTATTTTTTTGTAAGTAGTTAATGTAGTATTTAAACCCTTCTCATGCATTTAGAGAAGGGTCCAGAATTTTATTGAGAAAATTTACAAAGAATGCTTTATTGTAATTTTGTAGATGCCTCGATGAAATAATGGAACATGGCCTTTTCAATTATACATCATTTTGTTGATCACTATTCGTGCACTTTTGTATTCTCTGAAAGACTCATTGATAGAACGATTGATTGTGGCCTATTTTTGCTGATCAAATGAACATGAAAGTATACATCTGGTACTATTATCATGTATGCTAAATCTTGTTTTAAACATAAGTGATAAGTTCAGCTTTCATGAATTATGTATGAAATCAATTATTTCTGTTTGAAATATCAGTTGCATTATTGTACGATATAAAGATAGAAATTGATTTGTTTTATATATGATCATCAAAATATATGCGATATGTTTTACATTTTCCTTTGATTAACTATTTCTCAAAAGAATCATCTTACAAAGTATTAATCCTATTAAGTCTGTGATTGATCTAAATCATCACAGACTGAATATATATCATTCTAGATCGCATAAAATTGGTATTATCTCGGGTTAGATTAGGTTATATTTAATTCAAAGTTTTGAATTTTGGAACAAATTTGTTTAGTTTTTAGGAATTATTTATGCAAATCTTTTGAGAGAAATCCAACAATCATACAAAAACCCAAATCTGGGAAACTGGTCCCATTACACCCAGTCAGAGCCACTATCCCATACGGAAAATGAACTGCTTTAAGGTCCAGATCGAGTGGTTATCCCCCTTGTTGTTGCCACAGATTTCTGAGGCCTCAACACTGGGAAAGGAGGAAAATGATATTGGAGGACAAGGAAATTAATTGGACAGAACTGGAGATCGCTCATCTAGTTGGTCCAGAATATTTGGGATTGTGATCAGCGGAATCAAAAGACCGATTTATTGCTCTGGAATCCACTAGGGTCACTATTCTTAGGGAAAGGGAGGAGGAATGAAAATTGAAGAGCAGAGCCATTTGGTTAAAATCCGAGGATGAAAACAATAAGTTTTTCCAACAGAGTGCTAAAGAGAGGCAGATTATCAATATTATTTGGGAAATCACTAATCATGCTGGTCGTGTGGCCAATACACATGCACAGCTCACTGACATGGGTATTCAACACTTCTCCAATCAATACAGAGCCCCAAATAAAGTAAACTTGCCAGATATTATGCACATTGCTCGTACTCTTCATAGATTTGTTGAGGAGGAGAAATTGGAGGATCCTAATGCACCGGTTACGTTGGGGGAGATTGAAGGTGTGTTAAAATGGTTCAAGAAGGACAAAAGTCCATGGTTGGATGGTTGGACCATTGAATTCTACCTGTTATTTTTTGAATTTATTAGAAAGGACCTCCTACATGTTATTGAAGACAACAGAACCACTGGTAGAATTTATGATGGATTTAACACCACCTTCATTGCTTTGATTCCCAAAGTGGATTGCCCCACTACTTTCCATGACTTCAGACCAATTTCCCTCTACAATTGTATTTATAAGATTATTTAAAAGATCATCATCAACCAAATCAAACCCATCCTCTCTCAACACATTGCCAAGGAACAATTTGCATTCCTTCACCATCGACAGATCCATGAAGCTATCAACGCTACACAAGAGGCCCTGCATTCCATTAAAAATAAAAGGCTCAAGGGCACCATTCTCAAAATTGATCTGGCTAAAGCCTTTGACCATGTAAATTGGAACTATCTGCACCTCATTATCATTCAGATTGGTTTTCCCCATTCTTTTACTAATTGGATTATGGAATGTATTATGAATGCCACTTTCAGTATTCTTATCAATGGTGCTACCTATTTTTTTTTTCATGCAGGGAGGGGTTTTATGCAAGGATGCACCCTCTCTCCTCTCCTCTTCCTCCTTGTTATGGAAGGCCTCTCCTCCCTTATGAAGCAGGCTAAATGAGAAGGATCCATTCATGGCATTAATTTAAATGAATTTATTCAAATGACTCATTTATTATTTGTTGATGATGTTATTATATTTATGGATGGCACTTGTTAGGAAAACTCTCAATTTGTCAACATCTTGAATATTTTTTGCAATGCCAATGGGTTGGCACCCAACAATAGTAAGTCCACCATCATTATTACTTGTTGCTCGGTACTCGAAACCAAGCATGCCTTGTGGTTCTTTCCTTTAAAAGCGTAGGCACATAGAGGATGGATTAAAATATCTTGGATTCCACCGTAAGCCAAACGACTATCATATTAACGACTGGAACTGTCTGATCTCAAAAGTTGAGCGCAGGATCAACATTTGGTAACATAGGTGGCTTTCGTGAGCAGGCAGGCTTGTATTAATTAAATTTGTCCTGGAAGCCATCCATGTATATTGGATGTCGCTTGCATGGCTCCCCAAGGGTGTGACCAACAAAATTCAGCAGATTTACGGACAATTCCTTTGGCGGGGCTCGGGTCGGGACCGTATCTTTGCCTGGGTTGCTTGGGATCAGATTACTAAGCCAAAGGATTAGGGAGGTTGGGGGTTGAAAGATCTCTCGATTTTTGCTACTAAACTGGCCACCAAGATGGGTTGGCACCTCATTTTTGGTCACAACCTTTGGCAAGAAGTTATTTGCTCGAAATACATTGCCCCTCACTCATCGTTGGACTGGATCAGAGGAAAAATTCTCCCTATTTTGGGATCGTCGATTATTTGGAAAGCTATTACTAAATCCATCCATCTGGTCAAGAAGGGCTTGACTTGGCATATCATATTTTCTACTAAGGTTAGATTGGGTGAGGATACATGGTCAGGCTTCAGACAAAATTACAAACTGACTCTGGACTGTTGGGTATGTGTTATATTCTTTCCACGATTGGCCCCACGCGCTGTATGTTGCGTCGGGCGTAGCTGGGGGGTCACGAGGGGCGAAGCAGTCCCCACCGTTGGGGTCCGAGGCAGCGCCCCGACCAAAATTTGTTTTTTGTGCGGACCCACTCATAGGCGGATCCGCCCATGGTTTTGTGCATGGTTTTGCACATGGTTTTGGGGTTCGATGGTTTTCGGCCCCTGGTATTTTTGTAGATCCGGTCAAGGGAACTACGGTTATGTTTTAATCCAGGGTTAATGGATTGGGGTTTATGTATGCTCCGGCATGTATATATATGTGTTGTAACACTAAAAGGAATATAATGAAAAATCAAGCTGGTCGTCCCGATTTGGGATCCAGGGGAAAATCTCTGTGTTTATCTGTTTTATGTTTTATGCTCTTGCTATTGTTTATTTTCTGTTATAAGAATCGTGTGTAGATATTTTCTGTTCAGGGTTAAAACCTACATGGACATCAAGCTTATTTTAACTCAATCTGGCTACCATTACCTATCTTAGGTTGCTGACCCACTTCGCACCACTTGGGCATCCCAAGCTTGGCTATCTGCTCATGATCTAAACTTACCTACCGATGGTCATCCCAATTAGAATAGATTCATTAGAGAGCTCTAGGCCAAAAATATCCGACTCAATAATCATGATGATGAAGTTTTGTGGGCTCTCTCCTCCAATGGAAAATATATCCTGAAATATGGCTACATTACTCTCTGTGCGTCGCTGGAACCCCTATTAAACAATGGTGGTGGCATGCTATTTGGAAGCTGCAAGCTCCCACTAAAGCTATATTACTCAAGTGGTGTATACTCACCAAATTCATCCCCACTTTAGACAATATTATCACACGTGCTTTCCATGGACCATCTAGATGTTGCTTCTGCCTCTCACATGCCGAAGATGTCTTGCATCTTTTCCTTGACTGCTCTGTTATCTATCAGTTTTGGCTCACGACAGCATCCACCCTAGGATGCTCACTTACTTGTCATGGTACTTCTATTTTCGTTGCATGGACCATTTGGTGGCAAACTGCACCTCGTGCCAAGGAAAGGAACACCCCCTTGCTTATTTCCTGGGAAGTTTTGATCAGTAGGAATCGCTTAATTTTTAAGGACTCGCCTGTCTACTGGGACCACACCTGCAGTAATATCATATCCATCTATCAGCTCATCCCTGATGTTGTTCCTCCGCTCACCATAGGGACATTATTCTTGAAGCTGTTGATCACTCATACCCTTGGGCCTATTTTGATAGTGCATCGAACAACCATGGATGTGGGGGGGGGGGGCTGTATTACACCAATTGGATTCTCATTATTTTCATCTTAAGATGGGTCTGTGACTAGAGTCAAATAATTATGCTAAACTCTTTAGTCTTCGGATTCTTCTACTTTTTGCCCGTGAACATGGATGCAAGAGAATTCATATTTTTGGGGACTCTCAAATTATCATTAATTGGTTCAATTTACAGTCTAATTTTCATACGCACACACTATCTACATTATTGGAGGAGGTTCTCATGCTGAAATCATTATTTGAAATTATCTCTGTCACTCACATTTACAGGCAGAGGAACCAAGTGGCAGACCAACTTTCAAAAGAAGCATCAGAGTTAGAGTGGGGCCGATGGCTTATTGTGGAGCATGACAGTGCTCAGGCTTTCCAATTCTATCATCGCCCTTTCATTGATGATCTATAGGATGTGGGTGCAGTATCCCCATGACTGGTTTTTTGGTTTTATTATTACACTTTTTGGCGGCATCCCCTTTTGTCATATGGTGACAGAACTCTATATTTATTATTGCTTGCTTTATATTATCGGCTACTACCATTCTCATTGTACATATCAGTATTAGTTTAGATGATACACTGTTTATTTGTTTATCTGACAACTACTTGACTCTTCAGAGATTTGCAATTTTTCCATTCTTATTACTGATATATTGTAAAATGTAACACGTAATTTTTCTTATTATATAATGAAAAATTACGACTTTTTTTTGTTGGGAAAAAACAATGTTGGTACCTAAATTAAGAGCATAGGAGCCATCGTCATCCTTCAAGGCATGCCCGAACTCAAACTGCCAGGACCTCCTTGCCCAGGGCTGAGACCGCCAGTCACCCAAAATGGGTTGATAACAAACACTTCCTTTCCATAGGTGACAATGCGCATCAACTAGACTTCCGCCACCCTGCCAATCTTGCACCCCGAGGTTCCGACTCTTCAAAGCATAGAAATTTTGGAAATTCAGACACTGAATGGTTAGGCAAAGCCCAACCTTGACTGAAGCACTCTGAGGAGCTTCTCGCATATCACACCAATAAAAAATCACCGTAAAATTCAAGGAATCAAATCCCCTTGCCCCACAACACACAAAAGACCACACACTAAAAAGCAGAGAAGCCCATTTCTCAGTTCAACAACATATGAAAGAGCGCCCAACACAGAGCCACCACCACCTCCAAAAGCACTACCAACTATACCATCTCCAACATCTTCTAAGAAACCAAGAAACCACACCTTCCAATTTCCAGCTGAGCCAAAAATACCAACTAGTCAGCACCATCATAGGCCTCACTATGCATGCGTAGAAAATCACGGGGGTAAAGCCCTTGGAAAAGAAGAAGGAATAATTTGCAGAGCCAAGAGTTGATGAGGAAGCTTTGGGGATGCCACCATGCCCAAAAATACCAACTATGTTTCCTTCGCTTTCACGCAGAATACCAACCAGGAGCATGAAACTATATTGAAGCATCAACACAAATGTCATTTCCATAACCCGTCCTGCACCTTAGATCCTTACCTCTCGCGCTTGATGAGGTGCTGAGATGTTTCACACGAACACCATAACACTACCCTGTACACCATATGATTTGAGAGGTCAGGGAAGCCAGTCCTCCATATGTTTTCTAGTTTTTTACATACATGGGCCACTAGGTGCCGCGTGCTCCAGGATTCTCACCCCCATCGAGGAAAATCATTTTTAAAATAATTACCTTAATTTTTAATATGATTTTAAGTTTTAAAATATGAATGTTTCATAACCCTGATTAGATATAGAAAATTTAGTGTGAAAAAAATCATATTTTAAGTGATTATATTTTATGATATATATCTTTTGGAAGTTAATAATTTTTATTAGTTCTCAAAATTAGCTCGAAATGAGTCATTTTAGAATTTTTTTCTAGAAATATTTGATGAATTTTTCGCTGCAGTAACGTACCCACCAGAAGTCACCCCAATGGAGGGATGGTCAACAACTACGTGGCCCACATGTCCTGATTCTCTTTGATGAACCACGTTCTTCTTTACCCGTGGTCTTTTACATGTATTCACTTACTTGGGTTTATTTGTCAATTTCGGAGAAATTGATAAATAAACAATATTCACGACTTTCACTATTATATAGTCAAAATTATATTAAGCTCCCCCCTCCTTTTTTAATATATAATTCCTTTCGAATAGGTCTTTGGTTATACTCTGCGACCTTGTATTGATAAACCAACATTTATAAACAAACGACTTTATAATAACCCGTCATTTTGGACCTCACATTATCTGCGAAACCCCGATCAAATGTGTGCGTCGTACCTTATTAAGCGTCGTGCGTCTCCAGTCGCACGAAGACGCGTCCAATGGCCTTCTCTCAAACGCGACGTTAAGCGCGAAATGTACGGGAAAGCGGTTTTGTTGAATAGTCTCCTTCGCCACGTGTCGATTCCTCTATGGAATCGCTCCTCTACCCCAAAATACGCCTCCGCGCCAAAAGCGGACGCGAAATGGGGGCAATCCACCTTTGTGATTCCGTCTTCCGGGTTTTTCTACGGTGATTTACCCAAGTTACGATGGGGTTGTGTTATCCTTGAGCTACCTTAACTCGGGGTTGCGACTTAGGTTAGGAATTCAATAAGTGGCAAAAAAAATAATAATTCTCCTTATACAGGGAATTCCACCAACATTAGACATGATTCGATGACCACGATTCTCTACACCAGCCTCTTCGATGAAGGGAATTTATTCAACGAGTTGTATGAACAAATTCGAGAGAGCTATAGACAGAGATGTGTGGAATTCATACAATAATTCAATTCAATAAATTATATGCACGAGTCGGTCGCTCCCACAACTAAACAACCTCTCCACGAAAATAAGGATTTAGATAGTTCGATGGCCAAACGAGCACGGAAAGTGTTTAATTGGAAACAGCTGCTAACACCGAGTTTTTATTGCAAAATCTACTCCGTCCTCTCTCTCTTTTTTCTTTTTTTTATACCTGCTGAAGGATACAATTATATACATTATAGCGTGACTCTTCGGTTCCTCTATGAGGACACGTTTCGAAAAAACTAAAGCCCAATTACAATTTATTCAATAACGAAATATGAAAGACTTTGGACTAAGCTGAGCTATTCGACTTCTATGACTCTAATTAATATAAATAATTACAATCGGCTAAGGTATTGACACCTAGGCTGTAACAATTTGAATGTTTTCAAGCCCTCCTAGCCACAACATGTGGACAAAACTTCCTACATTCTTGGCTAATGTCTAATGCCCACATCGAGACTCACGAGGGCAATCTTCTTCATGGGCTCTCGTCCATGAGCTCTTCCAACGATCTCGCCTATCTTCTGCAACATTCCTTGAGTCATCCAAGTGGCATCTTCCTCTAGTTTGTCCTTCCATTTGATCAAATCTTGGAAGTACTCTTGTCCTCTGGTCCTTCGAACACTCTCTTGTCCAATATATTTTACGGTTTGCAATGGCTATGTTGGAGGTAGCTGCTCTCTCCACTATGTCTGTTCCTTGTCTGCTTGATCTTTCTTCGCACCACCATCTTCATACTTGTACAAATGCGCAACATTAAAAATGGGAGATATTCCAACATCAAGTGGCAATTCAATTTCGTAAGAATTTGCGAGAAAACTTCCTAAGTATCTTGCATGGCCCAATCTTTTTGAACTCGGTTTATTATCTTGCTTCCGTGGGAATCTCTCCTTTCTCGTAGTGTGCCTAAAACTCGATCTCCTACTTCAAAATGAACTTCTTTTACTGCTCCAAGTCACTTTCTGGTTTTATATTTGGCTGTTCTTTGCCTTGTAGTTCATTGTTTCACTTGTTCATGTATGGCCTGGATCTCACGAAGCAAATTCCTCACCATCCGCACTCCTTAGCTACTTGCTCTTCCCATATTTCTTAACTCTACGATATTCCTATGGGGTGCATTCCATAAAAAATATGGAATGGACTCACATCTGTGCTCCTATTTGGTGAATCATTATATGCATATTACTGCCTAGGGAAAAATATGATCCCACTAGCTTGGGATGCTCTCCTGCAAGACTCCTCAATAAATTTCCCGGGACTTCTATTCACTACCTCGGTCTATCCATCGATCAGGATGATAAGATGATTTGAAACTTAATTTGGTGCCAAATTTCTTCCACTGCTTGTCCTCCAAAAATGACCCACAAATACGGTGTCTCTACTACGAAACAATACTCTTGGGCAACCCATGCAATCTAACAACTTCTTTGAAAAACAAGTTAGCAACATGGGTGGCATCACTAGTTTTTGTAACATGGAATAAAATGTGCCATTTTGGAGAATCTATCCACCACAACAAAGGCGCATCATTCCCTCTGCTGAGTCTTGGGCAATGCTAGAACAAAATCCATACTCACCATGTCCCAAGGCACATTTTGGAATAGGCAAGGGAGTGTACAATCTACGATTACGGCTCCTTCCTTTAGCATGTCGACGGATTTTGCAACTCTTCACAAAATTGTCTACTTATGCTCTCATCTTGGGCCGACAATAAAATGACTCAGTTCTCATAAGTCTTATCGGTACCAAAGTGTCCGGAAAGTCCACCACTATGCTTCTCTTTGATCAAATTTTCTCTCATGGAACATTTTGGTACACACAGTTGGTTCTTTACGAATAACAAGTCTTCCCCTTTGTAGAAAATAATCTAGCCATTGGCTTCTATTTGTTAAAACAGAGTTACTGCATGCCTCAAATGCTTCTTCAAATCGGGATCTGTTTTATACAATTCCTTGAGAAAATAAAATCCTACAACCTCAAAATTATTTTCTTGAACAAGCAAGTGTCTCCTACTCAAAGCATCAACTACTTTATTGGCTTTGGCCACTTATATGTTTCAAAACAAAAAATAAAACCTTGGAGATATTCAACCCATTTAGCATGCTTATGTTTCAACTTGGGGCTTGTCACATGAGTATATTGCAAAGCATGATTGTCGAGAATATAACACAAATTCCCTGGACATCAAGTAATGTCTCCACTTCTTCAAGGTTCCGAACAATTGCATATAATTCCTTCTCATAAGAGGAATACTTTCTTTCGGTATCATTCAACTTTTCATCGAAATGAAAGCTACGGAGCCTATCATCACGACTCAACACATCTCCAATGGCTTTCCCCACTGGCATCACATTTTTACTTGAAATGGTTTAGTAAAATCAGGCGAGAATCAAAACAGGGCTTCTCGTTATCTTTTGCTTCAAAACCTTAAAATTTCTTTCTTGCTTTAGTAGTCTACTTAAATGGCCGTTTTCTCTTCTTTATGGTCTCAATTATGGGTGCATTAATCTTCTAAGTTTCTTATAAACTTTCTATAAAAACTAGCAAGTCCATGGAAACTTCTTACCTCAAAGACATTCCCGGGTGAAGGCCACTCCACAATTGCCTTAACCTTTTCGCGGGTCCATCTTCAATCCTTTACGAAAATAACAAAACCCAAATACACCAACTCTTCCTATCATGAATGAGCATTTCTTCAAATTTATCTGAGCTTTCTCTTGGTGCAGCTTCTTCAAGACATGAGTTAAGGTGCCTTAAATGTTCTTCTTTAGTTCTGCTTTGAAAACTAATATATCATCTAAATATACTATCACAAATTTCCCAATAATTTCTTTCAACACTTCATTCATAAGTCTCATAAAAGTGCTTGGTGCATTTGACATACCCAAAAGGCATTACCATCCATTCATATAGTCCTTCATTTGTTTTAAAGGCAGCTTTTTCCGGTCATCACCCTCTCTTATTCTACTACGATGGTCTCCACTCTTCAAATCTATCTTTGAGAAATATCTAGCACCACTCAAACAAAGTCCATTAAATCCTCAATTTTGGGCAAGGGAAATACATGCACTGATTGTGATCTTATTAATTGCTCTCAGAATCGTACATACTCGATCCTCCACTCTCCATCTTTCTTTGGGCTCAAAAGCTACTGTACTCGCTACATAGACTCGGACTTTCTCTCGATGCGGTCCTTTGTCCACCAACTCACACTTGTCTCTGATTTCCTCATTTTCCTTGAGTCATTCTAGGGCTGCCTTATTTAGCGATTTGAACCAGGGATAAAATCTATCACGATGGCGTGATCTTTCTCACTACTGGCAACTCATCGAGGTAAATCATCCACAACAATGTCACGGTAATCATCTAACATTTCTCGGATTTCTACTCGGAAAATCGAAATATTTGTAGAAGTAAGAACTACCTTAGGTTTGCAAACTAAAGCAAAGCTTACCTCTTCTTCTTCTATTTGCTGCAGTATATTCCTTCCCACTCGAGCAACAAGGTCTTTGGGTCAATCATTCCGTTGGATGGCTCTCCTTCTTCCATGGGTATCAATGTATGATGTACCCCATCTTTGAAGAACTTGTAAGTGTTCTTCTTGCCATCATGCACTCTTTGCTCTATCAAAGCGCCGAGGTCTACCTAGCAAGTATATGACACACATCCATGGGCATTACATCACATAGGACCTTATCTTTGTATTTTCCCATTTGCAGCCTCTATCTCACACTCTGTTCTTTCACAACCAGCTTTAGTGCCCTTTATGCGGCCGGGACACCCCTGTAGGGAGTTGGATGCTCCCTTGTCTTCGCCTTCAACTTTTCTATTACCTCGGTGGAAACCGGATTGTCCTGCTGATGCCACTATCAATGACTAGTCGACGACGATTTCCCCTTGGACTTTGCATATGCTCCTAAAAAAAAGTCTTCCTTTGTGCGGAGCTTAGTGACTCCTTTAGTTTGCTTCAACGAGACCTTGTTTACCACCAAGGATTCTCCCCTCTCCGGGAAGAATTTCTTCTTCAATTTCCGCCTCTTCTCCGGCACGGGCAAAAACAACATTTCTTGGACCAAACACCTACATTCTCTCGGACATTCATAGTGCTTGTGTCCCACCTGTTGGCATCTATAACACCTCAATTCTCTACCTCTACCCTCGTCTCCGCCTCCTCTTCCCCTTCCTCACGCAAGAACCCCTTCGCCCTTTCGCATCATCCTCTGTAGATGCATTACGGGGTGAGCCATCTGTCAGCTCCATTCCCGGGTGTAGGCCTTCCTCTACCACCCCCGACTTCCCCTTCCACGGAAAGTACCTCTCTTCTTGGCGGGACTCGTTTTCTCGGGAGTTTCTCCTCCGCTTTCAAGGCCATCGACAGGCCTCTTCCACCTGCCTTAGGAGACGAAGACCAATCTCATCTTGGATCTCCAACTTGAGACCATTCACATATCCGGCGCCTTCTCTCGGTGTGTCTTGAAATTGCCCGAGCTCTTATGCTCACTCTTTGTAGAATTCTCTCGTGTATTCCTTTATTGTCGACAACCTTGTCTCGTGGTTCACGCATTTGTTTATACAATGTCGCCGGTAATCACTAGGTAAGAATTTACCTTTCAATTTGGCCATCATTTTGGTCCAAACTCTCTGATAGGTTGCTTGCCAACTCTCCTCCTTTCTTCATGCACTCCATCCCACCAAAGTGCGAGCATGTCCTTTAAGCTTTGTCACCGCAAACTTGACCTTTTTTATCTTCGCTTATCTCTTCATAATCGAAGCATTTGTTCATTTCATTCATCCAGGTCTACTAGTTCTTATGGATTCGGTCCCCCGCTGTACCTCGACACTTCACTTCAGGCTTCGACTGAGACCCCGGGAACGGTCTAAGGAGCCTCATGTCGGGAGGAATTTCCACATTTTCTTCTCGCTTCTTCTATCTCGGGGGTTCGCTGATGTCTTCGAGATCTCCGGTCGTCTTCACTCCACCCGGCATCCATCACGGCCTCGACCCTCCGCAACATCTCCAACACCTCTGCGTTGGCTACGTGTCTTCTTCGCCAACGACCTCTTCCAACTTAGATCGCCATGTCGGCAAAAAAACTTTATACAAGCGGCTGCGATACCACAAATGACGCAACAACGCCATCGAAGTCGAGCCCCGATGGAGGGATGGTCAACAACTACGTGGCCCCGTCGACCAAATTCTCTTTGATGAAACCCGTTCTTCTTTATCCATGGTCTTTTTTCCCGTGTATTCACTTACTCGGGTTTATTTGTTAATTTCGAGAGAAATTGATAAATAAACAATATTCACGACTTTCGCTATTATATAGTCGAACTTATATTAAGCTCCCCCTCCTTTTTAATATATAATTCCTTTGAATAGGTCTTCTCGTTATATCTCCGACCTTGTATTGATAAACCAACATTTATAAACAAATGAATTTATAATAACCCGTTGCACTGGACCCCACATTATACCGACCGATCAATCAAATGTGTGCGTCGTGCACCTTGTTAAACGTCGTGCGTCTCCTTCAGCGCGAAAGGCACGTCCGATGGCCTTCTCTCAAATCAATGGCCTTTACACATTTCGCTCGGCGACCTCGTATCGACGTTAACGCGCGAAATGTGCTGAAACAGCTTTATTGAACGGTCTCTCTCCGCACGCGTCGATTCCTCTATGGAATCGCTCCTCTACCCCAAAATACCCCTCCGCGCCAAAAGCGGTGCAAAATGGGTCAATCCACCTTTATGATTCCGCTTCCGGTTTTTCTACAGTTGATTTACCCAAGTTACGATGGGGTTATGTTATCCTTCGGCTACCTTAACTCAGGGTTACGACTCAGGGTTAGGAATTCCAATAAGCGGCAAAACAAATATAATTCTCCTTATACGGGAATTCCACCAACATTAGACAGGATTCGACGACCACGATTATCTACACTGGCCTCTTCAATGAAGGGAATTTATTCAACGTAGTTGTATGAACAAATTCGAGAGAGCTATAGACAGAGATGTGCGAATTCATACAATAATTCAATTCAATAAATTATATGCACGTAGTCGGTCGCTCCACAACTAAACAAACTCTCCACAAATAAGGATTTAGACGATTCGATGGCCAAACGAGCTACGAAAGTGTTTAATTGGAAACAACTGCTAACACCGAGTGTTTATTGCGTAAATCTCACTCCGTCCTCTCCTCTTTTTTTTCTTTTTTTTATACTCGAAGGATACAATTATATACATTATAGCGTGACTCTTCGGTTCCTCTATGAGGACCGTTTAGAAAACTAAAAGCCCAATTACAATTTATTCAATAATCGAAATATGAAATCTGGACTAACCGAGCTATTCGACTTCTATGACTCTAATTAATCTAAATAATTACAATCAGCCTAAGGTATTGACACCTAGTCTGTAACAATTCAAATATTTTCAAGCCCTCCTAGCCACAACATGTGGAAAAAACTTCCTACATTGTCAGGCTAATGTCTAATGCCCCCGCATCGCTTTCATACTATGAAATTTCTAGGATTTTTAAAAAGACATATCATATCACTATAGGAAGAAATTTTAGGGTTGATAATAGCTCAAACTTAAATGATACATTAGGATGAAGATTGATAATCCAAATTTGTGTCTAAATTAGGGTTTTAGAGATATGTAACTTACAATTGGCATAAATTTTGATTGGAAGATCTATTTTTTGTTGATTCAAGATTTGTGATAAAGGAGAAAAAATAAAATTATTATGATTTTTTTTCCCCATATGGAAAAAAATATTCTCCAAAAAATTACGTCATTAAGTAAACCCCTAGATTTCTCAAACGCGACTCAAGAAGAAAGTGAAGAGATACATAACCAATTATCTCAATTAGATAAAGAAGTTAATGAATTGAGTAATAAGTCATCAAAAAAATGATGTTTTCGATAAACATATAAAGACAAATACAACACATGGAAGCTAAGATGAAGGACAATTATAAGATTCCATGTCATATAAGATCATACATACCATAGAGTAGAGATTTTGTAAAGGATATACTAAGACATAAAGAGATAATGAAGATGCGGATGAAATAAATATTACATCACAAAATCATGGTTATTCATCACTTCAAGATCCACATCAACTCGGTGGTTTAATTCGTTACCCAACTACTTAATTCTAGATATTGATATGAGGATATTTGATGGCAAAGATCCAATAAAATAGATATTATAGATTAAACAATTCTTTGATATGTGTTGGGTGCAGGAATTACAATTTAATTTAACTCCTTCAACACTTAATTTGTCAACCTAGAGCCTACATAAGCTTAGAGGCGTAGCACAACAAATGCCAAGGAATCTAGACTCAACCCTACAAATCCTACTCCTATTTTAATAATTGAATCATGCGAACCGCAAATAATAAATTACAAAGGAAATCTTACTTGTACTTGCAACCAAAATGACACCACTCCACTCTTGGAAATTGGATTCACTCAAAATCATTCACAAAATAATTTAACGAAAGGAATCAAGCATGCTATTCAATAAAAACTCAAAAATAATTCGAAAAAGAAAATATATGTTCCTCCAACTATATTTCAGTGCTAATAAAATAGAGAGAAATTGTGTTCTATCGTATGATTAATTCTACTTCCTCGTATCGAGATCTTATTCTTGTACGTGACGAGTCTCATTCTTATACTAGAACAATCGTTCTGTACACGGAACAAGTCCGTTGTTGTACCGAACACTCTTGTTCCTATACCAAAACAAGTTTGTTCCCTGTACCAAAACACTATGTTCTTGTACTAGAACGAGTTCGTTCTTGTACCAAAACAATTTGCTCTGTACAAGGCACTTTGTTCTTGTACCAAGACTTCGTTGTCCTTTAACTAGAGTAAACCAACACTCAATCAAACCTTCACTCCTTAATTGGTATGTTATGTTCATCAACCATGAATTTGACAAATGCAAAAGGAAAACGTAACTTGAGCAACAACGAAAGAAATCCCAAATCAAATGCAACTTTTAGTTAAAAAGATAAATTACATAAATTCATGAAAATTCTATCAGTTCAATAAATAGTAAATTCTTTCATTGAAATGAAGAACCACTACTTAAAATATCCAAACTCAAACCATCTCTTATTTTTTATCACAATGTGGCATATACTCCGCATATAAACAAATTTATTATGATCATGTAAAAACCCTTTATCTTTCAGCCCATAAATTTGAGAAACGATATCAACAATTCCTATAGTCAAAATACTTGGCTCACGGTCATTCTTTTAAGTAAAAGGATATTGGTTAAACGTAAAATTATACATAGAGATCAATATCATTCAATTAGAGTGTGCTCATTACAAAAGAAATAGATCCTTAAAAAAAACTTAAACCATTAGAACTCGTAACCTTGACTACCATTCGTAAATGATTCAAGAAAGTTGTCTCGGATGAAAAGGACATATTGCGATGCTTCAAGAAATAAATGAAAATGCTTAAACTAAAATGAAACACACTTAACGCACATAGAAATCCCTCGGATTTGAGATCACACACTTTGGAAGAAAGATAATCACAAGAACTTTATCAAATTTGCTCGCTCGGTATGAAGAAAACAAGCTTTTAATTAGTCATTCCTATACCTAATTCACACAACGATAAAATAGGGAGAATGAGCTAGGTTTGTTGGGCCCTATCCAACCAACTCATTTCCATTTTAAGAAAACACCAAGATTATATGGGAAATGTTAAAATTATGAGAAATAACAGGGAAAAAATAGACATAAACCAACATTAACTCCTTTTATTAATCAAAAGTCTTTGCAAGTGTACATGACAAAACAATGGATCCAGACACTCGAGAGGGTTATGGCAATACAAATCTCAAAATTACAAGAGTTCTAAAGTCTTTTACAATATCGCTAACCTAACCTATTACAGAACCATAATTTATACATATTTTATCGGATCTCGACCATAGTGAATGAACTTAAAAAAAACACAACAAATGTTGGATCGACTCTCCATCTTTAGCATGCTCATAACACTCAAGCTCTATTCGGGAAATGAAACAAATCTTCAACAAGTAGATGCGCGCCATTCCCTATTGAAAATTGTGATACATTTGGAGGCAATCCTCATCGAATCGTCGGGTTGTCCCAGCTTTTGGTGCAGAACCGTAGCATGTACAGGGAATATAGGAACCCTGCACTAACCACTTTGACTTCTATTAATGACAAGTACTTATCAAGCCTTAAGGAAATGTAAATTAATGAGTTACATGGAAACATAAACCTATTTAAACTCTTTAATAATTGATAAGCTTATATAATCCATATCCAAGAAAATCATTAAAAGGAACTAGGAATCACATGTAAAAGGTTCAATTCAAATTGTAAAACATAGGTTATGGTAGGATGATTTAGGGTAAGGGTATGATAAAATAAGGCAATTTCAACAACCAAAAATATGCACTAGGATCCACTCCTTACAAAAGGTAATTCTTGCTCCCTTGTATTTAGAATTTTATTTCTAGTATTAATGGTTTTGGGAAAGGAAACGAATATTATATTGTATCTTGGCCCATGTTTATGGATGAATTGATAACACATTATGGGGTATTAAGATCAATGCATTCTTTAGTCAATTAATAAATGTTTGGCAAAGAGGTCCAATTATAGAATACATTTAGAAATTTCGAAAACCAAGTCTCAAGGAAAACAATATTTTAGAGGATAATTTGTTGGATCTCTTTACAAACACTTTAAAAGAGAGTATCCAACATCGAGTGTCTAAACCCATAGAGAATTCTTTCGGTTTGGAAATTAAAGTTAAAAGTAAAAATATGGCCACTAGAAGAGTGCACAACAACAAATATAGAGAGCACCATGCTCCCTCTCCTAACCTCGATCAACCGACAAGGTTGAAACCTAAATAAATAGATGAAACAAGAGCAACGGGGCCATGTTTAAATTCGATAGCAAGTATAGTAAGGGGTATAAATGTGGTGAGAAGAACTTATTCTACATAGATCGCAAAGAGGAAGAAGATCAAGATTTGTAACCCATCTCAAAATCTAGAGCTAGAAGATACTATTCCAAACATATATTATCATTCTTTGGCCAACATTAGTACTCGAAAAATACTTGATATAGAAGTATATATGACAAAAGAAAAAAGGTAAGAATCTTGAATGATTCCGGTAATACCCATAACTTATATAAATT
Source organism: Pinus albicaulis (assembly GCA_034641835.2). Taxonomy (NCBI): domain Eukaryota; kingdom Viridiplantae; phylum Streptophyta; class Pinopsida; order Pinales; family Pinaceae; genus Pinus; species Pinus albicaulis. The sequence continues at coordinate 30,288,511 of MU968450.1, forward strand.
ACAAGTTAGAAAATCTTGTCAATTGCTATGTATTTCCAACACCAAAGTTTCAATTAATGAATTCAAATGGATGTACCATAAATTTTCCATGGAAATGCCAAATTATTAAGATCGGTATGGGACTATTTAATAGATAATCCCATGATTGCAATCCAAACGGGTAGTATTGATGTTGTATTAGAGGCCTAGTGGTTACAATCATTAAGAACAATGACCCTTAATTTTCAAGATATTTTCATGAAATTTTCCTAAAAGGTGAGGAAATTGAGCTTAGAGCTATCTAAGGGATGTTGGCATAATTTATTTGCATAGACTAGAACATAAATTTTTCAACTGCGGGAGTTCATAAACTTAGAAGCACAACACTATATGTGCAAAGCTAGTCTTAAATTTACTTTATTATGACTAATATGATTCTAACTAAAAATGAAATTAGAAAACAAGATTTAAATCATTATGAAATGAAAGCATGATTACTAACTTTAGCTAGATCACTACGGTGGAAAATCGAAGTTCTAGATTGCAAACTCAAAGAAATATTTTAATTAATCAATATTATAGGAAAATAACTAGTTTCTTGGTCTAGAATACAAAAAAGTACACTAGCGAGAAATATAGGGCATAGGAATCTAAGCCTTAAGGAAGGCCCACACAATGGTTCTCTTTTCACTTATGTAGGTTATTGGTCGAAGAAGAAATTCTCGACATACTTGCTTGGATTGAAATCTACTTTAAGGCAATGAAAACTAGCTTGATTTAAGTTTGAATTGGTTGATTAAGCATGCATTAGGGTCCCTATTGATAGAAAATATAGTTTAAGAGCCTTTGGCTCACTCCCTCACGGCGGATCAAGGTATTGCAACAATACTCTTTTAGGCTCCTCAATCTTTTACTTAACCATGCGGTATTAAACTTGACTCTACTATTCTATGGAAAGGTGATACACACTTATGCAAGAACACAACATAATACATATATAAACATAAACCAAGAGATGTAACAAAAAAAAATATTCATTTCATTAATATCAAAGATCCGAAATATGCTTAAGAATAATGGAAATAAACTAGCTCGAGCAATGGTAACTTATCTATGAGAAGAGATGTGGCGGCCACATGCCTCCGAACTCGTGTTAAAATGAGGCTCAAGGGCCTTTTTATTATTGAAATACAAAGGGAAACCCTAAATAACCAAAGCCTTAAGCCCAGGAGATGAAACACCAAGAGTTTGTGGACACCATTAGGGTTATTTGGGCAACCAACTTCCCCAGTGGTCGTAACTTGGCCATATGATCTCCGTTTGGCACATACAATACCTCATTGGAAATATCTCTCTAAGTAATACAGGGATTTGTGGTAGGACCTTTCCTATGGACATGGGCCTCTTGCAGAACTTGAAAAAATCACCATTTAGGGGGTTAAAAACACTTTGAAAGTTTAGGACGCAAAAACGCGCTAAAAATAGTAAACACTGCTATAATCAAGGAAAATGATGAGACCGATTGGAGGTCTAGCTGAAATAGGAGGGTGGCCACCAATATCCACCTATATCTGCCGTCCCCATTAGGAAGAAATGGTTCCCATTGCGTGCGGAGTCTCCATGAGGTGAGGAAATTTCTGTTGAACCCGGTCCTTGGTGAACCACTTGCCCTAGTGAAGGAGTTGGCATGCTTTGATAACTCGATATAGATGGATCCTATGTTAGTTAGTGTTATTTATCTATGTGTCCATGATCATGTTAGTTGTGTCCTATTCAATGCATCTTGGGTTGAGCTCTGCTGGTGTCACTGCTTCAACAACATTTTAGGTGTCCAATAATGGGGGAAAGTATGTTTGCAAGTCGATCCACATTAAATATCGGGGTCCAATCCAAGGAATAGTGGAATGCTAAGCTCAAAGGAATTCTCCCCTACAACCTTGGTGATGGTGTACAACCCATATCGTAGTGGGCCAAGATTACGGTGGGGCCTAGCGAGGCGCTCCTTCCGCAAATGTAACCGGACTTTGTCACCCACCCTGGAACTTGTGTGGCACTCGATGCCGATCATGACACTCGCTTGTACATAGATATGACTCTATATAATATGTCATGGACCTATCGGAGGATGAGATGAATGTGCTAAATTATTTTTAGCCCCTGTCACTTTCGGAATGGACATGAGCCGAGTGCTGCTCGAGTAGTTGCAATTAGTATGGCCACATCAATGGGACATAGTGGCTTGAATCCCAACCCCCACCCGAAAGGGGAATGTGGCCGATTGAGCTATGAAGAGCTCTGTTTTAGCTATGTTGGACACATGGGAGATTTTCATCCCATGTGCTTGGATGCTTCGAGTTGTACATGCGAGAATGTGCATGATCATCTTGTTGATGACCTATGTTTGGCCATTAGTTTGGGGGTGGAAGGCCGTGGACATAGTGAGCTTTGTATCCAACATCGGCTAGAGGCTTGACCAAAATGTGCTCTAGAACATGCTATATTGATCCGAGATAATGGATTGTAGGATTCTAAAGTGTACCCACACTCATTCAAAGAAGAGATTGGTAGTGGATTCTGTTGTGATACTCTTCTTGGAGGTTGCCAAAATGACCATCTTAGAGAATCTATCCGTGTATTGCTCCTAGAGACAACCTTGAGTTGCAAAATACCGGTGCCTAGGACACCTTGAAATCAAAGGTTAGATGTAGAAAATTTTAAGGGTGCCTCTAATAGAATATGGATTAAGATGATAATGATTGTGGTGGTTTAGGAATGATGAAGACTTTGGAGTTTGATTCATGTGAATTACCCTATACTCGCGAGAGGGCTAAGGAGGTCCGTATGGCTCGGTGGCTTTTCAAATGGGCCAAGTATGAAACAATGAGCAGAGGCTTTCAAAATATGTAGAGGCGTGGAGAAGGAACAAAGGAGGAACCCGCAAGAGACAGGCTTAAAAGTCTTAAGAATATGTTTCCCGAGAACTCATAGGAAACAAATGTAACTAGAATGTGACCAACAATAGAGATTCGTGGAACACAAATTAAGGGGGCACAAAAAGTTTAACACATAAGCGTTATTCATCCACGAATTCATGAATAAAAATGCATACCACTAGCAGCCTACATTACACGAATCATCAAAGTAGCAGTAACATTGAAAGATGATTATAAATAAACATGAGATTATTGATAAACAAGAGAATACAGATACATACTACTCATTGCTCCATCTCGGAATCCAAATAAACAATGTCGTATCATATTATGTTCAAAACAACTCTCCCAAATATGTGTCTCAAAGCATAAAGAGCACAATCATACAAAACTACAACAAAAATTCTCCAAAATTCGAAAACCTTTCTTTCATCTCGAACTCTCTACATATAGAGTTCTACTTGAGGGTTTATGATGGAATAAACTTTCATGATATACCCACACATATGAAAATAAAAATATCATAACCAAATCACGGAGCGTGCATCGAGCAATCACTCCCTGTAATCGAGAAAATCAAAACAAAATCAGGGTGAAATCGAGACTTCAACAACGAAACATCTTAATCCGATAGTAAAATAAATAACATAGTTGACCACAGAGGCCAAATCCTAGAATCCTAAAAATGGGGCGGCGAGGAGTAGCCGTGAATAGGTGGGTAGTTTGGCTTCCATCACATGACTCCACCTATCGTGGAAAGCCTCCGCTCCCTTATTCTCATGATTTCCATTAACCGTTACGAAACGACCGAAATCATGCTCCGCGTGTCTAGGTCTTTAGTGGGGAGCTCTTGGACAAACCGAATATACCATAGCTACGTTTGTCCCGCCAAAAACCCATGTTGTGTTTGAATTGCAAAATCGGAGACTGGGTTTTCGGAGGGGGCCCTGCTCTAGTATGTGGTATTGGATGGAAATGGTGGAGTTAGCCAGAGTAATGGTAGTGCTAAAAGTGGGGGCTCGCGACATTAACACACAACGGGATGGTTAACATTGAAAAGAGCATGACAAAGGCTGTGGGAGGGCTTTGATGATGTGGCAAGGAGGTGGGGCCCATTATTATATCACATATCGTAATCGAGAGTCGAGGATTAGGATGGGTAACAAGAATGAAGCAATGCGAAGTGCGATGAGTGGAAGATAACGTGGCATGACGAAGGTGGGGCTCTTTGCAAATCGCAATCGGGAGTCGGGAGCTTTTTATTATGAGAAATGGGGGGTAAAGGTTGCGATTTGCGATGTCGCAAATCGTAAAGTCAAATATTATCGCAAGTCAAACTCATATCACAAATCACAATTGGGGCTGGGAGTGGTTTATCGCAAATCGCGAATCAAAAATTCCATCACAATCGGGAGTCGCGAGATCGAGATTGGTAACAGGGAATGAAGCAATGCGAAGTGCGATGTGCGATGAGAGGAGAGGTGACGTGGTGAAGAGGGTAGGTCCCATTTACATCGCAATCGGGGAAATGGTGCGGGTAGAGTTAATAAAAGTGTAAGTACAATGCAGTTGGCAATGAGAAAAGGTAAGTGGGTACCAATGAAGGTTTAGAGTGGAGAGAAATGAATTATGAATGATAAAGGTTCATGTGGAAAAGGTGAAAATGGCTAAGGCTTTATTGCATCAGGGTTTTTGCGAAGGAATGTAATGGTAACATTTATGGAGTTTTGCGATATGCGATCAACGATTGAAGAAGGGGCCAACACCAACGTTAAAAGAAAATGTGATATTACATATACTATATGTGAAATATGATATATGTAACCGTTTGTGGGATACGGCCAATGGGTTCTGGATCATAACACTTGGATGTAAGCTCTTTTCTCTTTTGACTACGGGGGTGTCCGCCCGACTCGTGCTTGAATTTCTTGGCCTTCACTTTAACCATTCACGCATCGTCCCCTGTGATTTTCTTATAGGGGCCACTTCTCCACCTTGTGTGCGGTCACATGCCAACATTGGCTCCATCTCGGGGACAACGTGTTGTTCTAAGTGTGTTGAGAACCTCGTAGAACTGAATGCCTATGCTTTATTGGGCACATGGAGTTGCAAATGCATACCGTAAATCTGAACTCGAAACTACAACCGAGATGTGCACTACAAACTATCAAAACGGAAATCATCGCTACAACTCGAAAATCTTGAATGCTGAAATTTGAACCACGCTAAACCGAAATCGAAACACACTTGAACTCGAAAACCGCAAAGAAATTTGAAACTAAACCCTGGAAAGATGCTCATAGAATCGAGCTTATTTTCACACCTACTTATCCTAATCGCTAGAATTATTGCTATTCTAAATGAAATAATAATGCCGGTGTAACCAGCAAGCAACTCGCTTCTAATAAATTTGTTCTTTCACCGCTTTTTCACCAAACTCGGGAACAAACCTCGTTAATGGTATTTGATAGCAATTCCCAGCCGATCTTCATTGCAAGGAGCTTGGTAAACCCGAATAACAACATAAATGTCGAAAAGGTATGGTGGCTTTGTGATGAATAATTTCTCAATATAGATAGCCACCGTATCAAGATACACTTGACCTATTTTTGAATATGTTGACCCAATCGATCCAACCTCATAACTTGGTACTTCACATGTGTTCTCCATGTCTTCAAACAACTCGAACATATTTGCATTTTATTTGATGAATTTTGTGTTGATACTTCTCATCGAACTGCATAATAGGGCAGTCACTTGATCATATCTATATCATAATAGCTTCGAAATTATTACGTGTACATGAACACTGACTTTGAAAAACTCCAACCATCCAACATATTAGCTATTGGGTCATGAAGTGCTTTAGATGACTATTGCGTTGGTTCCACTAAAATCTCATGATTTCTCCTATGATTATCAACCAAAATGTGACCAAGATTCCCTTTAAAAACTCGACATGAATTAAATCATAAAGGTAGAGAATCAAACTAGGTCAAATCTTCCTCTCGTTTTAAACTTTTCCTCTCCGTTCAATAGGTTCACTTCCACACCAATCGCAATATTTTTCATTTCTTCAAGGGTTACAATGTCCCTTTCTCTTACTTGGAATGCCATCTCTAGATTAAAATCATCCCGGGTAGTGCAAGAGAGCTACTACTAGGGGTGGCCTTATATCAACAGAATTGAATGATATACCTTATTGAACCTAGCCGAAAAAATAATGTACTATCTCCCCTCGTCGTCTTTTTAAATGTTCATACTCTTATATGATAAGAAAGACATTTCCCATGATTACCCATCGACCTAGGAGAATTTGCAAGAATTGATGAAAATTGCTCATGCTAGTATTTGGAAGATTCTCGTATCAATTTTTAACTTTACCTTGCCATGGTAGGACAAACAACTCCGATTCATCCCGATAGTGGTTCATTTCAGCAAACTTTCCTCCTTGAATCATCAAAGGAAGAGATGAAATTCCCCGCATAGGAATTCCGCATACAATCCTCCACTCAACAATAGAGAATGGTATTTGTCTAAGCGGACAAATACTCGTAAATATGATCTATCAACAACCTTCTTTTATCGCTTCTCCTTTTCCTTTTATAAGATGAGAAAGCTCTTGCAAACCCTAAACCACTTTGATGAGTTAGCCCTTTTCACATTAGAGGCTCCCTTCTAGAACTACGCTCGTCCCTTTTGGAGATGTAATGAACCTAGACAATGCTCGTTGATTTGGTCAAGGTTGACCCGCCTTTAGCTCAAACCTCTTTCACACCCTGCAAGTGATTATTTACATAGCCCCGATTTGTCTTTGTTCACATGTGCATTGATTTATTCGTGACTTTTTAGAAGTTTTACATGTCCTCCTTTATTCATTTATTCATAAAACATAAATTAAAACAAAATTGAATGTTCCTCTTAGCTAAGGCTAAGTAGGAACATTACGATCCTCCCTCCAAAATGTTGCTTGTCCTCAAGCAACCGACGTAGTAAGAGTCGTAGTTCTTCTCCTTCTCCATTGATGGCACCATCAAGGATCAAGCTTCCATCATGGTCTAAGTGCTCACCAATCCAATACATTAGAAACTACTCCTTCAATGCTAATATGATAGGGGCATAGTCTATCCCTTCAAGAGTGTAAAAATCAACGTAAATAAACATGGGTGAAGCAATGTCACATCTAAAACATGTATCATGAAGTACAGGATAAAGTTCCATCCCATGTGGTACATATACACGCTCTACTTTTTTGTTCATACAAACCCATAAACAATACCAATATATCATCTATGTATGGAAGAAAAATCACATATATGCAAACCGAAATTTGCACTTGAGGGGGTGGGTCACAATCCCACATAAGGTACCAACGTCAGTTGCACTCCTTGTTTTGAGTAGATATAAGTGTGGTAGGTGGTACTCCCACCACATCTTTCGTCGCATGGGTCACTTTGACATGGCTGAAAGTGAAGCCCACTTTAGGTGCCTTTGGGAAGGACCCATCATGATAGATAATCTCCCTTTGCACCTCAAGAGAGTGGCCATATTTGGAATTTTTTATTGGCCTCATCAATGCCATGAGATCTACATGTAATATCAATCCTTGTAGGAGCCATGGCCCGCATACATATGGTAAGAGAATGTGTCAAATCAGAAAAAATAAACATGCTCCATAAGATCGGATTCTTTACCATTCAAGTCTCCCACACACATAGAGTTAGGCATGGGAATTTATCCTCTTTTAAGAGAAGGAAGAGATGGTTGAAATGTCTCCTCGCATAGGATCCCTTGGCTGGCCCATCTCCTCATAACTATTGCAATCTTGTAAGTGCTCGATGTAGTTCCCCCCCCAATCATAGTGCTGATGTAGTTCTTCCTTCATACCCTCCTAATCAAAACTCCTCAAGATTAGGGAGTAGATATTTGTCGACCGCATATAGCTGGAAAGGAAATATTTGTGTGCTCTTTTGTAGTATCTCTTGCTTAAGCTTGGAGGCTTGAGACAAGAATAATTTACCAAGATGATAGATGACCCCTTCATGGACCAAATAGCCTCCTCTTTGCTTCATGTCATCTAATATCATCCCGGTGTGCGGATCTTTGGAGTACTCCACAAGGAGTTGAGACTTCCAATATGGATCTACACATCTCAACAAAGACAACATTGCGGATGCATATATGGTGGTGCTTGATTTGTTGTCGCTTGTTTCTTTGGCATTATGTAAAGCCAAAAATTTTTTGTGGGAAGGTTGATCCTCCCCCTTGCTTCCTCCCACAAAGGTCGTGACTTTCTCTTCCATTGTTTCAACACTTTGTGAGGCTTCCCCCACAGAATCTAATGGCATTCCAAGTGGCTTGCCATGATGTAGGAATGTTCCTTGCAAGCATTCTCATAAACATGAGAGAAGGAACCGTGAGGTCCCCGCCCCCACCGCGCAATTCCATCTTTGTTGTTTGGGTGGAAACATCGTGAAGGATAGGTGTGCATGCCTTGAATGATTTGTTGTTTCCCACTCTTCATATCCACCCATTCCATTTGCAAGGCCTTCCAATCGGTGGTGACTTTTCCCAAGGTAATCAACCACCGGACACCCAAGATGATGTTGGTGTCTAGTATGTCCACTACAAAGAAATTTTCCTCCAAGGTGTAGGTTCCCATAGTCACGTAAAAGTGATGGAACATACCTGCATGCATCGCATAGTTCTATCTCCCTGAACCAAAACAAAGAGCCCATCAAAAGTATCGGTAGGGGATCCCTCTCCTCCGCACAAGGTGAGCATCAATAAAGTTGTGAGTTTCCCCAATGTCAATCGAATAGACACTCTTTGGTTCATAATTGAACCTTGCACTCGAGGGTCAAGTACTTGGGCACTCCTCTCAAAGAAGCAAGAGTCCCACTTGTTGGAGCAAAGGCTCCTTCTTCCTCTCTGGGATGGTGATTGATCCTCCTCCTCATCATCACTAGTGCCGTGACCTCTCCTAGGTCCATAATTTCCCTCTTCCTCCTCAAAATTAGACAAGACTTCAATATAGTGTGCTCTTCCGACAGACATCTATGTCTCGATACCCATGTCTCTTGACAAGTGAAAGATAATTTATTTTTCCTCAACTACCTCCGGAGATCAATGTCAAGAGGTTTCTTGAGTGAGCTCTCCTTGGGTGGAGCAACTTTCCCCTCTTTCCCCTTAAAAGACTCGAGTGGCTTTTTCTTGGAAAGGTTGCCCTTTGCCTCTTGGCAAGGCATCTTGGGGATCTCTAGTTCTCTAAATGGCATCATGCGAGTGATGGGCTTGGTAGATTTAACCAACCCATGCAAAGGTTATTCCAGGCCATCAATGAACATGTAGACTCTCCTTGCTACTCGATAGATCGGTGGACCATTACAAACAACCTCAGGGAATTTAGAGATATAGGCCTCCGCATCTCTCGTATGTTTAAGCTTTGCCAAGCTTATGAAAGGGGCCTTCGGATCTTTTCGATCGAATCTCTCCACTAGTCTCCTAGTGAACTCAACATATGTGGACACATTGCCGTGCCCCAATGTAGATAGTCCATGAAACCACCGAGCTTGTGGGCTTCTCCTCAAAATGCGATACAACAATCTTGATGGCTTCTCGCTTTGGGCACTTTATTCAACCGGAAATAGACGTCCAACTTCTCCACCCATGCTTTGGCGAAAAAAGAGGGTGATCCATCGAACTTAGGCAAGAAGAGCTCTGCCCATAGTGTGGTGTCTCCCATGAAGGAAACCTCCATCTCTCGATCGCTCGCCATGGTCTCCTCCCGGTCCTTGAGATGGCGAAGTCTTGAAATCTCAAGTTATCCTTGAACCTTTGGCTTTGTGAGTCATATTATACAAAGTAACCTTCCAAAGAGGTTGACTCTCTGCACCCTTCATTCTCTACAACCAAGAAGGTAGGCATTGTAGAGCATTGTGAGGCCCCGGGAGCTTGTGGCAAGCTCACAAAGCTGACCAATCCCAAACCGAGACATTTTAGAACTTTCTCCTTGATGGAATCTCCCAAGGGAATCCCTCATTCTATCTATCCTCATATCCTTTATCTCCTTGGACAGATCTTGCATAACTTCCAAGAGAGTTTTTGCAAACTCCTCTCGCTTCCTTATCTTTATCATTCACGGATTCAAGGGCTTTTCCCCTTGTCTTGACCCTTGTCAAGGTCAAAAGTAGTATAGTCATAATTTTTATGACTTCTATTCTGATATCTCCTCTCCCTCTCGTAAAGAGGATCTTCATCTTCTAATGCAGCATGACTCGGTGCTCCAATGTTAGCACAGTCGTGCCAAGAGTGGAGATCCGATACCACCGTAATGATCCTTTTTTTTTGTAGGATTCTCAAGATTCTATTTCAGAGATGGATCGAAGAGGCATTTACTAGATATGTCACCTTTCAAAGAAAGGGTAAGATCCAAAGGCTACTCGCCAATCGTAGACTCTATCTATAGAACTTGGAATAACCCCTTTTCGTGACTTTCAACAAGGTGTTCAAGGAAAATTCCGTATAAGGAAAAATGAGAAAAAATAATGTAGGTTCCCCTCATTTATGTCGTATATGACTTATATATGGAATATCATCAGAAAAAATCAGTTTAGGCACATTAAACAAATCACCCAAAAAGTAGACTAGCTAAAAAAGCACCCAAAGGGGAAGGTCTGCAGATCAAATGCAAGCACCGCTTCAGGGAATTGAGTAGTTTTAGCTAATGTTCGATGGAGATTAGAAAGAGAACCGATAAATCAATATTACGAAAGAAAAAAAATCATTATGATACAACCCTTTCATTTTACAAAGAGAAAGCATGAGCCAATACAGTAGTAAATCTTCGTAAAAAGAGAGCAGGAGCACATATATATTTGCGAAATGCTTCAACAACGTTATTTTTCAGAGGTTCAACGGATGTGAGTTACAAATTAGATCTAGAGCAGATCTATGGAAAAAATATTAGATCTATATCAAATCTAGAAACTCTATAGTTTTCTCTACAAGATCCACTTGGAATTTTAACAAAAGCATGCATGAGTACGAGTAGATCCGAGAAACAAGTTGCGGCTCCGGGAAACTCGTCCGATAGAAATTTCTAAATATGCCATTTCATTACAATGGATCGCAATGAATGTAACATAGATTAGCAAGCCAATCCATGGATCACCAAGTGGAAGGCAAGCTCGACGACAAGAGATCGACGATCTAAACTATGAGCAAGACAACCTCGCAAACCCTCATACACAAATAATGCAGCTTTACCTAGTGGGACACCGCCGTAGCTCAAAGCCACGTAAAAATATTGAATAATTGCGAGTCGAAGTACAAAAAATGATACACTCTTCCAGAGGTCAAAGGACCCACTCCATGGAGAGAGGCTCTCAAAATACACTAGATCTCGCAGATCTAGATCACCACTTGTCTGCAGCCTTGCAGAGACAGCCCAAACCCTCAATGGATCAATGCTTCCAATGTAAGTAGGAGCTTGGCCTCAAGCCCGATAGTGGTTCATTTCAACAAACTTTCCTCCTTGAATCATCAAAGGAGAGATGAAACTCTTGAATAGGAATTCCGGATACAATCCTCCACTCAACAAAAGAGAATGGTATTTGTCTAAGCGCACAAATACTCGAAATATGATCTATCAACAACCTTCTTTTCGTTGCTCTCCTTTTCCTTTTTATAAGATGAGAAAGCTCTTGCAAACCCTAAACCACTTTGATGAGTTAGCCCTTTTCACATCGGAGGGCTCCCTTCTAGAACTGCGTTGTCCCTTTTGGAGATGCAATGAACCTAGACAGCGTTGTTGATTTGGTCAAGGTTGACCCAGTCTTTAGCTCAAACCTCTTTCACACCTGCAAGTGATTATTTACATAGCCCTGATTTGTCTTTGTTCACATGGGCATTGATTTATTTAGACTTTTTAGGAGTTTTACATGTCCTCCTTTATTCATTTATTCATGAAACATAAATTAAAACAAAATTGAATGTTCCTCTTAGCTAAGGCTCTTAAGGAACATTACGAGGAAAATATTACATATACCATATGTGAAATATGATATATGTAATGGTTTGAGAGATACAGCCAATGGGTTCTGGATCATAACACTTGGACAACAACTCTTTCCTATTTTGACTGTGGGGTGTCCATCTGACCTATGCTTGAATTGCTTGGCCTTCACTTTAACCATTCATGCCTCATCCCTGTGATTTTCTTATAGGGGCCACTTCTCCACCTTGTGTGCGGAGTCACATGCCATTATGTGCTCGATGAACACGAATATGTAGTAGTTTCCATGCTTAGTAGATGGAAGGCCCGACATGTAATCCATGGAGATGGATTCTCAAGGTCGACTAGGGGTAGGTAGCAGAGTATATAAGCCTTGCTTCTTGATGTTCAGTTTGGCAATGGCGCAAGCAGTGCAGGATCTAATGTACTTCCCAACATCCTATTGAAGGTTCGGCCAATAGAAATATTCTACAACATTGTTATTTTTTTCTCTACTCACAGAAATGTCCAATGACCCAATTGTATATAGTGTGCCACAGGTGAAAATCTGGAACTTGCTTTACATCGGGAGCATCTTGTATGTGATAGAGTTGGATCACTCGTAAATATGCAACCACAACAAAGTACTCATACTCACAAGAGTCGAGCACGATGGTCTTTGCCATAACCGGTGGTTGGTACAAATAAACAATATTGTTGTTGCCCTTCTTGTAAATGATTTTAAAATGAACTATTGCGAATACATGGACCATTTATGATAGTAAGTTAATGTAATTTTCTTGTGTATGAAGCGCATGAGATCGGTGGTACCCATTGGGATGAGTATTTCCTTCCACGGAATAAAATGCTTCCATTGTTGTAAGGCCTACCTGATGTAATACATTTCTTTGTCATAAGTGGGATACTTGCGAACTGTGTCAGACAATGTCTCACTGTGAAATGCCACTGGATGTCCCTGTTGAGTAAGAACTGCCCCAATAGCATAGTCAAAGGCATTTGTCTCGATCTCAAATGGCTGTTGCAAGTCTGGTAAAGTGAGCACTGGGGCAGAACAGAGGCGGTTTTTCAGTTCTGTGAACGCCTTCTGTTGAGGTTCCGACCAAAAAAATTTTGCTCTCGCTCCTCCCTTGGTGACTTGACTTAAGGGCCAAGTGATATGAGAGAATCCCAACACGAACCTCCGGTAGAAATTAGCAAGACCCAGAAATATGTGTGGCTGTTAGAGTGGTTGGAGTTAGCTAGTTAAATCGAATAACACCGTATGCAATCAAGTCCACATGCACACCTTTGCTCATTAATGATTTTTCCCCAAACATGTTGGGTGTGGAGCTTTGATTATCTTGTTTACTTTGTATCACAACATTGGACCCTGTACCTTAAAAGGGCGCCTATATAAGTAATTAATCAGCTGCCGTGGGGAGGTCCGGGAGGGGGCGGCGAGCGCTTTTCGGAGCCCCCCCCTGGCGGGGGTTCAGGGGCAGCACCCCCGAAGCTAAAAACAGATGTAAAATTGCCTTGTAAAAGTATAGTAATTTCTAGTCAATCTGGGCTGTTCATTAGGCAAATGATCTGACGGTAGAAGTTATGTTTAGATTAGGTTTTTTTGCCCTAGAAGGAAACCCCCTTGTATATATGAGGGCATGTATTGTGGCTGTGTATAATGAGTGTATTCTCGGAGCAAGAAACAGAGAGGGAGACTGTGAGAGAGAACAGAGGATATTACAGCAGATCTGCTGTAGGTTTTGTCTCTTCATTTTGTTGGATAATATAAAGGAAGGACTAGCTGTTCGGGGTGGACGTAGCCCAAGCTGGGTGAACCACGTATATCTGTGTCTCTCTAGTTTTAAGTGTTTTGTGTGCTTGTATTTTCCGCATATTTTATGTGTTTCATTGCTCTGTAATATTTAATTTTCTAACAACTGGTATCAGAGCCGAAGGTATATTTGGTTGATAAACTCGCAGGAAAAAAGGGTTCCTGGTTCGAGTGGGAGCAATGGCGGACGATGGTAAGTTTAGGGTCGAGAAATTTAACGGCCAAAACTTTGCGCTGTGGAAGATGCAGATGGAAGATTATATGTATCAGAAAGATCTGTACCTACCATTGAG